>WOFM01000464.1:1279285-1879285 GCA_011428145.1 Ericerus pela
ATACCTAACTATAACTATATAATAATAAAAATGCCCAAAGTGATCAAAATTATTTTCACAAATAAGTAAAAGTATTCCACTAATCCTCTGAATAAAGTATGATTAAAACATTATCCTTTTCTACAGTACCTACTGGTAATTAAATATTTATTTAAAAACAATAACTAAACAAACAATGAAGAAGGAAATTAAAATCATATTCTAGCTCCTCAAAGAGATGCACAGTACCTATGAGTCACACATTTTTAACACTTATTGAAGAGTCTACCTTCTTCAAATTCCAGTTATAAAACTTTTTGTTACTTCTAATGAAATTTTAAAACATAATCATACTAAGGTACAACTGACATTGAATTAAAACTTCAAAGTAAAAACTGATAAATAACTTTCAACAGACTGGTCCTGAACTAAAACTTATTGAATCCTATTTAACACTTTCTTGCAATATCAAACATAACTATATAATATGTCTGATCACTCTACCTTGATTTTTCTCTGTACTCAAAGGCAAAAAATATACGACATATAAAATAAAATAGAAATATCTCATTGGTACCACCCATATACAGGTATAAACCAGCATCTTTTTAACATAAAAAAACAAAATTGACAGCAAAAAGTTCTATTTCATCAATACCTCTTTAGAAAACCAAATTTAGAATTGGCCAATTTACATCTACAATTCAAAAAATTCCAGCACAGCAAGCTACGCTAGAAAATGTTGGTTTTCAAAAACCAAAACTTAACTAAATAAATGGATAAATAAAAATACTAAACACTATTCTATCAATTTTACCCTAAAAAACTAAATCAAATTATGCCAGAAACAGAGCAAAAAATAGCACTTTCAAAGTTACCCTGACTTTTAAATTTTGAGGTGTGGGCTTTTATGATTTTATGTGCTGGAATTGGGAAACCTATACTTTTTAAGATTAAAAAAAAAACTGAAGTTAACTAGGTACCATACATTTTGCATACATATAGCAAAAAAATGGAAAAATTTCAATTCTTTTCCATCCAAGTTACCCCAGTTTATTGGTAATTAGTAGAACTTTATGAAGTTCAAGGTCCATTCATGTATAATGCAAGACAGCAATAGCAATACAAATTATTCAGAAAGTATAAACTCACTTAGTATACCTATATAGGTACTGATTTTGTTTAATACAGCAACTTCGAAACGATTCAATTTGCAGAAAGCCCATATAATTCTACATAATTATATCAATACATTCATCCAGTCATTATTCGCATATCAGCTTCCATGAACATGAATTCTATAGAATAAATAAAATAGGACCGTAAAAACAAGTGTATTAAAGAAATATAAATGATACCAATGATGGCAATCAAGTTGGTAATAACTGAATAAATCAATGAATAAAATGAGTTATGATCAACAATTGCAGTGTCCATATACATACTTATATAAACAATGCTAAACCATCAAGAAGTATGACTGGCCCATATAATCTTCAATGATACATAAAAAAACTAATAGTAATACTACTTACAAACACAGTAGTCTCCATCAGGTTATAGTTTAGTCAAAGGCTACAGTTTCAAGAAAGGCTACTGAACGCTGAAACAAAACAATGATAATAACATAAGGTACCTACTTATAATGAACTACAAAAATATACACAACACCCACCTTAACCTGAATCACTTGCATTCTAAGGAAAGTACCTATAGAAAATTCATCTTGATACAAATTCTCTTCGATTCGCAGCCCTTAAATTAATCAGCATTCTGCGACGAATCGAAGAGAATTCGTAGCTCTTAAATTTATTAGGATTTGTCGCGAATTTTTCGATTCATCGCGAATTCTCTTCGATTCGTCGCCCTTAAATTAATCAGCATTCAGCGACGAATCGAAGAGAATTCGTAGCTCTTAAATTTATTAGGATTCGTCGCGAATTTTTCGATTCATCGCGAATTCTCTTCGATTCGTCGCCCTTAAATTAATCAGCATTCAGCGACGAATCGAAGAGAATTCGTAGCTCTTAAATTTATTAGGATTCGTGGCGAATTCTTTTCGATTCATCGCGAAGTCAGCTAATAAGTATGGTATAAAAAAATATCACAATCTTCAATTCCCTTTCATATTTATAGTCTTCAAAGAATTCATCAAAAGTAAGTAAATCATAACCATGCAAAAAAGAAACTAGACAAACTTAAAAAGAGACATAGTAATATAGGTACTTACCATTATAAAAATCACTGTTTTGCATAGTAGGTATCTAATTTAATGATTCACTTATCCAAATTTGGTAAAGTTCACTAAAACGGGCTATCTTTAATTGCAATGAAATTCTCACCAAACATTGATGGTGACATTTTTAATAAATCTCACAAATTTGAAGAACTAAATGTTGGAGGTACTACTAAGATAAAACTTCACATTTACAACTGTATATCACCAAATTGGAGGGAAAGTAAAAACAAAACACTGAGTCATGTGACACCTACAGAGGTAATTATTGTGGCAATTTGTAACACTTTTTCTGTTACATTGTGTTAAAATTTTTGTCACAATGTGACATTATTATGTCAAATATATTTGGCTCATTGCAACAGTTTTTCTGCCTCATTATGTTGAAAAATTTGTCAAAATGTGGCATTTTATATGTTTAATATATTTGCTCCATTGTGACGCTATTTCTGCTATATTCTGTTGAAAATATTTGTCATAATGTGGCATTATGTATTTGAAGTGTACTTGTCTCATTGTAACAATTTTTCTTACCACATTCTGTTAAAAATATATGTCACAATATGGCATTTTGTACATCAAATTGTTACAGCCCTAAAAATTAATTAATTTTGACACAATGTGAAAGATTTTTGCATAATTGACACTTTGTGGCAATAAAAACTGCCACACAGACCACTATTTTGCACAATGGGTGGGTCCGTCTTTTTTTCCAACACCCACCCAAAAACTTGGTGAGAATGCGCAGATGCTCACTTTTGATTTCACCAACTTTTGCACAATTCACTCTCAAATAAATAAATAGAGACCATTTTTTTTGTTTTTTTTGGTCTTCACGTTACGTATTTTGGTGGATGTGGGAACTAGGTACTTCAAAAATGTCAAAAATACTGAAAGAATAGCAACCAATTAAACTTTGAAAGACCATAAAATGATACCTATATGAAAAATTTATTCAATAAAAGTTAAGTAAGTAAATATAGAGTGTATATAAAACAACTAAAAGGAACAACAATTAAAAGTTATAGACGAGATAAATCGTTTGTTTTGAGCATGTGATAGAGAGTAGAATGACACTAATTATCTATTTTCATCATTTTAGGAAGCACAAATCTGGTGGAAAAAATACGTAGGTATCCTTATATCGAGAAGTGCAAAACTACTCGACCACAATTTTTCATAATTACTCGCTTATTTTCTCAGTTTCAAAGTTTTTTTGAAACTAAGAATTATATTGGTAGTAGAACACCAAAACCGAGGCTATAGGTAGCCCACCAGTTATTGCCTTAGTCTGGTGTTACCCTGTTGTTACCAACATCCTTTCTCATTTCATCTTTTCGGGTTTGTTACCGTCTATTTTTTCACCAACGTTGTAGCCTAAATATCATTTTTTATGCGATCCTTTGAAAACAAAAATTTTCTCGGTAAACTACCGCATTTGAATAATACAATGGTTCACATCAAAAATACAACCCACCTACATATTAGACCTATGTCGGAACTTGTCACATGTATAGAAAATTAGATAGAAAATTCCCACCTAGTGGTCACCATTTTGGAACTCCTACCGTTTTTCCGTGTTTTCTTTTACTATTTCGAACTTATACAAATAAAAACTGATAATAATGCAGAAAAACAGTCATTAAATTAGAATAGGTATCCAAAAAATGGCAAGCACTCGCAAATTCTGCGAGACCACCTATTGATTCGTTTTCGTCAAATCAAACTGTCTAAATTCTATAAACTCCTGAAAATTCTCTTACCTTTAGTTTTCTTGGATTTCATGCCACTAAATCAATCCGAGCTCGACAACCTCGCTTACTTCCCAACAATGGCTCACTCACTTCACCTGTCAAGTGCCCCATTTTTACGTCAACCTTGTACATCCATTTCAACCTCAAAATCACTTCAGATTTGGCTCAGCTAAAAGCAACATCTCTCGAATTTCAGAGTCGACGTCTAGCTCTTATTTCTTTTGATATTCACTTTAAAAAACCGAAAGACAAGGTATTTTTGTGTAAGTTAATTTAATCTTAAAAAAGCAAGGTAAAGGTCAGTATCATTAGGAGTTTAAATCTATTTAATTAGAAAAGTTGATATTTTTTATTTATTGTTTTCGGAATTATTTATATTTGTGGGGACACACTGGTATGAGGTATAGGAGCTTGCACCCCTCAACAACAGTCGCCGCCTCAAAGGGCTGGTAAATAATCGTCTCAAAGACGTAAAACCAAAAACACACGAACTTTTGTATGTTTGTACTTGTACATACGTACAAGTACGATACTTTGTACGGACTGTGATCAATTACCTGAAAACAATCTCGGTGATGTCATGGCCTGGTACCAAACGTGTTGTATCATTTCTTATCACCTTATGGAAACAGGAAACAACGCAACTGATGACATAATACCATACGTACATGTACATATGTGTGTCTGTGTGCATGTACCAAATCCTATATGTAAACTCTCAGAACTGGCTGTAAAATCGTCAGTGTTTGCCAAGGATTTGGCTCTTCCATACTTATGGTATGAAGTGGCAGAACACGCAATTAATTCTGTAGAATTTACCTTCTGGTGAGAATACTTCCTCACAACAAGGTATTCCACATAATTTAAATTTCCTTATTTAAATCATTTCAATCCAACTTCTTATTCGATTAACAAATAAATAACACCACTTTCAGCTTGCCACCTGGCTGGTACGTAACTCTGGCTTTTACTCATAATTGGTCGCGAAGTCATGCATAAAATTTAGCATCTTTCCACAGGATTTGAGAAGGATGAAGAAATTTAAGTTACATCGTAGCTCGAAGAAATGAACGTTTTCAAAATTTTTAGAATGACAAATAGATAGGTACGCTCTTTTTACTCGATAAAGTGTTCCGTGAATCTGCATCAATAATTAGATTTTCGAACGCAACAAAACAGATTTATTTTACTAATGCATTACATTTCCAATATTGGATCAACAGAAAAGCAAGCCACAAGTAACTTGAACCCGAAAAAATATTCAAATTCGTAAATCAGCTCACACTTCTTACTCGTTCTACTTCCTTAGCAAAACGAAAAAATTTAGGATAGAAAATGAAAACGAATGGTCCAAAAATTTCAACTCAAACTAATGGTATCTTCTGCAAATGGAAAAAAGGAATAAACTATTTTTAAAATTACAAACTCAGACTAAAACGTGTCGGTGGTGGTGAAGGAGAAATTCAGGAAAATGCGAGAAGAAACGGAATAAGTGAAGAAAAATATAAGACAGGATCCTTTAGGAAAAAGCTACCCTAATATACTATCTCTCTTGTTTTTTTTTTTTTTGTTTTTTTACATCTGTTTTTCGCCTACAACATAACTCTTTATTAACGAAAGAAAAGAAAACGGAAGAATTACGTGACAACGATCAGCATTTTAGTTAAAATCTTTTCACAACTTTCTTATGTTTTCTAGTTGCAAAATTATATCAAACGGAATATCGTTAATAAGTCTAAAGTGTTTTTATCTTTCTTTTGAAATTGCGAATCTCCTGACACTATAAGAAAGAGAGAGGAACCAACAGAGACACACAGATAGAGGCGAAAAAGAAGAGTAAAACAAAAGCAGGACAGACAAATTCAAGCCTGATGATTTCAAAAATACGACGACGTGGGATGAAAAACGAAAAAAAAAAAAAGAAAAAAAAGAAGATAAAGAGGAAAAAGAGAACGAAATTAAATCTTTTAATTTCCCCAAAGGTCTTCAAGAATTTTTTTTATCAAAAAGTGTTTTAACTTTTACTATATTTTCATTTAATAAAACGTAGAAAAGGGTTGAAAAAAAAAAAAGTGAGTAAAAAAGGAAAAAAAGAAAAAGTAAAGAAATGAATACTTACGAGTTTTTAGTAGAAAAAAAAAAAAAAAAAAAAAAAAGATGTGTGCACGAGTGAGTCGTAAATTTTTGTTTAACTAATTTCACAGCTTTAGTCATCAACTTTGCATGTCTGGCACAACATTTTTCTTTTTTAAGCACCAATTACTCGTATGATTCAGGGTTCTTTGACGGTTGTGTCGTTGTCTGAGTTAATAATGCGAAATTCGCCTACATTAACGTAAGACTTAAATTCGCAAAGTTATAAATACCTATATAAACCAAAATTTGATTTCAGAAAATTTTCAAAGATACAGCGGCATAATTATAAATTATAATTGTTATAAAAAACATTAGATTACGTGTCTACCATTAACATATTATTCATTGATACGATATGCATTCAAAAGTATAAACGAAGCAACCACGTAGCCTAAGTAGGCTAATCTCTGTGAAGAAACTACGGCGAATTAAATAGGCTAGGTATATCGAATAGCCTATGGTAAAAGTTGACTGCAAAAAAAAAAAAAAAAAAAATCAATAAAGATATGTGCGGTTTAAAGCCAAAATGACGTAATATTCTCTTTTCATTTCTTTTTTTTTTTTTTGTAACCCTGTAATGCAACGCATATTTTTGTGAAAACTCGTAAATTTAAGGTTAAATTATCGTAGCCTTTTTCTTTTTGAAATTTTCAACGAGATACTTTTTCCTCATAAAAAAAAGTTTCGAACGAATTATTATTTACAGTAATGTTAGGCAAAAAAAATCGGGTGACCTAAAATTTTGTTTTTACGTTATTTTTACTAGTGTGGGAAAAAAGAGCGTTGGGCCCTCTCTTCATCTAACTCTGTGTTCTTTACGAATTTTCTCGTTTGCTCATTCCACAGAAAACAAAATTTTAATTTTTTAAACTCTGATTGCGTGAGGGAAGCAACCAAAATGTAGGACTTACACACCTTTGTGGAATTTATTATAGATTTTAGAATGATACTTCTCCCAGCAATAACCTAAATGGTCGATTATAGCGAGAGATTCGCACCAAAAAAGAGCAAAAACTACGTAGGCATCTAAACTAATTATGAACACTTACAACGTTCGTAGGAAAAATCGCACCAAAATCTTAGTGTTTAAAATGAAAACTCATCTTTTGCAGAAGTTGTCGAGAATTTATAAAAGGTCGGGGAATTTTATTTGCCAGCATTTTTAATCCAACCGTCCTCTACGTCGTCGTTAACGTCGTTATATTTTTCATGCAGCGTATAATAATTTGTGTAGGCTTTAGTGGATAAATTCTCCAGGAGTTGAAAACTTCGTACTCTTTTACACAATCGTTTTGGATTCAATTTGCGTGGAGGAAACGTTATTTGGTAATTATATAGTAGTCATTAGACTAATATAAGCTCATTGACTTAAATGTGAGAACAATATTATTTGTTGTTGTCACAACTACAACAATAATAATTAAGACTTACCTATTATCTTTGGAGCAGTGGATAATATCAGTCTTTTCAAATAATAATTGAGCTACATTTTTTGACTATCAAGTATCAAACATCCTGAAATTTTTTACTCAAGATATGGCGCATATCTCTAAGAATTAAGAATATTCATAACAGGGGGACTGTTTTGAAATAGGCACCTATCTACCTACCTAATAATAATTATGTACCTACATTGGCTGATTGATGAATATTGTGATCAACTCCGATTTTAAATGAAACTTTGGAAACTATAAATGTGTAGCCCTAAATAAAAAAATATGATAAAATTATTTAATGCTTTTTGATACATTTGCGTTAGACTCCCAAAACGAAATTAATCTTTTTCGGCTATTAATTTTTTTATCAAAAATCTACGACGTCTATGTTCAGTACACGAAAAAACAAAACTCCTTAAAAATTTTGAAATCAAAAATTTAAAAATTCAATTTTTTTTAAACATTTGTATTCGGAAAAGAAAAGAAAACATTTTAATTTCGATTAATTTTGGTTAAATCTGAAATATTGCCACCAATGCGTAAAGTCTTCATTTTTATACCGTAATCGTAATTACCGTCGTCTCTCTAACTCTCATAAAATGAAAATTTTGGCTTCATTCGTCATCGCAATTCCATTTCATGAAAATTTATCGTTCGTGAAGTTATCACAACCATTACCCTTTACCATTTTCTCACTTTTCCCAAAATGTTTTTTTTTCTTCAAACATACTCCTTTTTTTTTCTATTTTTTATTTTCTTTTCAGTCTTTGAAGGATATAAAAACCAGCACGTCAACGACTGATAAAATGAGTCACGGGACAAATGCCAAAAATTTAGTCAGGTGCAAAGGAAAAGAAGGAAAAAAAGTATGCAAAATACCTGGCGAAAAAAAATATTTTACCGCCAATAAAATAGTTCAAAGGGTGCTATTACTCTTTCTGCCTCGTGTTTTTCGGTTCATTCGTATAAAAAACTTTTTCTTTCTTTTTTTTTCTTATTGCATTATGTCGTTATTGATGATGGGTCTTATGTACAGATAAGTTCGCCAGCTGCTGCTAAATTCTAGGTAGACGGTAAGAGTAAGAGTTCATTAAATCAAAAACGAAACCATTACTGAAATTAATATTTCTTAAAATTAACAAAAATTCACTCCACACACTGATGACGTCCGAGGACAGAAGACTGGGATCTAGGGATTTGTACTCGACCAGAAAAGTTCGAAAAATGTGAAAACTAAAATAAAGTAGATTTTCCCAACAATTAAAACCATCATATTATCTGGTTCAATGTTAAAACTACGGAATTTCAGACAAATCATGAAGAGTATCGTTAATAAAAGGTGAACGTTCGAAATATTACGGTTTCACACGGTCGGACATATCCGCATGTAGCAAAGCCAACAGGTAGTAGAAAATCTAACAAACCCAATAAAATAAGAAAAAAAAACTCTCCATAAAAACAATTTAAGCAATGCACCACAGGGGAGATCACAACTACTGACTCAGACATTCAGTCTCACGTGTTCATATCGACCAGATTTAAACAATATGAGAAATGCAGGAAGAGTTCGAAAGGCTTAATCATTTGACACGAGTTCGAATTCCAATCATGATTTATACATTTATCTACTCTTCACCCACCGTCATTCACCTCAAAACCATTACAATATATTAAATCAATATAAATATTGCTTAAAAATTAAAATAGCAACATAAACAGCACACAAGGAATGAACCCAAGGATGAACTAGTCGGCAGAAATACAAAGTGTGAAGAATAAGTGGCCCTATACCAACAATAAAAATTTGACCGTACAGTTATGGGTTCGGAAAAACTAAATGTTAGGTCTACACGTGTCAAGAATTGGTTGCACATATAAATTAATGAATCTAAGTATAGAAAAATTATCGAGAAAAAAAGGAAAATCCTAAGAAATAACTTATAAGAAAAGTAGGTACGTACGTCATTTAAAGAGCAACTCGCTTGGTTACAAAAGCAAAAGGGGTGGAGTACCACAAAACTAAAAATGGCTAAATTTAGCGATATTGGTCTTACAGTTAGTTGTGATTTTTGTGTTGGTCGAACGCAGTTAAGTCTTGGTGTTAGTCTCAGTCAGTCATGTTTTCCAAATTTTTACTATTATCAATCGCTACATTAAATATCCTTCCAAAATATGAAAGAAAAAAATTTAATACTAAGGACATAGTGCACGATGATAGGGAAGAAATATTCGCCTCGATAGTGACTTGATCAAAGGGTAATAATGAATAATATTGGTACCTATATGGATACTATCATTCTCACCAATGTTAATCGAGTAGGTAATCATTTTAAAAGCAAAAAGTGGTGGGACGATATCTGGACACGAGTGTAGTGAAGGTTTTTTTTCATGTATTTAGTATTTAACGTCTTTCTTTCATAAAAGTTATATCCTTCTTTTTTGTTCTGTGAATTTTAAGTTTATCTGTGATGAAATAATAATTTTATCACTGAAAAATACCTACCTACTGCGCATGTGTAGATACCTACTTTCGATCATTTAGTACTGGACCTTTGACCATAGACATGCAGGCGCTAAATAGACAACCAGAGCATACATTTTGACGTATTTTGCTTTGTGTTTACGTATGCTATCCTTGTGAATTTAAGGGATGTCTTTACTAGATGTATTCTAAATTGGTGAATTCAAGCAAAACGTCGAAAATATTCAGAAGGTACGCTAGGGTTGCCTACATTTTCGCCGGCATGTCTTGACACTAAAAAGTACATTGGTCTTATGGAGCTTTACTGGTCCAGCACTATATAGTAAAAATACTGGACACCTAGTAACCGTATCCTTTTAGTATATAATAAATGTAATGGAGAGCTGATTTTCCTAGTTCCATTCTTCTATCATAGAGTGTTTCGGGGAACAAAATTACTTAAAATATATGTCTCTATATTTTTGTATATGTATATAAATATAGTAACATGCAAAACAGTAATTTCATTTCCCAAAAAACGCTATCTATGTCTGAAAGTAACTACATATAAAAATGTGGTACGAATAGCCCTCCATAACGTACATACTCGAAAGCCCTATATGGCATCATTCTAAAACCCTAAGTTTTCTGATCAGCACACTAGGTCTTTTTTTGTCTGTTTTCAGTCTGTTGGTCTTGTGAATTTAAAACTACCTAAATACGTTCCGGCAAATCCAGTGAAATTCCATTTTAGGGCTTTATATTTTATTGTTCTCACAGATTTTCATGTTTACCAGGCCATCCGGTACTAAATGGTCGAAGGCAAGATACCTTCTACCCTTTCTCATCATGTAATCGAGGTTTTTGAATGAAAACCCAGATTTTTGTGTTTACCTCGGTATCCATACACCTATGATCTGGATATGATCTAAGAGGTTAACATCCACCATCACTTTTCATAAGGTGCTGTCAGTTGATTCCCAGAACTGCCAGCCCTACAAGCTAGTTAATTACTCAACATATACATGTAACACGTATCCTAGTGGTGCGCGCTGCAAGTCAAATTGATTTCATATTTTCTGTGAAAGTTGTTGACCAGATAAGATGGCGTCGTGGGAAGTGGAACCCTTACACTGTGTAAGCGTGGTGTAAAGGGTGTAACATTACAAGTTCTACCTAACTTCCCACAGCATAACGCGTTCAACTCCATAATATGAGTCTCACTAGGGGATGGAGCAGGGGAGGAGTATGTGGAAAACATTACAATGCGTCTGTTGCTCTCGGCGAAGATATGGTCACGGGGTAGTATCCATCGCTTTTTTCTTGTGGTATCAGTTTAATTCACAGAGCCGACAGCATTTCACTGAATATTGCAAATCATTCGAGTAAGCTTAGAATGATTGCGAATACGTTCCTGGTTTTCTAGCTTCTGATCCAAGCATTAAAATATCGAAGTTTAATTGAAATTCCATGGAACTGCGACATGATTAGTTCCTGACACGACCCTTTTGGTAAAACAAATAAATTATCAATTCACAATGTGCCTTACTTAGCGGTTTGAAATAAAGCACCGTCTTGGTAAATGTTATTTAATTTATGTTTTTCTTTGGAGCATCAATTTTTTGTCTCATAAATTAGACCACAACTACACTTTTCACAGTTAACTATTTCAACGAGAGAAAAAACAAAAGGAAAGAGAAAGAGAAAAAAGTACCTAACGAAGTAAAGAAAAGGGCATAAAAAACAATTCAATTGTCGAAAGATTTTCCTAAATGATACGGAAGAATTTAATTCGATAAATGAAATTCCTCCACCAGCGAAAGTTTTTTGGGCTGCTGCTACTGTTCCCGTTACTACTTAAGAAGAAGTGGAGAAATGAAAAAAAAAAAAAAAACTATTGCCCCTGAAAAGACATACCTACTAGAAATTCGTTTTCCCAACGTCTTTTTTTTATTCTATTTTTTTTTTCCAACCCATAATTCTTGTTACCGAAACGCTATTAATATGTAAATCTTCAAATAGCTTTCCAAAATTAATTAAAAGGTAGGAAAAATAAAAAGGGTAGAGAAAAAAAAACTCTCACGCAGCAACAGCATCGTTAGAAAAAGTAGGTTTAAAAAATTAGAAAATTAGTTGATAAAAAGTTAATAATAAATTACGTATTAAATTTTGTAACTGTTGACCAAAAATTACACATTTTAAAAACATTACCTCTTTCAAAATGGAAACAAAAATATATTTTATGAAAATACCCTCCGGCTAATCCATACCAAATTTAGTAGCATCTATTACAATAAATATTATAGTAAAATAAATATTTTTTACCAATTTCGTACTTATTGGTTCAAAGTTAAGCATTTAATCACCAAAATAGAATCAAAAATAGCTGAATTGGAAATACCGTCCAGCCTTTCGAAATGAAAATTGATAGCATGTTACAGTAGGTGATAATAAATATTTGTTCCAAATTGCATCGTTTTATTGCCAAAATAAAAACAAATGTAGCAGTACCGAAAGTAACATCCTGCCATCCTGTTGATTCACACCAAAATCAGTAGGTCACGTTCTTGGGATTGTGCTCAAATTTCGTGACTATAGAGAAAAATTTGTGATCTGTACTGTTGTAATAAGAAAATGGCTCATAAATACTAATTAGGTAATGTTAATTTTATTGTATTATAGCGAGGCCCGCTTTACTGGGACACATGGAGATGGACCATAATTAAGTGGTTGTCCCAATAATCCTAAGTCGGAAAAAAAAAGGAAAAAAAAAACCATGTTTTGTTTTGAAAACCTGCTAATAAGAATATTTATTGTTCGTACATACGTTTTTGTATCTAAGTGCATAAAACTATGTACAGAGTAGAGACCTACACGAGTACGTAAAAAAGTAATCGTGTAGGAATCGCCAATTACCTTACAAAACAATGCGAGTATGTAATCGGAAAAATATTACTCGTAGCAGAGTGGCATCGTAGGCATTGTAACAATTATACTTGTATGTAATCACCGCGCGTTTGTTTAAAGTGCATTTGTTTTCCCCAAAGTTCGGCAACAATATTATAAACCCTTTCTTGGAATGCATTGCATTTAATAGTATGCACATTCAAGTGATTACTAACAATGCCACGATGTGATACCAATTACTTACTCGCATCGTTTGCTACACAAGTACAAGTACACACGGGTAATCGTGTTACTCGTCTGATGAGTATTTTGTACTTGTAATCACACGATACCATACTTACTCGTGCAGGGCTCTAATACAGAAGGGACAGTATCAAAATGAGTCAGTGAAATTATCTTTTACGAGTTTCAATTTTTGCAGTGATTGAAAAATTCGGATGAAAACCAGTTTCCACATTTTTCATGACTCTTGCAGAGAAATAGGTAAATTACATAAATAAATTAACCTATGTTTTGTACCAATGCCACGATGTGATACCAATTACTTACTCGCATCGTTTGCTACACAAGTACAAGTACACACGGGTAATCGTGTTACTCGTCTGATGAGTATTTTGTACTTGTAATCACACGATACCATACTTACTCGTGCAGGGCTCTAATACAGAAGGGACAGTATCAAAATGAGTCAGTGAAATTATCTTTTACGAGTTTCAATTTTTGCAGTGATTGAAAAATTCGGATGAAAACCAGTTTCCACATTTTTCATGACTCTTGCAGAGAAATAGGTAAATTACATAAATAAATTAACCTATGTTTTGTCCCAATCAACTGATGTTTTGTTTCAATTATCTAAGTGGATATTTTTAACACTATTAGTACAAAATTATTTTGGTGATTGAGGAATTGTCCCAATTGTGTGGAACTTACTGTATCTATCTACATAGGTAAATATATATATATATATATATATATATTAAAAGCAAAACCAGAAATCACACATTCAGCAAAATAAATTCTCAGAATATGAAAAGACAAAAATTCATGTTCAGAGCTTTAGGCTAATACCACAATACAAATATTAGACAAAATGCACCAAATGCATTGTAAAAGTTTCTCACTTCTACAGCACATTCTGTATCTTAATTTTATTTCCACTTGCCTGGTGGCATTCTATCGAAACAAACCGAATGTATTACGGAAGTTTCTTAATTTAAAAATACGTTCTATGTGTTACTTTTATCAATCACATTTTGGTATTTGATCAAAACGAACAGAAGGTGTTGTGGAGGTTACTGAATTACACAACCTGTCATCATCACTCATTTCATTGCTGAAGCAAAGATTAC
This sequence comes from Ericerus pela, assembly GCA_011428145.1. Lineage (NCBI taxonomy): Eukaryota > Metazoa > Arthropoda > Insecta > Hemiptera > Coccidae > Ericerus > Ericerus pela. The sequence continues at coordinate 1,293,544 of WOFM01000464.1, forward strand.
ACGAGGTATGTTTACTAGCTTCCAGTTTGTCAATTTTATAGTAAGATGCCGTGTGACCATCTACTTGCCTCCTACTTGCTCAAGTTGATCATGTTTAACTTCCTTGTGTTTGGTGGAAGCTACTAAACATGCCTTGTGTGACTACTGTTTAATAAATAAATAGTGCACAAAACGCATTGGGGAATTGAGGAACTTCCACAACACATTCCATTCATTTCAATCTATTCCCATAACTTCACTAAATTAATGGTCCTAATCCTCTGCTGGTTTAAAATTAATAAATTTTTAAATCTATTGGATAGTATTTGAGTTACATTTGAAAATAAGATTCTTCAAATAGATTGTGTGACTCTGTGTTTATGCATAGGTGCTGACTTTAGTTTTTTTTTGGGGTTGCAAAATTTTGTAATTGTAATTGGTAAATGGATAGAAACTTTCAACTGGAATGGAAAATATAATTTTAGTGTTGTAAGAATGAATTTTTGGTGTTACCCTGGAACACTGAAAATATATTTCTTGCATCCAGAAGTTGGCGCATATGTGTGTATGCCAGTTATAATCATATTATCTCATATTTCAGTTTCAATTTTTGTTTTTCAACTTTGTGGTTTTTGCAATATGACTTAGTGTGTCTGAGGAGGTAAAAATACATAAGGTTGTGATTTTTGATCAGTCTCCTAAAATGTTCACTTGTGCAAATTTGGGCCTAATAGCCAATATTTCATATGTATATAGAAGAAAAGCCACCTCTGTAATGCTGCGTCTTTTCATGTGACCATAATTAATTACAGATACAATTATATGAAGTTGAAGCACATTGGTAGGAAATGGTTTCAAAAATCAGTTGGAAAATTTTATCTCCCCAAGTATGTGTGGGGGACTTTTTCAATTTAAATTTACTTCACTATGAAGTGCTAACACATGTGGATAATTTATTCCAACAGATAACTGATGGCAGTTTACATAAGCTTAGTAGGAGTGCATCAGCTTGTCTAAATAGTCCATATAACTTTGGTTACAGATATATTTGATATGAGCCCAGAAAGGCGACTCCATGGCAGTTTAGCTTGTGCCAGCCCTGGATTTTTTTTGATAACACTGTAAAATTTGTTGTTTCGGAGGAGACAACAAACATTTTTTTATTTATGTCTGGCTATGTAAGTAGTGTTGCATATGCATCAAATATGGGAAAAATTGGTGAAATAATATCGGGGAAATAATTTCATGAAATAATATTAACGGGTTGCATGTTTATCATACTGGTACATATATTCCGGTTTTAGTTCAACTATTATTTTGTGAATTACTGCTGTTTAGCAGAGCAGCATTGGCTACTCTCTTGTCTTGTACATGTATGTAAGTATATGCATTGTGGAATACCTTACGTCGTGGAAAGTAAACCAACAACAGAAGGTGTTCAACAGAACAATTTGCGTGTTTATGCCAAAATACCTAAAAGGTATAAGGGAGCAAGACCTCGGCAAACACTGGCAATTTAGCCTGAGATTTTCTGGTCTTATATACCCAGCTCCCTACACACACACCTACACACTTATGTAATATTTACATAAGTATAGTGTAGATTATTCATCCTACTTTACGGTTGCTATGGCAACGATAAAGTACGGAGAGTGCATCTCTGTATCGGTTTGTGACATCGTTGAGATTGTTATTTATCAATTTGTCATGGACCGAGATTTGTAACTTGTCTATCTGCAAAAATAGACAAGTATAAACAAACAAACGTTCTGTTTTGGTTTAACGTGCAAGGCACGAATAATAGTCACCAAAGGTGATGACTGTCAGGCCGAGCCTTTTTCCTCATAGAGTAATCTTCTAATCCCCACATGCATAAAAGCCTTTGACTTTCTATTAGGTACTATGTATAAACTGCGCAAACGAGTAGGAGGTATAAACAATCAATGTGAAGCCCTTGGCACCTTACCCATTACTTTCCCTGTACTTCATGTTGTCTTCACTTTCTCATCGTTCAAGCAGTCTATGTGTAGTACATATCATCCAAAAAAAATTGATCACTCAAAAAAAATGCAACCCAAAACAATTTTGCAATTTTACATTGTTATTTGTGAATTATTACCATTTGATCTTATTGATGAATTGTTTGTAAGTGAAATTGAAACGTAAAATTCAAAACAAACTGTTATTTGGGAATGTTGCTTCAACGTGTAGGGATTATCTTCCATTGGATGGACTTTAATATATATATCTACAATTTGTTCCAAGTGAGAAGGTAATGTTTTTCAAAGGCGCAAATAGATGGCCTTTCATAAAAGTTGTATAGGAACAGGCATACTTCGTATCATGTCCAGTGTGTATCCTAACTTTTTCTTTTCCCATCTATTAACTATCATGTCCGCAAACTCTGTGTATTGTGGGTAGAAAATTACATTCTTATTAGGAATGAATTATAGTCAAAGATAAAAGCCACTTCTAAACTTATACAGACTATTTTACACAAGTTGAGCACTCTAATAGGAACATCGTATCAAAAGTCAGTACCAATTTATCCCACTAAGTAAGCGCTAGTGTCGTTTGCAATTCAAATTCTCTTCACTTTGAAGAGCTAGCACGCATGTGTGCTACTAATGGGATAATTTGTTCCAACTAAAAACTGATGCCATTTTTGTTACATTGGGTTTATGGGAGTGCGAAAACTTGTCCATATAGTCTATATAACTTCAGCCAATCCTGTAACACTGTCATGACCCGTTTTACATATAAATATTTTATAAATATTTGGCATACGTATATTTGAGTCTATTTCGATACAATTTGTTTTTCATAATATCATATCAACGCACAAATGTACCAGGTTAACTGATGATTCTGACACATTTATATTAGGAAGTGGAGGTTTCACAAGGAGTACTAAATTTTCGTCATATTATAACAGACTGAAAGTAGAATAACGTATTTTTCCCCCATATTTTTCCCTAAGAAAAGAAAAGAGTTTAAATTGATTTTCCGAGAATAGGAAAGATTTTCTACATATTTTACATATTCTACATGAAACTGGATATTCTACTTTATATATTCTACTCGTAGAATGTGTGTAGATGTAGAATTCAATTCTACATCGCCATCTCTGCTCCCTACCCTTACAATGTTTTTGTATTTTTTTTTTTGTTTTCTTTTGCTTCTCCTTCTCTTTTTGCGCGTAGCGCTGTTTTCATGGCCCAGTATAGTTACAATGAAACGATTTTACTACCCATTTATAATGTCCCTATAAAAGTTTCACTTCAAAAGCATACCTACCCTCTTCTCCAGGTCGTTTCATAAGATCACGATTAGTCAGTAGATTTTCATGAAAAACCTACTTAAAAACAAGAGATTTACAACGAAGTTTTGAGAGACCGAGAAGTAAAGCTCCAAATGGTTTAACGTGTAATACGAGGATAAATGAGAGCTGCAAAAAAAAAAAAAAAGCAGCCTGAAAAGTTAATCAAATTAATTTGAAATTTCATGGATAGCTCGCGAAGACGTTTTATTGCTGTTGCTGTTATTTTTTATTCTATAAACAATTTGTTGTTTTTTTTTTCTTTCTTTAAACGTGTGGTATTTTTGACATGAATAGATTAGCACGAAAGTATTCATTATTAGTGCTTCATCAATGTGGTTATTTCGTTTTTTACGTCTCAAAAGTTATTGGGAAGGTACCTTACTATTTAACGGATTTTCTCCAGACACAAGAGGGGTTTTCATAAAGATATACAAAAGTTGATGTTTTCATTATCTACTTAGCTTTTCTCCTGTCTTAATTCTGATCCCGACAAACCGAATCGACCTACAATCGATAGATACAGAATCCGTATCAATTTCAAATAATTTTTTATCGTGTTCATTATTTTTTTTTATTTATTTTTTATTCAAAATAATTTTGATTTATTTCACTTGCTGTATGAAATCAAAGACAACTCTACCAAAAACGGACGTAAAATCGATCAAATAAACTGGTACCGATTTGATACCAGTTTCATTTTTGAAATGTATCACAGTTCTGTAATGGGTTATCAGAAATGAGGATGAGAGGAGAGCGCATGGTGACGGGGATTAATTATTAGAATAAGATGATTATTTTGGTAAAGAAAACAAGTATTTTTGTTTTTTCGATTCAATGAATCAATCTTAGTAGTTACTGCCGAACTTTCGTCACCCAGTTAGCAACAGCTCCATTTGAAGCTTAGCGAACAAAAGTTTCTTTAAAAATATTTTTTATACCTAGTTTTCTAAAGCAAAGAAATTTTTAAATCTGACCAAAGGTGAAGTATCCATAGAATTTTGAAACCAGATAATCCATTTCATTCTTCTCTGAAGAATCGAGCTTTATTATCTGACGTTTTTTCCCCATATCTTTTTCTATTTTTGCTCGTAGCTTATTCCCTTTGTTCAACTGCTATTGGAAATAGAACTTGATATAGTGATTTCTCCTTCTCTACGAACTTTGGGCCAGCTCTATTTTACTGAGATTAGAAGAAATCACTCCATTTGGTACCTTCGCATTAGCAAGTCCTACGAATACTTTTTAATTATAACTTTGTAATAATTTGTAAAATTTGTCTTGATGAAATCTCATAATATAATTTCATCTTGTGTTTCTTATTTTGTTTAAATTTGTGCATTTTGTAATATTTTGTTTGATTCTCCAATATGGATTTGACTGTCTTTTGAAGACAAGGTATGTTGTTTCATTTTATGAATAAACCGGTATTTTGTATTCTCATTTTCGATTATTATGATTAACACCATGCTAGGCTAAAGAGGTCATTTATGGTAAACGGCTCGAAAGTCGTGAGCCGCAGTTTTTGGTTAGCTTTGCTCTGTTTTATGATTTAACACAAAAAACCACACTTCAAATTAGGATTTAAAGTGAATTTAGACGTAGTTGAACTAAGGTTCCCATACAACCACAAAATTTTTCACATCAAGTCATTTTGAAAACAAAATCGTCTAAAAATAGAAAATGATGGTAATTTTTCAGAACAATGTCTGCAGTTGGCGCGAGGAATACAAAATATGGTTGGTACATTAATATTCGTTCAAGTTAATGTAACACTACCGACATGTATTTAGCAATTTAACTCCAGAAGTTCAGTTAAGTATTTCATGTTAATTCATCTACAAGATACGAAAAAAGAGGAAATCTCTAATCAATTCAACGCAAAGAGATTCAAAACTTCAGCTCATCGGTGGAATTCCAAACCAACTATAGAGGGACTCAAATCTTTTCCCAGCAAAAAAGATCAAAAAATTTTCAGTAAAGACAATTTGCTAGACATTACCTATGAAAGATGTGATAATGTCCCAGTTTAAAGGGCTGTGGAATACAAGTAGATAAAATTTGGTTAACTTCACTTTCAGATTTGCTTCTTACGACAGGTTTGAGAAAGTTGAAATCATAAAAATTTGTTCACCCTGTGAACGGTTATTCATAGTTGAATGTAATAACTCATAAACAACAAACATATCGATCTATCGATCTCCAGTCTAAATGTATGAAGAAGCCTAATGAGACGTTGGCTTCAAAAATGTCTGCCTTCTGCCCTGCATACCAGTGTCACCATAGTAGTTCCTAAACTATTCCAGTAATATCTCCCTTAGCCCAACGACTACTTTTCACCCCTATCATAATTTAGCAAGTTACGTTATTGTGGCATTTTATTTAGTAGGTTAATTTTTATAATTTTGTTTTTTGATGTGTAAACATCTTAGTACTCGGTCTACAGCAGGGGATAAACGAGAATTGCAATTGTCAGATTTGCCTAACTTGTAAGTCTTATACAATTGTAAGTTTGTAACTCTGGTGTGTATGTTACATGATGTGTAGGTGTGTGATTGTGTGCATGCGCACACTCACAACTGCACTATTATGTTCACACATCAATCTTTCACGTTTATTTCCCCAGCGGAACTCACGCCTTTTTCTAAATCTTTTTTTTTTGTGGATAGTATTTCACTCACTCCTAGAGCACGCTAATGCAACCCAGTTTGAGAACTACTGCTCTAAGCTAACCCAAATGACAACCTTGGACACCCAGTAACAAGTTGACGCATGGAAACGAACATGCCGATCAAACTGCAAAATGGGCCACTTACTTTTCTTAGTTGTAAACAAGTGTCCTACTCATTTGGAAACTACTCTATAATTTTAGGAATTTATCCTTTCACCTTTCCCCTCTCAGAGCCTGCATCAACAACTAAGGATTTGCCGTTTCGGTCCATCACCGCATCCACACCAATGGTGATTTACACGTTAAACAAAATAAACATGGCGAGTATCTAGTGTGTACCTCAGCAATATGCACCCATATTAAATATGCACGAATGCAATAACGTAGACGCAGCTTTTAAGTAGGCAAGTGCGCAATTATTTACGTAGCCTACTTACTGATGATGTGCGCGACGCAGCCAACTCATACTCATGGCAAACTTACAATTAGTTACCAGTGCTTGTACGGGACGTAGGTATGAAGTGGGTTGGATACCAATATACCTGAAACGAAGACGTTTCTGAACACACAAACGAAAAGTATTGATTAATATTGGTTCCTGTACGTGGCTCCAAACCTACACCAATCCCTACAACACCAATGGTCTAGAACTGGCCATCAGCACTGATGCTCCATCTCTCTCAATAACTAAAAATACGCCCCAGCATATCAAGTACCTATACCACTTTACTCCACCGTAACCAAAGTAGCCTCGAGCAAATTTAAAAGAGCCATACTTTTCCGACCCACTCACAATATTTCAGCAGATCATCGCCCCATTCTGCCTACTGCGCCATAAAACATAATCCTCCGTTGCCACTGACTGCCAAGCGAGAAGTGTCTGCGGACTCAAAGTGCTCCTCATCTACTTAACACCATCATTACTCGAAGACCTCTAACAACTCCATCGCTGCTTACTTATAATCTATATTTTAATTTGATTCGAGCCTAATTTAATTTAATCCGATTTTACGAACCGAGTAGTACACCTACAAACATGTAAAATAAACATAAATCTTCAATTTGAAATTCACGTTAACAATGCCATTTAATTATGTGATTAGACGAAAAACGGCTTTTAATTGATGAGCTTCACATGAAAAATGGTAGATATCAAAACTTTCATCTTGTTCATTATTAGAATTCGACGAGCTCTAGAAGCTCAAATTTACGTCGAATATTTCGCAGTACCTAGTTAAATACTCAGACATTTTCTGAAAAAAATATTCTCAGTCGGCGACATTATATTGCTACTTCGAAATTAATGAGAAATTTCTCAATTTTTTCAAATTCAGTAGGCCTAACGTACTTTAATGATTAATAAAATTTACAGAATTTAATCAAATGCGCCCAAATGATCTGCACCATGATTAACCCACCTCGGAAAGTTATATCTTTCATTAAAAAATTTGGAAAGAAAAAAAAAAACTCGTGGGCTGATCATTCAGCAATTTTTATCTGTGAACTTCATCAGAAAAATGTAGATAATATAATTTTTTTTCGGTAAGTTATTTTCGAAATTTTTATTACTTATTGTTTCATTAAAAAAAAAAAAACCTGATTTGTTTGTAAAAATGAAATTTTCTTTAATAAAAACATTTATCCATTTTTTTTTTTTTTTCGTATTTATTTAGCATACACGTCATTTATAGTCTTAAATTTTAAATTATATTCTCCAAAGAAAGACTAAATTTTTGGAACCATAAAATTAAAATTTGGTGACTATTTATCTACGTCATGTTTCAAGTACAAAATTTGGATAGTTATAAGAAACTAGAAAACCCTAATGCGAATAACATCTCATTGAGTTTTAATTGATGAGAATTTTTTTCAAAAAATGATCGTATGAAATGAGGCCACTTCTAAATTGAAATTATGTCGTGCCCATGCCCTTTTTTCGAATTACTAGAATTGAGGTGCGTTCAGTGTAAATTTTATTTTAGGCTTATAGCTGTTTAAAAAAAGTAGAAAATAATTTTTAACAACATCCAACCAAAAAATAACGCTTTTTAATGCCCTTAGACAGTATAAAAAGGAGCGAATGTCAGTACGACGCACAGTTCGATCACTTTCTTGCACGATTCGCCTACTTTCTCAGTTTTTTGTTTTTCCAAAGTAAAATTATGAAGTCAATTATTTGGTTCTAAAAAAAATTGTTGTCATTTTTCTGGTGGTGGGAGGTGAGAAGTAATGCAAATTTTTTGGTGAATAAGAATAAAATTATTTATTACTATTAAGTTTAAAAAAGAAAATTTTTGTATTTTTTTTGTTGGGGGGTAGGGTGTTGAAACAAATAGTGTGTGACACGCGTGTGAAGCAGGTGATTATACTACTCGTGTTAAAATATCACCAACTTTCTGCACCCGTAACAAAAATAATTATTTTTTTCAACTCGAGCCTGAAAAGTACGTATGCTAATAATTAAAACCATTTCGATAATAGACCAATTAACAATATTAATCAAAATGTTTTGCAATAAAATAGTAAAAATATACGTACACCATTTACCTCTTTCCGGAATAGGTTCTTTTCTATATGGTAAACGTAATTCGGTTGAATTGTGATACAATGTGTTAATGATAGCTGTACATTTTAAAGGTAGTACACCGTGCCTATCGTCAAAATGTGATGGCGACAGTGTAATGTTAATGGCTAAAAAACTCCACCACAACGATTCTGGACCTGGTGAAATTTTTGTCTTCTGTTCGCCTACCTGTAAACACAAAATATTCATTTTTTTGAGATTAACAAAAAAAAAAACAAAAAAACACGAACATCCATTCACGAGTAGGCCGCATGTAAATATATAATAAATAACGTTCAATTTAGCATTAAAAAAAAAAAAAAAAAAAAATGAAAGGAAAAGAAAAATCTTGTACATGAACAAGAGTATATTTCGTCTCATAAATAAATTTACACCTCAGTGCATTTTTTTTCCACAACAACATTTTATATCTACACGTTTTTACGCATTGTCCCAGTACATTTTTTCAATCCCATATTGTACTTCAAATGGGAAAAAATTTTTTTTTTTTCGTTCTTTTTTTTTGCTGTGAAAAAAGTTACCCTTTCGAGTGGCTGTCGAACTTTGTACTTTTTACACTCGTTTCGTTGAGTATACGGTTGTGTGTGGGTATTTTATATATATATATATATATACACGTTTGCCAACTGCGTCTTCCGATAAGGTTGATTTAGAATTTCAAATTAATTTATTCTCGCGTTTGACGGCTCAAGTAATTTCAAAAAATAAGAAAAAATACAAAATAAAAATGAAAAAATAAAGAAGATGGGAGATATTTTGAGACGACAATGATCCGATAATGCGATCGCATGTTCTTTGTAAAAATTCGTGGTACCTCATACTTAATAGTGTATATTATAAAACTGGATGAGGGACTCATTTGTCAATTAAAGAAGCGGTTATGCGTGTAGATTTTTGTATACTGAAGATAAAAAACTTTTTTTCAGCTGTAGAAATACTGTCCTACGAATAGCCATGATCATGTTTCACTTATTAACCTGGAACAATGAGTCGCTGAATCGCACTGGAAATTAAATTTACAATCTGAGTACCTACAGGAATACACGAACCGATTGAAATTGTGTTACACAGAGTAAACGTAAATTATACGGACATGTGCAATGAAAAATTTGTCGGGACAATAGTAAGAAGTTGAAACCTAATTGTTATTAGCGATGGGAAGTTTAACTCATTGATTTAAGTCGGCTGTTCGAAAGTCTTATATGTTGACAAGGGCGTAATTATAAAATAATTGCTAGAGAGGTGGTCAGCAAAAGGCATAGAAAAATTGTAGGAGGCATTGTTTCCAGAGGGGATAAAGAAGTTATAAGAAGACGTTTGCTGCAGATAGACGAAGTCTTCAAAGAAATTCAAAGCAATAAACAAAATTTGTTAGAATCTAAGATAAAATATTAAAGGACACAACTTTTGATCGATACGGAAAGAACGACTTGACCTAATCAAAACCGACGGACAACGGGAAACAGAAAAGTTAAAGCTTCACACTATTCAACAAAAGCTGCATCCAAACTGTTGTTTACCTGAATGCTTTTGTGCTTCATATAGCTGCAAAATATGAATGTCTCTTAGACATCGTCTCATTCTTATTTGGTAAAGACTATATTGTGTTAATATTCCAATGGTCATGCCCAGGCTAATTTTTGTTCTCAATGATTGCAAATGTCTTCTCAATTTTCTTATTCTTATTCCTATCTTTATTCTCGTTGATTATGGAATAAGTGGGCTTCATTTAAATTAAACCTTCTTCCTCCAATAATAAATATAATATATTTACAACGAGGGTACGGGGATCATTGACACTGTATGAAGGTAGGGGCTTGGCCTCCTTGACGACTGTCGCCGCCGAAAGGCTGGCAATTATTAGTGCCTTGCACTTTAAATAACGCACTTTCGTTTCTTTGTAATTACCTGTAAAATCAGGCAGGTAATTTACAGTATTTGGAATGCAACTGATCGATAAATAAAGATCTTGGTGATGTCATGGACTGAAACATGAATTCCTATATCATTTCTTATCAGTTACTAACAAGAAACAACGCACTTTCTACGACATAATATCGTATGTACATATTACATATGTGCGTCTGTGTCTGTGTGTACAGAGCTGACTATATAAATTCATGAAACTGGCTACAAAATTGCCAGTATTCACCCAGGCTTTGGCTCCCCCATACATTTTTATACGAAGTGGCTGAAAACACAAATAGCTGTTGGCTACCTTCTTGTTGAGAATCCTCTTCACAACGAGGTATTCCACAGAAAGTATTGCACAAAAAATTTATTTTGTTCATTTGTAGGTGCACCTACTCACTCCATCCCATTCTTTAACTCAATCTTATGAGAACCCTAATTACGAAAGTTACAAAATCCATGTACTTACATAGAATTTTAAGCCCCATCATATGAGCTTATACCTTTTAGCATAAATTGACTCTTTGCTGAAAAGAATAGCCTCAAAAGATGTGCTTTGTAACCAAAACTCGCATTATCCAATATTGATATTGTTAGTTTTGACTCGAAAGTAAGTTTTCTACTTCACAGAACATCTTACAAAATACATCTATACATTATTTTTGTGTCTTCAGTTTAGTGAATTTACTATGACTACAAAAATGAATAATACCAACAATCGTAAATCATTACGGTATTCAAAAATTATCATTTCGATTATTATGGGTAGTATGGCAAATGTTTCATTTTTATTTTTTAATTATACTTAATAAGATAATTAGATATAATGAAATTTCCCATCATTTTCTATCAAATCAATATAAAATAAAGCCATTTTTATGGAAAAACTTACTCCTTGAAGGCAAAACTCACATTCGTTACACGAGGATTTTTCCTTCAAAGAATATCAAAAATGAGAAATTCCCAACAAAATTATTTATTACATTGGTGAGGAACATACAAAGTCAATTGCGAGCAGAGCACAAACACTTCATTAGAAGGCTCACAATAACGTTACTGGATAATATGCGTTTTGAAATTAGGGTTCTCTTATACAGGTCTAACAGTCGCCAAAGTTCTTCAATATGCTTATAATGTGCTTTTATATATTTCAGATTCATCTATCAGCGAGTCAGTTAATTATTTTATGGGTTCGACAATTTTTACATCTTGCCTTCTTCTAATCTTCTTCATTTCCTTCAAAAAGTGTTATAATTGTTCACACTTAGAAAATTCTCCAGCACTAAACAAAACATACTATTTATTATTATTTTTTTTTTTAATGAACTTTAGCTACGTTGTAATTTTGGCCAGAGGCTGGGAGAGTATACTTGGGTGTGGAAATGAGGAGAGAAGATGTTTACAATCCGATCGCCAACTCTCTACCAAGCCTGAATTTTTCAATAACGTACTAGAGCCCTTACAAAACATAGTGGAACGCACCGCCATTTTTGGTCAGGAATGTGACAGCAACTGGTTTCAAACTCATTTTGTATTGATAAGTTTAGCACCTAACCACAACACTTACGTCCCACAGATCTCTTCCAAATTTAATTCCAATCAATTATACAATGATAAACAGGTCTATAAAGGATTTCAAATCCAGTCGAATAATATACATATTCAGGATTAATGAACCAAAATGGATAGGTAGGTACATTTTTATTCATTGTGAAAGTATACAAGCTGAAGGGAAAATTATCGTTTTATTCTTTTGAAAAATGACAAAATAGAATTAAAAAATGGAAAAATCGGTCACAATGATTACCTATGTGTTTATGGAATTTCAGACAAATATTACCCGTACTAAATCGATACTTGAATATTCATTTCTTATATCTCCATATTTTTGAGTATCCAGGTACAGTACATAAATTCGTCATTCACAAAATATCATTCAGTACTTTAAAATTAGGTATTCCAAGGAGTAAATTTGACAAACACTGAATTTCAACACTCTTAATTAGAGGCGCAAAAAACAAAAAAAATCTGTACTTCTTTAAATTTTCTAACAGTTCTCGCAAAAAATGTAGGCCTGGAAGTAATTTTTTAACTTACAAAATGAGGGAAAAATTGTAACCTTATTTTACGTAGATGCCATCAAAGTGACATTTTTGTCGGTACATTAATTATTGTTCAATCACTAATTGGTAACACTGTATCGTCATTCTCCAGTTCCTATTCAGTTGCATCGTCAATCTGTTCAGTTTGTGAGTTGTGTCTGTTCATGTGAATATCTCTCTCATCATTAAAGTATTTTATTAATGCGGTACTTGTGTTTTTCTCTTTTAATTATTCTCCGGTGTTACATTTAATATTTGTCTACCTCATACTTCAACGGACTTCAAACCCCCGAAGTCCAACAATTTTCTTTAAAAATTGGCCATTTGTCACCATTTTTCCTTAAAAGTATATTTTCATATCCTATTAAACAATGACGATGAATGGAATTAGGCCAATAGATATATAAAATCATTGAATTCCATTGACCAAAATATTTTTCTATTTACCATACAGGTATGCAGTAGACAATTAGTCCACTTTGTGACGTCAATTTTATTCCTGTTTGAAGGATAGCCTAGATATTCGGTTTAGGTATATTCTTATTCACATATAAGTTAACGTAGGTATTTAGTTTAACGAAAAATTTGGCTGGAAAGCACACCTAGACTGTATATACACAATAGTTAACGTATGGTAAACTATTGGTAATTCAACTGAACGAAGAAATTACAAGTCACACCGAACTGAAGGATTCCAGTCGAACCGTACTCTTTTCTAGTACACGGAACACATATTTTCTTTTACTAACTTCGCAATAATTCCTGCTAAAAACTCGCCAACAATTGAAAACTTTTCCTTGTAGTCAAAGAAAAGAAAAATCATGCAAAGTTTGCAGAGAGAGAGAGAAAAAAAAAAGAAAAAACTCCATTCAAGTTTTTAGGTAGCCACTCATGCGATTGTAATAAAATTATGTACTTTGTAAAAGGAGACTAGTATCAATCGATGTTTTTTTCTTCTTCTTTTCTTTCGCTTCAGTTATTCCTTCAGCCCCCTTCCCCACTTCGCCGCAGCCATTATCTCATCTGTACTCATCGATTTGGTTGAAGTAAACGATTACTTCGTAATCGGCGACTGAATATGCGAAATCATGAGGCAAAAACACGAAAGTAAAGGACGTTGTTGTAGAAAACGTTCATTAATCACCGATATCTTAAACTTATAGGTCTATAGTGTATGTATACAGTATACATATATACATATACATATACATATATACATATAATATATAAAAAGATGTTAAGATGTTAGGCCTGCTACCATTAAATTCTTACTTCGGAGGCCTGTTTGCTCGTCGTCTGAAATTAATGAGCTGGTTTCCGAGTTCTGGAAAGCTCTTTGCCATCTTGGAGAATACCGCGACCCGTGTGTCTCTCTTAGCCCGCCGATCAAGATAAAATGTAAATATTTTTATTCTCAGCCTGCTTTCAACCCCCATCTTGCTCACTCGTCTTTCATTTCACTTCATTTTTCTTGCTTCCTCGTGTAAACAGAAAATACTCGACTTGATAACTTCGTCAGCCTAAGTTTAGGTTTTTCACTACAAATTTCAAACCGCGGAAAGTAGAGGTTGAATCATTAACTGCTCCAATGACAAAATTTTCCTTCACGTTGGCTTTAAAGGAAATCCTTCAGAGAGATCGCTCTAAGCTAAAGATCATTTTCAGGACGACGTCTTTAAGCTATGCTAAAGGTGGTGAAGAACGACTATGAACAATGGTTGATTTTTTGTTATGCTTCGTTTGAGGCGAAATTCTTCTTTTTCGAAACAAAAAGTGTATGAAACAAAAAATTATGTTAACCTTCAGTCGCTTAGGAAGTGGTTTGAGCTACGATCAGATTTGCCACCTTTGGCAGACGAAAATACCGACAAATAAACGTTCTTTTTCATTGCTCTCAGTCCATTTTTCCAAATCTGCCACTTCTAAAATTTTTCTCGCTTTGCTCGCATTCAAAAAGATCCCCAATAGAATTTTATGCTTAATCGCTCTCATTCCACCTATATACTGATAATACCGGCAACACTGATGAAATACCACCACTGATACTTTTTTATTTTTATACTGGCAACAGTGTCTAAATCAGAGATGTTTACACCATGCTAAATACCAAACTCATATAATTTTCCAGGGAAAAAACGTGAAGCCAACTGCCGCCATCTTTGAATTGGGTATAAGCACAATATAAATGCATGGGTGGAATAGGATTTTCATTAAGTCAAATTGTATTTTATATGGGGTAAATTGCATCTATTTTGGTTTTCGGTACCTTATATTATATTAAAAATAGACGTAATGAAGAATAGATTTAAACTGAAAAAAATTTATTTGTTCAAAAATAAAAATTTGATATTATTACTTTATTAGGTCTATTTTGTATATATAATATGTCTAAAACCAGAAAAAATTCAATTTACCCCATATAAAATATGTACAATTTGACTTAAAAATCCCATTCCATACTTGTATATTTTATGATTCTTATGCCTAATTCAAAGATGGCGGCAGCTGGCTTCACTTTTCTCACTGAGTTTGGTATCTACTATAATATAAACATTTCTGGTCTAAATACCGGCAAGATGGCAAGCCTGGCTATGATGCAATAAGAAACAGAGAACAGTAGGAACAAAATATAAGTATTTGACTGCAGCCTAAAAATCAAATTTTCTACAGGAAAACTTATTACTTGCTGCCCCTGGTTCTATAACATGCGAACACTTGGCTGATGATTAAATCAATTATCACTAGTAACAAATAAAAATGAGAAATAATTTTATCTTTCATTGATTCACATTTCAAGGGGTCAAATTCTTTGACTATATAGTACTGGACTAGTAAAGAAGGGTGATTTCTGGTTAGACATTCCGGCTCTAAATAGGTAACCAGAACGTACTTTTTAACGCACTTTTCTTGTGAATTTAAGGGATGTCTTTATCAGATGTATTTTAAATTGGTGTACTCAAGCAGATTCAAGAAGATGAAATGATTGATAATAACGAGAAAACTCAAAATGGTGGCTCACCTTAACTACCATGGTATGCGTATGCCTGAGCATCAAGAGCCTCACCTTTACTTTTCTTTAACACTCCAAGTGGGATATTTTCATTTATAAATTCTATCTGTAACACATATTTTTGTCTATTTTTAAATATGACGAACATATTCGTTCACATGTTTTCAAATACCAAAAATGTAGGTATCTATTCATCAATAATGAAAATGTCCTATAGCTTTTTGTAAACAACCACTAATTTACCCGTATTTAATTTTACATATATAGATATAATGTCTGTAGATTCATTACCTAATTGTAACTGCCCCTCAAGTATATCGCGAGTCAGCACAACCCTATAATAACAATACCCTATCTCACTTAGCCTATCCGACACATACACTTACATACCCCAAAAAAGTATATAAACCCTCGATTCAAAGGAATAAGACACAGTTCACAGTTCCTACAAAGTATCTAGAGCCTCTCTTACAGAGCTACTAGTTTATAGACAATCTTGTCTAAAGGGTTGTAATCCCATATGTTAAATCTATTGTATAATAGTTAACGTAGTATTTGATGTACTGTTGTACAATTTATTATTTTATTAAAAGTGTTAATTAAACCTTGTGTTTGAAATATTATTTAGTCTCTCAAATACATTAAGGTCCATGATAGTTGTGGATGATAAACTGAATATTTAAATAATTATAGAGGTATTAATGCTTGTCCAGTGTTAAATATCTCGTGTATGGTGTAACACTGAAAGTGGTACATCACCACCTCATCTGGCCATTACACTATCATGTGGCCAATTTTTCCCGTATGCAGAATATGAGCCCCAAAAATAATAGGATCCACTCTCTCTCCAAACCTGACAGATGAAAAAAGCTGCTGTGCATTTGGTAACAGTACTCAGTGCAATATTTTTATGTTCGAATCATTTTAAAATTGATAGATACATCTCAATTTATTTGTGCCAAGGCTCGGAATTTAGCATTTTGTACATTGTTTCTTTTGATTTTTCTAATTTTATCTACCTATTTTATAATTTTTAAGCTGTAGAATCTGTGTACACGATTAATTTGGAATTCTAATTACCTACCTATTATTATGCCTCAAGAACAAAACCTTCCAATAGTACCTACATTGTTACTTTTCAAATATTTTTAACTTTCCTCGTGATATTAAATTAAAAGAATATTTCTTAGTGCAATACTTGGTTTAGATTTGCCAAAAAATTTTATCAAATATTGAAGTAAAATCCGTATTATGTGCATTTTGGAAGGTGCCTTTGGTTTCCAAATATTGAAAAATCACAATTTTCATCCCATGATACCAGAAATGTTCAAATCGCAGAGAACAACTTTTAACTAGAAGAAATGGAAATACTAGCTAAGATGAGAACAAAATTATATCTTCATATTTTACCTCTTCTCAATATTATGACTGAGCTCGAAAACATTGGAAATTCAGAAAATGGGAAATTCAGCCTTTCTGACATTTTAACAAAAAATGTAGCTAACGCAATATATTTATGCCCGCACATTTAAGGTCAAATATTGAAAATAGGACTTTAATTTTTTTAAATTCGTCGTTCATAACGGGCTAGCATAGTATCCTTTCACACAGAATAATACTACCCACCGCACAGCATATTATTCCTATTTATTACACGAAGGTATGTTCGACACGGCAAAAAGTGTGGCGCTCAATTTTCTTTTTTTAACTGACTATTTCGTGTGGAAAAGTGCGATATCATAATTTTGAAAGCATTCGAATTAATTTAGATCTACCTGAGTAGAAATTATTGAAAACAGAAAAACTTCCAATGTAAAAATATGACTGACATTATTTCTAGCAAACCCACAAACAACCTCACCTAACTAATCACCAAATGATAAAGAAAAATAAAATTTCCAACTTCAGACTTCTTAATTTAGAAAAAAAAAAAAAAAAAAAAAAAAAAAAAACACCTCACCTTACCTCTTACAATAGAATAAAGGCATAGAGAAATGCCCATTTTCAAGTAAGTATTTCAAAAAAAAATTAAATTAAATTAAATATAGCTTTTTAAAATTTATGGTTTTTTTGTGGAAGCGTCTTTCGGTAAAATAGATTCGGTGAAAAGGATTCAATAAAACATGCGGATACCCCTTACGACACCATTCGGAAGGAAAAATGGAGAGGCCAGCTATATATTTTTCCCACCTAAAATTCTTGAAAAATCTAGAAAACTCAAATTTCGTATGGGACATATTCGTCACTGGATTGAGAAAAGTAGCAGATTCATGTTTCTATTCCTAAATTATTTGAAAATAAATCAAAAAACGCGTATGAACGAAAAATTTGGCCACAAAATGAGATCATCGTTTTTATGTTTCAAGAAATACCCATGCTTCAGACTTTGAAAGACATTTTCCGCACAAATAAATGATAATCATATAGATAAGCCAACCTACTAATCTATTCCAGTTTTGATAATGAATACCCAAGAATTATAGGCTTTTTTATTCGTCAAAACTTTAAGTAGCTAAATACCTATATACCCACATGAAAAACGAAAATTATTTTTTGAAAATTAATAATTTGAATTCTTCAATAAACTAATAATTTGTATATTTTTATGACTACTGTCCCAAAATATACGACGGTTCATATAATAGGTCGAGAAAAATTTCAATTTTATGTATAGGTGAAATAGTTTTGGTGCAACTATAAAACCTGCAAAACATTTTTTCTTCTTTTTTATTATATATATTTTTTTTTTTGTTGGCGTGGATGTTTTTCTCTTCTGTATTTCTTTAACGTTGAAAATTTATGCTTTTATAAAACTCCTGCATAAAGACTTGTGGTTTTTTTTTTCTTTCGGTTTTCCGCTTTCGCTGTTATTTCGCGTAAATATGACAAATCGAATACAAAAAAGTTATTTAATATTAGACATGGCACGACTTTCGTTTAACTTCGTTTGTACCAAAATATATATTTTTTAAAAGTATGCTTACGTCGTCTCTCCATGTAGGTAATTTGGATGCAAGAGTTATTTAAAATAACAAATTTCATTTTTTTTTTCATTTTCATATTTTTCTCCGCAGATAAATTCCAGTAAATGTATTAGTAAATGTTTTCGTCTAACAACGAAATGCCTAGAAGTAGAAATGCTATTTCAAGAATTTCCTTCATTTTTATTGAACGCGTTGTAAAATTTTTACGTTTAGTATTGGGTGAATGTAGGTTTAGTTAGATTGTTTTAAGAAAATACTCTCAAAATTACATTTATAATGTGGTGTTAAATTGAATGTTTGTATAAGGTCCAGGGGGTGTCACAAATTTTTGATGGAAAAATAATGAAAAATAGTAGGTATATTACATACCAAGATTCAAAAGTGAGCATTTTCATGTGAGGGAAAATTTTTAAAACGCAGCGAATGAGCAATTCCCAAGTCATGCAAATGCTCACTTTTGAACCTTGTTAAAGGAAGATTGTTTTCATAATTAATGATCAGAAAACTACAGAATGTTAATTAAATTCCTCATAAATAATCTTAATGAGTAAATACTTTCAAAATGATGGAATATGGTGAATATGTTATGGTAAATGTGTATAACCCGATAATTTTACAGAAAAACCGGAGATTCTGTAGAATTACCTTATATTTTAGGAAATGTACGTAATCTGCTGAAAATGTACAGAATGACCGGTAATTTTGTACAATTCCCAACTGGTACAGGCGAATGTAAGTAATGACGCGCACGATGACAACATAAGATTTGAAATGAATGAAGAATAAGTTGTACTTGTGAAAACAAGCTGAAAAATAATCTCTGCATCAATAAATGACACGTACAGTATAACTCGAAGTAATATGTTGTGTGTTGTTGACCAAATGCGAACTAAAAATGAATTCAGCCGATGTTAAAGTTAAATTTGACGCGAAAGTAATTGAATTACTTTCTAAAAGAGGAAGTAACTTTGTATGTTTTGCGACAGAAAAATACAGGGAAGTGCTCGAAGAGGTGAAGTGCGCAAAAAAGAAGACAACCAGAAAAACGTCGCAAGAATATTACTTACTCGATCATTACGATGTTTTGAGTATTGGTGACGAGGAGAAATTAATTGCTCCAATAAAAGATTCAGCTAAGTCTGTACTGTACTTTGTGCATACTGATGAACTTTTTAGTGTCATTAGTGAAATTCACTCAAATATTGGACATGGTGGCCAAAATTGGATGATGGCCACGCTCAAAGACAGGTACAAAAATATAACGGCTGAGACTGTTATGATTTATGTGAATCTGTGTGAAGTTTGTCAGAAAAAAGTAAAAGCACCAAAAAAAGGAGTAGTTGTGCGACCTATGGTGTTCTCTGAAATGAATTATCGCTGTCAAGTTAATTTAATAGACATGCAAGCTCAGGCCGATGAAGAGTACAGATTTATAGTGGTCTATCAAGACCACTTAGCAAAATTTGTTATACTTCATCCACTGGAAACAAAACGTGTGTGTGAGGTTGGGTATGAACTACTGAATATTTTCACAACGTTCGGTGCTCCTAACATCCTCCAGTCAGATAATGGGCGCAAATTTACCAATCAAGTTGTGGAGGAAGTATACAAAATGTGGCCTGCTGCTCAGATTGTTCATGGCAAACCAAGACATTTGCAAAGTCAGGGGTCCGTTGAATGCGCTAACCAGGACATTGAAAATAGGCTCAGTGCATGGCTGGATGAGAACAATACATCAAAGTGGAGCGAGGGCCTACATTTTGTTCAGCTAACAAAGAATCAACACATCACAGCGGCATCAAGACAACTCCATATGAGGCCATGTTTGGTACTGCAGCACCCATGGGTTTAGCTTCTTCCGTTATCCCCCAAAGTGTTCTCGTGCGAAAAATATTTTGTACCGAGGAAGAGCTAGAGGAACTCCTTGCTTCCGCATCTACAGAACAAGGAAAAAGTGATGAAGAGGATGATGTACAAGAAGAACCTACTGGTAACATTATCGATGCAGACATGATGGACATAGAAATGAGAAAGGCAGCAATCAAGAGGAAGTGATCAGCAGCAAGGGAAGCCCTTACCGAGCTAGTGGAAAAAATGGTGAAGCTGTCGAAAGATAGGTACAGAGAGGCCGAAGTAGGAGAAACAGTTCGAATTCCTATTCCAGATGTGGACAGAGCTCGCGGAGACTTTCAGAATGTCTTAGGAGTGATACTTTCCTGCACTGATAATGGAGGTTATAAAATTGGGACTAAATTTGGTAAACTAAACCAGCTGTACAGTCGAAACCAATTCACACCATGCAACCATCAATTCTTAAGCCCAACTGATGTACCAGATAAAAGTATTTCCTTATGTGAGTGCGCGAGAAGTTTGTCAATCACTGGAGGTCAAGGCTTTGTTCGCTGTTCGTGCAAAAGAGATTGCCGAACAAATCATTGCTCATGTAAAAATCAAGGCCGGTTATGCACTTCCAAGTGCCACAACAGCACCTCCTGTGCCAACAAACATGAAGATTAACATTCATTTTTGGTGAGTACATGCACATTTCCTTTCTTTATGACTTTATCTTCGAAAATAGAAACGCTAACTAATTATTCTATACAATGTCCAACAACTCTCGGCAAATGTCTAGAATCATCAGTTATTCTATGAAATTTCACACATTCACCGCCTTCTTCATACTAATATTGGGAAATGTATATAATTCCCAATTTTTCTATACATTCTCCGATTATACACATTTACTGTGACAAATACACCACTTTAAGCATCAGCAATTACTGTGGTGCTATTTCCAGAGAGTTAGTCTGTCATACAGGAGGTTGTAAGTTTGAATCCCACACAGGGTATTTGTTTATTTATTTTTTGTAAATATTATTTTCACTAATAATTTTTATAGAGTGGAAGGTTAGATGACTTTTTTGTCACTTCGATAACAGTCTTATAGATTAACGTTGCATCAGAAAGAAAATTAACTTTGTTACTTTGAAACCTCCATGTAAAAATTTTTACATGGAGGCAGCATTACCCTTTACATCGAGGTTGTGCTTCAATCAATGAAAAGCACTACGTAGCGCTTGCAAAATATTAGTAAAAACATTGCTTTTCTGATCATGTATTACAAAAAAGAATAAACGCATGTAGATAATGGTTTCATTTTATTAAAACTGAAACAAAAGTATACATAGAATGTCGATGTGTAGGTCGTTCATATAGTCTTCCTGAAATTCTTTACAGCTATACAAATCTACGATATGTCTGGATTTTAAACAAATTAGGGGAAAGTAACCCTTCCTGCAACCTCCATCAAGTAAACAACCTTCCTATACCCTCAATCTATGAGATATTTTCTCCAATTTTCCACTGTTATACTTAAAAAAAAACTTGCTTTTTTGGGCAAAATGACATATCAACTGTGAGAGCAAAATGACATTCCCACTTCTCAATTGTCATTTTTCCCCAAAAAAGACCCAAACAAAAAATATCTGCTAAGAAAATTTGTTTTCCCATTGAAGAACAGGAGATCTGTTTTGGATATAGTTCAGACTCTGGTACTGATGAAAACTCATCAAGTGGGTTTAGTTTATTTGTAAAATTTGTTCTTAAATATGTACTCGATTAAACAGTAATTTTGATTATTTCGTTTTATTTTCAAAACTACGAAATCTTGTTCCATGGTAACCCAAAAATGACAAGTTAATTTGTTATGGCTGATAATTCGATTTCACATGAATTGGGTCTTCTCCTCATTATGTTCAACTTTCTTGCGCAGATGTGTCTCACGAGAATTACTTACTTTTTGCGAAAAATACAAATGTAATACTTACGCCCCTATGTTGAATCCATGCACATAGGAAGGTTTCAATTTTCATTAGGTGAAAGACAAGAAGTATTAATGAGCAAAAGCAAGACCAGCATCAAAACCATGGCAGTCTTGATCTTGATATTAGTCTCGCTAAGTCAAGTCTTAGTCTTAATTTTCGCCTTTGCCCTGTATAATTTATTCGGTCTTAGGCTTTGTGTTCTCAAAAAAATTTTCAGACTGATTAATAACTAAATTAAAGTTACTATTTATATTGGTTTTAAAATATTCAAAAATCTTAAAACTTGAAAAATAAAAATAAAAATACGTAGATAGCCTATACTCACCAAGTATTCCTAATTATTTAAGTAACTTACCCGGAAAGGTTACGTAAATTCTACAGTTTGTTTGTATTTTGTTCTCAAATTTTGCTTTTAGTCTTAAAATCTCCATGATGTCGCTCAGTAATGTCTCGGTCTTTGTATTGGTCCTGATATCAGTACTTCTACTGTAGGTGTGATATTGATTATGGTTTTGGTCTTAAAATAGACAATGAAAGACCAAGACCTAGATCTAATTTGTTCACCGCAGAAACGAGAAGCAACCTTACAATTTTATTTCTTCTGCCAGAGCTAACTGAACTTGATAAATCAAGAATTGAAAACTGTAACGTTGCAAAATTAAGAATTGGTAGGCCAAGAAATTTCTTAAAGTTGGTTTTCAAATTTCTCATCTCAAAAAATATAATTTTTCAAGAATGTTTTGCTATCAAAATCTCGCAGTGCAAAGAACAACGAATGGTTTATTCGACCAACACCCATTTTAACATTACTGACAGTGCGAGTGGTGCATCGATAGATCATTGCGCTTATCCTTCCTTAACGTTTGAATGCCCAAGCCTGAAGCCTTGGACGTGATCTTGGCTCTATGTTGCGCCTTTGAATCGAACATCGTATCGTAATTTTTAATCCTTCAACCTTCATTATAAAAAGTAAAAAAAAAAACCGACCCAATTTCATGATGATTTCTTTTCAACAGGTTTATTCATTTATCGCCAAGTGAATAACACAAAATTGCCAATTGTATGGACTATGGATACTTATTAAGCCAATATTTTGGCACACCTATACAAGTCTCAGCCCCTCGTGAACAATAAATAACTTTTCCACTTTCCATACAAACATTCGTGTTTTAATAATTGGACAATCGTAAAATTAAACTCGTCTCGAAAATTGGTAGAAATTAGCGACTAGTAATGAGGGATTGGGGAGGGGGAGATGGGAAAAAAGTGGATAAAAACAAGCCGCAAATCATTCGTAAAAATAAAACCTCTGCATAAACGCGATAAAATTGGGATGAAATTATTTTACGTTTATATTAATCCTGTATTAGTTTAGGTTTACGGGTAGGCTATCGAATTCAATTTTCAATATTAATATTTTATGGTATCGACGCTGGCTGAATGTACATGGCGAATGGGATGATAATTACAATTACGAGAATTTCCATAAACATATATCTCTTATTTTTCTACATTTCATTCGAAAGTTCGTAATGTTTTTTTACACAATTTTTTTTTTTTAACATTGTTTACTTGTTTATTTATTTATTTATTTTTATTTTCCAGTTGAAAGGTTGAATACTTCTGTGGTGTAATCAGAAAAAGCACGAAGAAATAAATGTGATAATGGCGTTATGCACACGTACGACAAATTTTCCGAGTGCCCACTGCACAAGATTATGTTCGGTAATCCAAAAAGGTGATTGATTTATTACGCTGAAAAATTTTTATTGTGTATCTACCAGACAAAGAAATTATAAAGAAGCATAAGAAACATCAATCACTATAAGAAAATAGTTTTTAACCTGGACGCCAATAAATAAAAATAAATAAATAATTTGGTAACGAATAGAATTTTGATTTAAATTGTTAGTAATGATCTTCAGAGCAACGGACTGAAAATTCCAAACCTCACTGTGGAATACCTTGTCGTGAGAAAGTATCCTCATCAGAAGGTAAATTCAACAGAATTTAAGCGTGTTCAGCCACTTCGTATTTAACATACTGGTAAGCCAAAACCAAGGCAAACACTGGCAATTTTAAAGCTGGTTCAGACAGTTTTTATACTGGCTTATTTACACGCACACAAACACACGTATGTAAGAAATACGTACGTTAGTGAGAACAGCCCGGTTACATCATCCCCTATTGTGATAAGAGATGGTTGGCTGGTTTATGTACGGATTGTGACATCATTCTATTGTCACGATTCAGTACTCGTACATTACCTGCATGTACTTGCAGATAATTACGATCGAACGTAATTCGTGTGAGTTTTACGTCACAAGGACAAATATTTGCCAGCCTTTTGAGGCAGCGACTGTCATTGAGGGGTCCGAGCCCCTATTCCTCATACATGTGAGTCCCCACACTCACCTTCTATGCTAAATTTTCTCGAGGATCAAACACCGTCTAAAAAACATAGTTTTTTGTATAGTAGGTACACGATGTATAAAAAACAGTAACTCTATGCTTTCCTTTTTCCATGGATAAAGACCACTTCTCAAAACAATATAGCTTCATAAATACGTATTCGAAATTGTTAAAATTGTAAAATCAAATCAAAATCTCGTTTTCCATGGAATATTGTCTATAATGAAATTTTAAACCAGAGATATGAGAGCAGAACTTAATCTACAAGGATAAAAGAACTAGAGTGACAGCCAAATTCAGCTAAATCTCCTCTCAAAACTTTCATGACTGAGAAGAGAAGAGAAGTATTAACAATCAAAACAAAAAAGATCCAACCTTCGACTCTGATGATCTCATTTGCTGAATATTTCTAAAAAATCTCTATTTCTTTCCATTTAACAACTTTATAATGTTTCAGCAGTTGGCCTTTATTCGGTGTTTTGGAACCCAACTAAAGAAAAAAGTAAAAAATAATTTTTCACAACTCATACTCTAAAAAGAGGTTAGTATAGAATAGATTTTGGTTATCAAAGTGAGAGATTCTTAAACTGATTTGAAACAATGAAAAACATTTTTTATTTCTTCACTAGTGAGAAAATGAGTTCTTTTGTAACAACTTTCAAAGCATGTTCAGAGAGAAGAAAGTGATTAATTTTAGCTCATTTCAGGCAGTTCCTCCATTCATTTTCTCCAACCTGTTTCACTTTCCACATGTTTTCTTGAACACTTTTTTTTCTATTATCAATCACACGTACACCTTTACAAAATCGGAAGAAATCAATTTATTTGTTTTCAATTATTTTCTTTTTTGAGAAATATTCTCCACTATGACTACGGGATTTGAACCCATGACCCCTGAGTTGAAAAGCAGGAAACATACCAAAATCATGCTACGAAAGCTAGTTGAAAAAGGATACAAATTTGTATATATTTGTTTTCTGTAATATTTTGTCTCTTTCAAATTACTAAAAATTACTGAAATTCGGTGAAGCAAGATTAGTTTTCTTATGAGTGGAGAGGAAGAGGTTTCGTATTTTATTTCCTATATTTATTTCAGATTATTGTTCACCTTTCTCTCTTTCTCTTTTTAGCGCTGAAAATGGTTCCAGAATCCATTTGTGAAAATGTCCACCACCCGATTTTTATCAATATTTTAGCATGACGAGTAGGAGAAGGTATACAACGATGGTAAAAAAAGTGGAGGGAGAAAACGGTAATGAAAAATAAAGTAGAGCAAGTTACTTTATTCGTGGAGGGAATACGAAGCTGGAAGAAAACGAAGATAACACAATTATTTTTTTAATTTTTATTAATTTTCAATGCCCTCTCGTTCTTACTATTTACAAAGTGTGAAACCTGCGGATTTTTCCTTGGTTTTTTCACATGTTTTTAATTATCTCATTTTTTTCCCTACATTTTTTTAATTTTTACTCTCACCTCTGAAATTCCTTTCACTTAGTGCAAACAATATCGCTAACAAGGATGGAAAGGAAATTTCTCACTTGTGGAATTCCCTACTTTCCGCTCTAGTTGTAGAATATACTATTTCCCAACTACTTTTATATTTATTTCTTCACTGCTTCATGAACACATAATAATTATTGAGTTCTGTTGATAAGGGAGATTGAATTATCGTTGTCAGTGATCAGAAACTTCAAAAATTGATCGAATACAATAAAATGACGTTCTTTTGGAGAATTTGTTGCAAAAAATATTGCACACAACTTGTTGGCACAATCGCAACTTGTCAACTCATGCTTAAAACTTTGCAGCTAGTTGACAATCACTCATTTTTTCAACGTTTTCACTGAGTCAACTCAACCTATAATGTTACGTACGGAATCATGTGATCCTTCAAGTTTCACAATCTTTGCGTTTTTTTTTTTTTTTAATCTGGTATACATTTCTATTTTCACTACAGGGTAAAAAGTGAAAGGTGAAGACAGCCAGCACCAACCTCAGTTGCAAGTTTTGGTGCAAATTTCAGAAAGAGAGAAGTAAGAAAAATTTCTTAGTGAGAGTGTATATTTTATTGTATTCAACAAACACATTAACAAAAAAAACAAATTTCGTTGTTTCACAATGTTATTAGCTGCTAAAATAGGAATGTGTGCCTCCCACATAAAATTTTCAGTCCGCTTGCTTATAGGGATTGAAAGGCGTTTTTTTTCTTATTTTTACTTAAGTTTCGGATACCTATCCAAGAATGCTCATTTTTATAATAATTCCACTTCATAACACTTTTCATCGGAAATTTGTAAAGAATAACCGTATATCTAAAAATAGGTATCTCGATAGAGCTAAAATTTGTGATTATTTTCTCTCGATGCTCATCAAGTTAATTTTCACCAAATTGGTGGTAGAAAATGTTAAATAAATCATTGTTATAAAAGTAGCTGGTTATGCGAAGGATCACGAATCAAATGAAACGCCAAACAAAAAATTAAATAAATATATAAATAAATAAATAAATAAATGGTGAGTAAATAAAAAAGTGAATAAAAGTTGTGTAGCAGTTGAAAGTAAATAGCTAAAATTACTACTCATTTTGATGCTCCCGCATATACTTTCCTCTGTACAGCCCGAGGCAATAATTCTACAGAAAACTTGAAAATTTTTCGAGAGAACCACAATAAAATTAAATTTTCAAAAGTTTGATAAAGATCTTTCAAACTTAGGCTGCTCAATTCACTAATAAAAATAATTTCGTAACATGAAAAAAAATGTTCAGGAAATAGTTACACCCCCCCCCCTCAACTACTCATTGGGCTGCATAACAAAGGGTTTCATCACTCGGCGAGAAAAAAATTATTTTACACGATAAAAATCCGAAACTTTCTACCGGTGAACAAATATTTTTGGCTCGTAACGTGGAAAAAGGAGCATACCTTATTACACGGTAACGAAGTGGTAACCTTTACCATAAAAAGTGTTCCAACTTTTTTTATCCCAGCAATATCGATAATAGCGTAGGTAATACACGAGTAAAAAGAAAATATGTACAGAGAAAGATAACCTATAACTCTGTGTACAGAATACGTAAAGAAATATATAACGACCGCGGAGTTGCAAAAATTGGCATTTTACATCGTCTGTAAGTCCTAGCAACTATCTAATAAGAGATGAGAAAAAGGAGGTACATCTCTCAATTTTACTGCACACAAATATTATTCGTAATCCAAAAGAAACTAGTTTCCGTATGTAATTTTTTTTCTTCAAAAAAAAAAAAAAAAAAAACATTCGACGTTTGCAAATTATACGTTAGTTAATTGAACGATGAAAAAAGTTCGACATTTCCAAAACTTTTCATCAGTTTTCTATTTTTTGGCGAATTTTCAGTACCTACTAGAAAATTATTTCGTGAAACAACTCGCGAACATCTTGAAAGGTGTCGAAAGTTTCGTTTGAAATTTATTTTTATTATTGTAAATACCAGAATTTTTTTTTTTTTTTCCTCTTAAACATACGCGTGTAGTTATTTTTTCAATCACGAGTTATTCATTGAAATAATTTATTGGTCAACTTAACTTCGTTAAAAACAATAAACAATTAATGAACCTCATCCAATTGTTATAAAAAGTTTCAGCATTTTTCGTAGGTAAAATTCAGTGTCTTTTAGATAATCGAATTAAGGTCCATGGTGAGTAACCAGGGAGTCTGAAAAATTTTAAAATCATATAATTTGATAATTTATTTAAAAGGTTCACGCAACAAAAGCTCATTGAAGGAAGGTGTGGGAAATGCCTCACGTCATCTGGTTCGATCTTAGTTGCAAAAATTGTAATGCAGCAGGTGTAATCTATTATTCAAAAATTGGAAATTTTGTTATAAAAAAAAATTGGCTGAATTGGGAATTTTACTCTTATTGACTAAACTGTCAAAAAACCACAACCAGGGAAAAATTGACCAAGTTAAATAATTTTTTCGTATAGGTATGCCAAAACTTCAAATAAATTGGTAAATACTAACTAAGTTTATTGATTTTTATTTTTGCAAAAAACTTTTTTTCAAATAAATCAACCCTACTATTTGCTTAAAATTTGAAACCGGCTTGAAAAGTTTCGTTCAAAAAAGAAAAAGATGCTGTTATAACATCCTTGTTCAAAAAGGGATGGTGTTTTAAAATCCTGAGAAATTATTTTTTTTCTTTTCGTGCTTTTTTTTAATTCATTTTTTTTAATGTAGGAGCTTATCTTTTTTCAAGTATGTTTTATTTTTAACCGACTTTAAAAAAAAGGAGCAGGTTGTCAATTCAATCTGTACATAGATATATTTTTTTTTATATTTGTTCCAGCATAACTTCTCAACCTGAGGACGGATTTTGATTAACTTTTTTTAAATAGAAGATGATCCCACGGAGTCTCATTGAATTTTTTTATAAAATCAATGAGGTAGTTTTGGAGTTATCTTGAAGTAAAAAAATTGTTAGTTTTAAAGTAATATATATAACCGCTAACGCTAGAAACGAAAAATCATTGAAAAAAATTTTTCATTAAAAAATCTAACCAACATCAAAAAACAAAAAACGAATAAAAGTGCTCTAGAAAGAGAAAAATAATATTTTTTAAATTTCTCCAGTAAAATCTAATGGAATTAAAATTGGGTGAAAAAGCATTATAGTTAATTCATAGGTAATTTCTCATTAAAAAATATAACCGGCTTCAAAAAAAAAAAAAAAACTCGCTAAAAAGAGAAAAACAATCTTTTAAAAATTTTGCCACCAAAATTCAAGTATAGGGACAAAAATTATTGAAGTCGGCGCTAATTAAAAACTTCTATCATAAAATTTGACTGAATTGATGTATTAAGCCTACAAGGTAAGGAAAAGAGCACCGACTTCAATAATTTCAGTTGCTAGAACTACATCTCGCTGAAGAAATTTTAAAAGCATATTTTTCTCTTTTTACTGCATTTTTTGTTTTTTATTTTTTTGCAGTCGATTCTATTTTTTGTGAAAAATTATGAATTTTGTTGAAAAACAGTATTATTACTTTTCAATTTTTAGTTCAAATTTTCTAAATCTGAAAAAAACAAAAACTCTAATGCAGCAAGCCTCGCTAGAAAAAGTAGGTTTTTGAGAGAAAAAATTAAGACTGTATCAGAACATAGGACATCCCAAACTGAACTTCACAATGAAACAAATTTGAACAATACCGATTCTAATAAGTTCGAACTCTCCAACATAATCAAAATGAAGTGTGTTCGAGTTGGTTAAACTTGAAGGCAGAATTCTGGTAATTCAGGGATACAGGGTTCGAATCTGCCAAACAGCTGGGGTGGTAGAGAGATGAAATTTACTTTATAAAGTAATTCTGCTTCTATACACACGCACACACGCACAGACACGCACACACACGTAAGTATGTAGTTTACTTTTTTAAGTAATTCTGCTTTTGTGAGGCAAAAAAAATTTTTTTCGGTTTCAAGTTGGAAAAATCTATTTTTTAGGGCTGTTATCTGAAGAGTAAAATAGATAAAATCACACTGAATGACTTATAAGTGGGAAACAAATTGACCAATTGAAACCAAAATTGGAAGGGCTTGCCCATATGTCAAATATTTTGTGACCATTGGATAAGAATTGCAAGTTTTAGTGAGTCAATATCAAAAATTAGCTCTTCCAAAAGCCCAAGGGCATGAACCATAAAACCAATCGCCACCAAACTTACAAAGGTATTAGAATGGGTTTAAATCAATGTCTATACCAAATTTTGTAACTATTGCTACAAAATTACGTTTTTTAGAGCCATAAAACTGCCAAAACTTCAACATAATAGCCCATCTCTGACGTACCGTAAAACCAATTTTCCCCAAATTCAATGGTCTCATTGTCAAATGTTTGGTCCATATTTCGCGACTATTGAACAAAAATTACGCCCTGTATTGTATTAACAAGAATTGAACATACATACATACATACCGAGTGATTCAGTTTAACACACACCATAGGAAAATCTCCTATGGTGCGTGTTAAAATGACTCACACGGATTAAATGATACAGATGAGGTGAAAATAATTTCACCATCGAGAAAATAATAATGTTATCATACAATTTCTCCTTATCTCTCATTGTTTTCAAAAAATTTACCTATGATTACTATACTTTTCTTCAAAAAAATAAGTTTACCCCATATTTTTTGATAAACATGGCCCTGTGACTTCTGAATCTATGATTTTATTGAAAAGGGCTCCGAAACAATGTTATAGACCACTGAATTTTCATTCAGGAGAGTTTATTATTTATTGTATTATTTCCAACAGAAAAAATGTTGTAATTTTTGCAATAATTTGTTATGCTCCATAGACACCAAACTGCTATCAGATCTAGTCTAATATGAGGGCTACTCTTCCTGAAAATTTTAGCCCTATCCTTTTTGTAGTTTTCTCAAAATTGTGATCAAAACATTTTCTCCAACAACTGTTTCTTTTCCAGTTTTATCGCAAAATACAAAACTAATAAACACGAATGTTTGATCAGGCCTGAGACTATATGAGAACTATTTTTCATATAAATTTTACCCGGATTCCTTTTGTAGTTTTCTCATAATTGTGAAAAAATCACTTTTCCAGGAATTTGTTTTCTCTAGTTTTCTGGAAAACTACTGAACCAATAGGCACAAATTTCTTTCAGACTTTTTCCTATACTTATGATGAATATATCTCGTGAAAATTTCACTCTTATCATTTATTTCTGTTATTTTCTCGATGGTGCATTTATTTTCACCTCATCTGTATCATTTAACCTGTGTGAGTCATTTTAACAGCACCATAGGGGATTTTCCTATGATGCATGTTAAACTGAATCACCCGGTGTATATATATACATATATATATATATATGAATTTTCAAAAATGGTGCCAAAATGTTCCTTGAGTCGTGAAACGAGAAACGTACTTATTCCTACCCCTGGGTCCTTCCATGAGCATAAGACTATTAAGTAGATTTTTGTAGAAAACCTACTTGAAAAAAGGACCCAATATAAAATCCGCCATTCTTCTTCCGTACTTATCAAGTTTTATTCATTTTGGTTAAATCTAGAATTTAAAATCCATCGTATTGGATCTGAAATTATAAATTTCGAAAATCTGACAGAGGATTCGTAATCAATAGCCAAACAAATTCCAAAATACCAATTTTCACCGAAATTTTTGAATTTTAAATTTCAAGTTCATAATTTCAGATCCGGTATTAATTTGATCTAAACGAAAATTCAATGGAATCACTTCTGGATTATTCTCTTTCAAATAAATCCTGAATGATCAAAATCAGTTCAGCCGTTGCTGAGTAATTAGTATACACACATTTAAGAAATATATATACATGTAAATAAGTTTTACCCAACGAATATAAACCCTGACAAGCATTGTTCTAAAATATTCAACTTCCCCTATCTACATCTACTAAATTTTATCTCCCAAAACAATTTTCGCTTTCATAATCTACAATTTAAGCTAATCTGACCAAGAAATTAGTCACAAGTCTTGACCACAGGCCTGCATGTATATAATTAGTTTATATATAGGATATGGAGTAATATGGATACACTAAGCACAGATTATTCCCACCGACCGATTTTTTGAAATTTTTGTTATTTAGTTGTTGGGGTATCTAAGGAAAACCCTCAACTTTCCTCTTCCAGTTTTTCAGATATTTTGATTGATAATGCTCTTCACAATTCACAGTTTTCTAGACCTTTCCAAAATCACTCATTCAAAATGTATCAGGGTAAAATGGACACTAATACAAATTTATTTAAAATAAAGAATAAAATTTAAAAATAATTACTATTCTTCAATAGAGATTTAATAATTAATTGTTAACACACAATTCACATGTAAAAAATAATTTGTCCTCCCCTGACACACATTGTTCATGAGCCCACTCTTCACACTGAGTGCACTGGATCCACTGTTCTCCAGGCAGTGAGGCAGAAAAAAGCTGACAGCAATACAAACATAATGCATCTACTTAGGTTGTTTTTTTTTTCAAAACTTCATACCACTTCTGTCTGTCTGACTTTCGATTATAATTTCGAGGCATCTTTGAACTAAAATATGCAGAAAAATATTGTAAGCTGGGTGTCCATTTTACCCATGTCCATTTTACCCCAAGTGAGATAAATTGAAAAAAACGCTAATAAAATTGTTTATTTCAATGAAAAAGTGACAATTCACCCCTTTTAATTAAATCAACACTACCCTCTTTTAATCATAATAGTCAATTTATAAAAATAAATATTAGTTACTCGATTTATTCTCATTTGAAAATTTGCAAAAGTTAGATCAAACACATCTGAAAACATTATCGCGCCATAATTAGAAACTCAAGCCAAAAAATCAAACCAAATTCAGAAAATAAGCTCCTAGAGTATAAATAAACTTAATTAATCCATCATCAGCCATGGAGCACCAATAGCCAATTCAATAAGGCCAGTGTCCATATTATCCACATCTCCCCTATATATATATATATATATATATATATATATATATATATATATACCTATATATAATGTATAGTAGGTACCCGGTACTTGTGCGTCTTATAAAACGATTTTCCAATTCATTTAGGTACCTACTTGATTTCCAGCGACTAAGGAGAATACTAAGGTCGACTTTGCCAATAAAATAGTTTCTCAAGGCTAACGTTTATAGTGAAGTAACTCTTTCGCCTGGTTTCGTAAACCTAAACTATTTTGCTGGATAGGTTTAAACACATCCCCACTGACGTCAAAGCAAGTAAACAAACCACTCGATATAAATTAATTTTTACTCGTTTTGTAGTCTGTATATCGCGCAGTCATATTATTCTAAACTCCTCACTCGACTATTTTGTGATGCAAAAATTCTCTTTCACTTTCTCCCACATCGTTCGTAAATTTACTAATTACGCCGCGTCGGTTCTTCGCAACCATTTTGCGACTAAATATATATCACATCTTAATTTCCATAATGGCGAATTTATAGGCAATATATCTAAATTTAAAGCCAAGTTCTATCATTTAATTCATAAATTAAATTTAACCGTATCGAGACGTAGCGAAATTCTGGATAGTCAAACTTTAAAACCCCCATAGCCGAGTAAACTTCGACAAAATGTTCACAGTTTTTTAAAATAATATCATAGTTGGCATTATTAATTTCTCAATGATAGACATTGCGTAAATTTAGACGAATTTCGGGAACGAAATTTAAAGTTGAAATTTTCTTCGAAATATGCACAAACATTGCTGTTACAAATTAACTGAAAGAATCAACTCATTTGTCAAATATACTTAACTAACGCCTGACATCAGTGAGAGTAACGAGTGAAGGAGCCTTACGGGACACATAAGTATGTCCCATCCGAGTGGTGGTTTGCCTTTGCTAACCATCGGAACCCCGTTGTGTGGTTGATTTATTGCCGAAAATAATGCATTTGCTAACCAGCATTTACGAATGTTACCTCCTCGGTTCATTCGTTTGAGCAATAAGAAAACGTAAAAGTACGTCAATCTCTAGGATTTTATCGTAGGTACTGTACGAGGTTAGGTAAGGTGGACTGTTTTTTTGTTTTTTTTTTTCGAAATCTACATGAAAAAGGGATTTCTTTTTACCTTTCTCATACGTTGGAAGATTAGGTGAGCCAGCAGTTACAAAAAAATAAAATAAAAATAAACATACGTTGTCAAAAAGGGCTACTTTTTCGGCAGTTCGACGACAGTATCATAGGATGTCAAAGGCGCCGACTTCAGTTTTTCTTCAGTGCTGCTAAAGTTTGTAATTGTAATTTGTAAATGAGGGGAAAATGTTGTAAAAAATGGAAAAACTCTAGCGCAGCTAGCCTCGTCAGAAAAGTAGG
Source organism: Ericerus pela (assembly GCA_011428145.1). NCBI lineage: Eukaryota > Metazoa > Arthropoda > Insecta > Hemiptera > Coccidae > Ericerus > Ericerus pela. The sequence continues at coordinate 1,328,221 of WOFM01000464.1, forward strand.
TTTTCGAGGAAAAATATTATGAATTTTGATGGTCACATTAATTGTCTGTAAGCTTATATTATATACGTTAATGGTACATGTTATGATTGTACGAAATTTGTTAGCTGCTGACAAAATATTAGACAATGTGAAGTTTAAAAAGCATTATTTCTTGAAATGAAAAATTAATTATGATTATAAAGTACAAATAATCATACAATTTCAAATGAAACCAAAGAAATATAATAAAGTTGATGAAAAAAAAAAAGAAAACAAACATATGCGGTTAATTTTGTAAAAAGAAAGTTCATGCAAATTAGAAAGAAAAAGAGAAAAAAAAATCTTTAACAGAAGTATCGTCCGGTTGATCCGCACAAAAATTGGTAGCAGTGCATCTCAACGACTATCTATATCCATCTATCTATCTATCTAGCTATCTATCATCTATCTATCTATCTATCTATCTATCTATATATATCTATCTATCTATCTATCTATCTATCTATCTATCTATCTATCTATCTATCTAATCTATCTATCTATCTATCTATCTATCTATCTATCTATCTATCTATCTATCTATCTATCTATCGACTATCTATCTATCAGCTATCTATCTATCTGGGACAATACTTGTATGAGATATTAGGGGCTCTCACCTCTCAACAACAGTCACTGCCTAAAGGCTGGCAATTATTTGTCTCTATGATGTTAAATAAATACACACTTGTGCGTTTGTATATTCGTACCTGTACATACGTACAGGTAAGATACATTTCACAGGCCATTATCCATTACCCGATGTCACAGCCTGATACCAAACACGATGCGGCGTTTCTTATCACCTCAACAGAGGCAAGAAACGACGTAATTGATGACATAATACCATACGTATATGTATGTATGTGTGTCTGTGTGCGTGTGCCATTTTCAGTATATAAACTCTCAAAATTGGCTACAAAATCGCCATTGTTTGCCGAGGATTTGGCTCTCCCATACTTTACAGTATGAAGTGGCAGAACACACAAAACCTGTAGAAAACCTACTGCGTGTGAATATCTCTCACAACAAGGTATTCCACACTATCTATCTATCTATCTATCTATGTATATATATACATATAAACTTTCAGGAAATGGATTGATTCTCGGAGGTGCTTGGAACTGCTAAAAACGTCAAAAATACTGAGATATTCGAGTTGAGGCTTCTAATCACACCCTCAGTCCTTTTTGTACTATGTTAATGTTTTGCTCTGTGATTAATATGAAAACCTTCATTGTTCACTGCGAAATCCTTCCAACTGATTTTGTTAGTTGACTTTGTGTTTGTAGTTGTAGGATGATGCAATAACAATTGTTTTCTTGTAACATACTTTTTATTATTATTATTAATACTGTTGACTGTGAAATCTGAGAAATAATGGCTGAAAATAATAAAAACAACTTGATTCTAATGAGTGCTGAATTTGTTATAATATATATTTTTACATTGCAGAAGCAATAAATATGTTGTGTTGTCAATGGACCTGCACTACTGAATAAAATTGTAGAATAACGATCATTATATAATATTGAATTGTTATGAGGTGTCAAGAAGTTATTTTTTGTTTTATTTACCCAATAGCAGCTCCTTCATTTAAACAACTTGTCACTTTTATCAAAATTTATTGTTCTGTGTTCACTCACATTCCCTAACTATGGGAACTAATGGACATATTTTGTTGTTTGTTTGTTCGTTAGATTGATCCAAAAGCCGCCATTGGAAGTCTTTATTTACTGCACCAAATCAGTTATTAAATACAAATATATATTATTGTAACTTTATTATTTTCTATTTTATACTTCATATAATATTATTGAAATCAGAATAAAAATATGATCCACCTCATTTTGTGACATTTAGTCGAACCGATTAGTCGAACTGATCAAGAGCCTGGTGCTCTGCAACATTTAAGAAATCTATCGATATTATCAGTTTTATACTCAATGACATCACAGAATACAAAATTCTAATGACGTCATTGTATGCCGCTTCTTAGAGCACTTTACCATTTGGATAATAAACCGATGAGCATTTATGGGCACGTGCCTTCAAACTCTTCAAAATGGTAGCAGAACAAGGTTATGGGCCCAGCACGAGATGCCTATGTGAATAACGTAATATGCATTTTCATCAGAGCTAGCTTGTCGTTTTTTAGCTAATAAATCACAAGAACTTACGGAATTTTAACAATGAGTTATTCCGCATATTTCATGGTCTAACATTAATAACACAACATTTTATTTTAGACCTGGAGAAGGCAGCCCTAAATTTCAGTGGTTCGTACCAGTGTGCCTTAAATACACCAATGACCAGATGGATTAATTGTAAGAAAAATACGCAGTGTATGATATTATTTTATGTCATATTTTTGGAAAAAATGTGTTTTAAAATGAAAAGGCGGACGTATTTTATTTATGAAATAATAAAGAAAAAGCTATTTACTTTTAAGGTAAGTGGTAAGCTACAGAGAGATAATGGAGAAATTTGAGATGCGAAATGTGACAGAGGGAATCCTCTTTGACATATCGAAATTGGAAAAATCTATTGTTTTGCTATAGGTACAGGTCTCCTGGGGTGTGGTTTTTTTTTTTATTATTTCTTACTCTAGGCACGCAATTAAGGAAAAAATTATCAGGTATCTACCTATGTATCCAACAAAAAACTTGGATAATTATATACATACAAAGAATTTTTCTTTAGTTCCAATAATTCGTCAAAACTGCAACAATAAAATTAAAAAAAAAAAAACAGCTAAGCAAAAGGCAAGTTTCGCCAGAAAATGTAGGTATTTACCAAAATATCCAACTATAAATAAATATTTTATTACTTTATACATATAATAAGCAAAATCGCTTCTTCGGTAATGTCTGTAATGCTACAAAGACGAAGAAAAAAACAATTAGAAAAACTTTTCTCTCTTTTTTCTCTTTTCCTCACTCATTTGTATCTTTGGGCACTTATAGGAAATGAAATAAAAATGAGCATTATAAGCAAATTAAATAGCCAACAATACATGAGAATTAAAAAACATTTTTCTCTCTTTCTCTATTTTGGTTTTCTCTTTTTTTCCCATTGTTTTTTTCTTCACTTTTTTATCTTTCTTCGTCTATTTTGGCTACTTAAGTCACTCCCTTTTTATAAGCTTTTATTCTACTCACTACTGAGATTTAAAAATATACTAATACTGCATCCATCCTTCCAAAACGAAATAATATTTATTTCGCATGAAGCTAAGGCCACAAAAAAAAAAAAAAAACATCTTTTAAAAACGCGTTTTCAACGTAAACTTATTTTTAAATGATTAGACAAAATATTTAACGACTTCGATGACTTTATATGCTGGAAATGAATTTTGATTGAGTTAACGATTTTTTGAATGAGAATTTTTCTTCAGAACTAAAACAACAGTCAGCCCGGGCTAAGAAATTCTGAACTGTTCTCTTTCAATTCTAAGTGAAAATCAAATAACCTCTTCAGAAAATTACATTTCTTTTTTTTTTTTTTTTTTTTTTGTTTAAATAGAGCAGCATATTTTCAAAAAATACTAAAAGTTCTGGGATTTTTTCATTAGTGGACTTATATTGGCGGCGTAGCCGTCAATCAATCGCCTTGTAAACAAATAAATAAATAAATATACAAATGCAATAACAAATTGAAAATGTCAAAAGTATTGAGTAGGTAATTTGTCAGAATTCTGGTTAACAATTATGCTTAATGAAGTATCAAGGAAATTCATAATGAATATAGTATTGTGAAGTTATAAAATATGCGCGGCAAATAAAATAACAGCATTCGTGCTTTCAAAACAGCTTCTTCGGTTCGTCTGGAATTTATCTTCTTTTCTTATAGTCCGTCCAACAAGAGTTGATGCCAGAAATGAAACGCAACCCGCAACTACTGTACAATTTTACATGCATTATTTACCCATTTACCCGTTATTGCCAGTTTGAATATGCGGGAATACGAATTATACGATTACCCTAATTACCATATACGTGAAAATGTGAATATTTGGCAACGTTGTTTTAAAGTACAGGGATCATTTTTCGTCGAACAGACTATAGCAATAATTCAAGACTTCTTTAAATCATTTAATACCTACACGTGAAGCGTTCAACAAATTGAAACAAAATGTTGCAGAATGTTAGAGTATTGTTAGCGTATAATATAATATTCGATGTCTGTACCGAATGTTGGGTCTATTGCTTGAAAATTACGAATTTTAGAACCACTTAATTCCCAAAAATGCAACATAATAGGACGTATCAGATCCTTTGGCTGATCTGGACCATAAAATATTGGGATTCATCGTTGTCTAAATTTTAATAGGGTGTGTGCACCAGTTTGCAACACTAACCCATTTGGCTGTATTCAACTGATAAAAATAAGATTCCATTCTGCTAAAATTCATCTCTTCTTTTTTCATTAGAAAGAGAGGTTGTTATAGAACCTGAAAAATCTAACTTTTACTTTTTATCTCTGACTGGGAACTGATAATAAATGAGAATTGAATGTTGTATTCCAGGTTTTTCAATTGTGTTGATTTTCTTATTAGAACTGAAAGTATTAGTTCAAGAAAAGCATATCAGTCGGTGTGATTATTCTGAATATGTTGCCGTGAAATTTTTTTTCCAAGATGGTGAGTACTCTTAGAATTGATATTAAACAAATGAAAATGCAAATTATCGTTTTAATTTATTGAAACACAAGTGTTGCATATTGGTTCGCAGAAATTCACAGTATTCATTTTGCAACGCTTCAGAAGTGAGTGTTGCAAACTGGCGAAGTGTATTGAAAATGGAACCCCCAGTATGCAACACACATTGTTTAAGTTGAAATATGTTCTTTATTGAGATTTTTTTCTATTTTAGCCTGGTGTTTGTTCAAAATACTCTCCAAATAAACTGGAAAAGTCCTTATCTAAGGTACAACAAGGTATACCGACTCCAACAGAGGCTGGAAAATTATATGGTATTCCACGATCAACCATTTCCTGTAAAATCCATGGTCTACAACCAGGAAGCATTATATAAATACCTATATGCCAATTACCATGCTAAGGGCACCTAAGGGCTGAATGCAAGAAAAATACTTGGGTCATTCTTTCATTCTCCCCATCATCATATAATTATATACTTACATACATAAATGACTATAATTATATAACTCTCAATGGGTAAGTAATTCTTAAGAAATATTTTTTATCCTATGTATTGTTCTTAGATTCGATCATAATTGCATTTTGAAAAACTCAAAATTACATTAAAACTGAGAATTAAACTCAGATTCTTGCTTTTGTGGATGTGTTGCAAACTGGTACACACAGTGTTATAAACTGGCACATAGACGTTGCAAACTGGCACAAGTAGTGTTGCTAACTGGATCATTGATGTTGCAAACTGGTGAACCATACTTTTAGACATTATTTTGCAGAATGTAGTTTTCAGTGTAGTCAAAAATTATTTTTTGGATTTTTTATGAAAAATGACATTAGACTGACTCATTTCTATTGATATTTATTAATTTTATAAGCAATATACAGTATTTTGAAATTCACAAATTTCTTAAGGTGTTTAAAACTGGTGCATTCACCCTAAGTGTACTAAATATTACGACTATCGGATAATAAGTTGAACAAAATCAAATTCTTAATGATAGGTACGCTTTTATTTAAGTGTAAAATAAAATACATTATTGGTTCGATGCGACTACATGCCTGCAGACCTTATTGAAACATTTTGGGGAAAAAGTATTGTTGGTGTGAGAACAGAATGAGTCATAAGATGGCAACTATAAGTTATATGTATGTTTTTTTACTAACTGTTTCAGTTGGCTTGGGATAAATTTCTTATCAGTATGCCTGGTCCCAACGAGCATATGAATTAATACTAGAGGTATAATACTCTTCGTTTTACACGACGTTCAGTGAGGCCAGCTACTCCCACTCCAATAAACCTATATGCTCCACTTAAAATACAAAGGAAATATACATTTTTACCCAAATTTTTGACCATAATTCTCTTATTTAATGAGATCTATACTTTTTCGTAATAAATAAAATTTTAGAAGAGGTTTCAAAAAATAAAATAAGCCCAAAAACAAAATGTTTAAGCCCTTATAAGCCGAGAAAATTGATTCGTAATATGACGATTCCAGGACTCAGAAACGCATAGTTTTGTTCAGAAGTGAGTACACTACGCAGTTATCATACAACGTCTAAATTCACATTCAAACGAAATATTGAAAGAAAAACTGTGGCGAGTTAAATAAAAGGATGGAAATATTATAAAAATTTCTACCTGTACCGTGTTAAATAGAATATTAATATGTAGGTATATGTATAACGAATTTAAGCTAATCGTACCAAAAGTTTCCTAGTGTCATGAAACAAACACAAACTTACTCCTAGCCGTCGGTCTTAATAGCAGATAAATTTTAATATGTAGATTTTCTTCGGAACCCACATAAAAAAGAGAGTAAGAGGTCAAATGCTTACACAGTTATAGCTATTGTTAATAAAAACAATTTTAAAACCTACATTCGTTATAAATAATTATTTTAATCAGATTTTTTTGGAAGTAAGTATACGCTTCTGTGCTCAAATTAAAGAAAATTATAAAATTTTTTCGTCAACAATCAAAATAAAAATAACGAAGAAAGAAAATTTAGCAAAATTTTCCGCAATCCGATGAAGTGGTTTTTCGTGTTTTTTTTTGTTTTTTTTTCTCAAATTAATAAGCCGTCGGCATAAGCATAAGTACAGGTATATTGTTATTTAACAAACAAATGTATTTTTACGTTTTCACAACATATATGGTAGTTTTTATACCTATGTAGTATATAGGCTATTGTATAAGTACCTTATATGTATACGCTGTATGTACATAGGTACCTACGTATAAATAGGGTGCTATGATTTCAAACATTCAAACACTTTCAACCTACAGTTCAGGAGGCTTTTCTACATTACGCGGTAATTGTGTTTCACCAAATCCGACATTTGTCTTAATTATATTCCCGATTGAAGGGGAGAGGAATACAAAAAAAAAAAAGATTAAAAAAAGTTTATTTTAGTCATAAAAGTTTTGTAAAAGTTTTTCAATTTACTGCACAGCGTTGTTTTCAATAGCATTCCGAACAAACTTCTCAGAGCTGATCGATTTTGTTCTTTTCAGGATTTTTCCTCTTTCCACCTTTTTTTTTTTTTTGTTTTTTCAAGTCTATATCGTAGTTGGCGTGTGGTGTTTTTCTTGTTTTTCTTTTCAATCTCATCAAAATTGTTTAATCGTTCGGTTTCCGCTTTAAACCTCGTTCGCCCATTATTGATATACAATGCGCAAAAATGGACATTTATTTTATTAGGCTTTGCGTTTTTCGAAAAATTTTCATTTTCCTTTTCCCGTTTCAGACGACATCAGACGCATCAACGGACAACAAAGAGGAAAAAGAAAAGAAGTAACTAAAATGAAGAAGGGGTAGAATCACTCGACAGCAATGGCTGCAGGCGAAATGAACGGCAAAAGGCTTGATGAAAAGAAAACCCTTTTATAGCGACCGAAAATGACAGCTTGGGGGGCTCTCTGCTATAAAAAAATGTGAACACAACCAAATATTTGAAGAAAAAATTAACGATTACGATATGACGTTAACGTATAAGGTGGTGAAAACTCGAATTGTAGACCAGTATCATATCGAAATGATATTTGAAGAGGTCGATCCAACATTCTTATTATAATATATCTATACTATTTTCTGGGTAGCACTGAGACATAATCTGTAGAATGTTCATTCATATTTCATAAACGTTGCCGAATAGTCGCCATTAAACACCTCTCCCACTTAACTGATTTTCATAAAATTTTGGCTTCGCTTAAGTGTCTGGATGGTTTGTGAGAAGTTTCGTTTCTATAGCTCTATTCTGAAAGCTGCAATTGAGTTTGAAAATTTCAGACCAAACCTATTCTCTTCAAAATTAGTGCTCCTCAGTTTTACTTAATATTTTTTCCATCAGAGTCAGTTCTGAAAGATAAGAACTTTAACAGGAGGTTAGAAAGTTTTCAAAAGTTTTAGTTCTTGACCTGTTCTATTTGAAAGTTAGTTCTCAATACTACTTTATAATTGTTTTGTCCGTTCTAAGAAGTGAAAATACAAAATCCTGAAGTTAAAGTGCCGCACTCTACCACCTAATGGCCAGATTGACAAAAAAAAAAATGTCGGTAGTTTTTTATGCATATCTAAGATAAATTGAAGAAGATATTTTCTATCATAGCGTTCTACGTCTTCCACGGGACGAATTTTCATCACATAGGCGTTTCTGAAAAATTTCCTTTCAATTTTTCTAAAACTCCATTCTAAGGGCTTTAATTGGGTTCAAAATGTTTCACTAATAGTTTTAGTTTTCAACCTGTTTTGTTGAATGTGAGTTCTCACTTCTTCTTTAGGATTGTATTGAGAAAACAGAGTCATAATAAGTGTGGCGACAGATGGTCGATAACGAACGAGTGTGTACTACACACTCGTCGACCACGTAGTGGGCCAGTGGATTATATCCACAAACTACCTTTTTGCGCTCATGGCTATGTATTTTGTCTACATGGCTAAATTGTTTACTGAGCTTGGCTCACACACACTAACACCATAGAACACACATACGCCTTCATTTGGTATTTTATGGTGCTGTGTATACGATCTATACGCACACCCACAATAAGGTTCGAAGGTTTTCTCTGAATGTTTTAGTTCTGGACCTGTTTTTTTGAATTTAGATATCAGTTTTATTTTAGGGGTGTACTATCAGTTCAGAGAAATAGAAACACAAAAAACTAGGAACTGTAATCATACCAAAAAGTTTTCACTGAATGTTTAGTTTTTGGAACTGTTCTTTCAACACTTGGTTCCCAGTTTTTCTCCATTTGCGTAATAAATTCAAAAAATTTGGAGCTGTAATATAGCTGAAATGTTTTCACTGAAAATTACAGTTTTAGACTAGTTCTGTTGAATGATAGTTCCTTACACCTGCCCAAAGGGCGGGTAATGCAGTTTCTTCGTTAATAATAGTTTACGTAGAAAAAGTCAATATTCAAAAATAAACTTCTTTAACCCACTATTGTTTTAGATGAGAACTTCTTAAAGAAAAAATAAAATAAAATAAAAAAACAAGCGGTAAGACTGCCCATAATTAACCCACACATACATTTTTTTCTCATTTTGTTACATATAGATCCTAAATACATTTCCTTCTTAATAGTTTTGTAGCTGAGTGTATAGGTAAATTGGAAAATTTTGAAGCGTATTTCTTTAAAGAGGCTTACAATTAACAAGAAGATCATGGAAGGACCTTTGGGTATATTTCTTCAGAGCCACGCCACGCATGGGAATTAACATGTTGTTAATCTTGAATTCGTGATTAAATCCCAAGGTTTGCATTTTTTTTTTTGTATACAACCCAGTAAAATTTAAAAAAAACAAAATGGAATTATCAAACAAAAGGGAGAAAAATTCTATAAAAGTTGAACAGTAAACAGGATTTGGACCTTGAACTTTAAGCATGTGAAACAAGCATTCCTCTGCAGAGCCATGGCTATAATTGATGGTACAAGAAATATTCATATTATGTGCTTTCATGATCCTCTTGTTACAATTATATGGTGGTTTTTGTTTCTTTTTAGGGTTTTTTCAAACCCTATTGAAATCACCATTATTTTCCTTATTTTGATTTTTAAGTAGGGTTTCTTTAGAAAATCTACTGTGGGGACTCACTGGTATGAGGTAAAGGGGCTCGGACCCCTCGACGACAGTCGTCGCCCCAAAGGGCAGGCAAATAATCATCCTTGTGACGTTAAATACACTAAACTTGTTTGATCGTAATTACCTGTATGTACTTGCAGGTAATGTACGAGTACCGAATCGTGACACAATAAGATGATGTCACAATTCGTACACAAACCAGCCAGCCATCTCTTATCTTGATAGAGGATGATGCGACCTGGCCGTTCTCACCAACGTACGTATTCTCTTACGTACGTGTGTTTGTGTGCCTGTAAATAAGCCGTATATAAACCACCCGAATTGGCTCTAAAATCGCCAGTGTTTGGTCTGGTTCTGGCTTACCCTTACTTATGTACAAAGTGGCTGAACACGCTTAAATTCTGTTGAATTTCCTTCTGGTGAGAATATCTCTCACGATAAGTTATTCCACAGTGGTGACGCCGATGTGATTTTTGGCTATGTCGTGAGGTGTCTTGAGGCGTGTTGCGCTATTACAAAAATTCGGCGAGGTGCACTGTCGAGAAACTCGCTTGCTCGACAAATAAAAATATTTTTTTGCAGACTAAGACAACTTTCGGGTCGTTGGAGTAGAGTCTGCTGAAGTGGGAATTTATACCCCTCTCCTTAAAATATATAAACAAGGAGAAACCAGACAGTAGACCTGGAGGAAGAAGGTTGGACTCATCCCCCAACCCCCCCAACTTCGACTCGACACTCCACAAATTTAACAAATCTGGAAGAAGGCCCTCAACACCCAGAATTAGCACGACTGGGAACTGCAATAAATAAAAAACAACTAGCAGTTAAAACGTTGAGAAGCAGTTGAATTTTAAGCCAAAGTTCTGACTTGAAAACACCTGTTCTACAAACACAGGAGCCAGTGTTTTTGACCAGCAAGGAAAGAAGTAGTTCTGTGGAATACGCTTGTCATCAAAAAGACAAAGCAATGGTCTCATCAACAATGGAAAACCCACAACCATCACAGGGAGGTAGTAGTCAGCCACAGCTGACACCCGAAGTCTTGGCGCAGATTATGTAACTTTTGCAATTGCAGCCAGGGCAAAACCCCAACTTCTATAGACGGAGGATAGAGATCCCAGAATTTCTGCCCAATGAGGTAGACTTGTGGTTGACTCTATTGGAAGGCAGGTTCAAGATGGAAAATATAACACAGAACCAGCGGTATCTCCACATCTGTGGAGGCATGCCCCCACAGATAATCCGCCACATTCCAGATATTATGGAATGCCCTTCGACAGAAGATGATAAATATGCCTGGTTTGTCAAGAAGATCAAAAATGTATTTGGAAAAACAAAGAACGAAATTATTGATGATGTGATGGGTGGTATGAAGATGGGGGATGACAAACCCTCAATTTTCATGGCAAAATTGAGGCAGAAGGTGGACAATATAGTAGCCCCTTCTGTCATAGGCAACCAATTTTGCAAACAACTTCCACAAAGTGTTGTGCAATGCCTAGCCACCGTAGCTTCGACCGTGATAAATACTTCCGCAGACTTGGATTTCCTTGCAAAATCAGCAGATAACGCACGCAAATACACCAGGTCAAAGCCCGTGGTCAGTGCAGTATCTGCAGAGACTGGAGAACTCGCTCAACTTTGAGCCCAAATAGCTCAGTTGACCAATGAGGTAAAATGGAACAAAAGCCAAAGCTCAACAAAATCCAATAGCAGCTGGCGACAACGATCGAAATCAAGGAACCACAACAACAACAATGGCAATAGCAGAGGACGACAGTACTGGTCCAGAGACCAAAGATCGAGTTCCAACAACAGGGGTCAGAGTTCAACTCCCCCACGTACATCATCTCCCAAAAACCAGTCTTGAAATTGGGATGAGAAGAGTTGTTTCTTCCATAACAGGTTTGACGCAGAGGCCACCAAATACAACAATAGGTGCAAATAGTGGAGCAAATCCCACACCAAGGAGGCGTCAAACTAGAACGAGGGGCCATCTATGCGGCCAAAGACCCCTTGGAAAAACACTCATGCCGCCTGTTTGTTAAGGACAGGACAAATAGGAGATGGTACTTGATAGACTCAGGTGCAGACTTGAGTATATTGCCAGTAAGTAAAAACCAAAAAGTACTTCCTCCGAAATACTATCTCCGTACTGTGAATGGTCAAAACCTTCCAGCCTACGAACTTGAGACCAGCAAAGTTGACATCGGACTTACGGAAAATATGACGTGGTCTTTCACAATTGCTAATGTTCCAAACCTGATCCTGGGTGCAGATTTCCTTGCACATTATGGCCTGATCATCGACCTCAAAAATGGAAAACTGATTAATAGTGAAACTAAAAATTGTGTGGATGGCAAAACGCATGCTTACAGACTGGACACAAACATATCCAGCTGTACAAAAGTCGACGGACAACTCTTATGGATCCTGTCTGACTATCCTGGAGTCACTCAACCATCAATTTGCAGGCATCCTACATACAAACACGATTCGGTTCATTACATAGAAACCAAAGGACAGCCTTGCCATGCTAGAGCACAAATGTTACTGCCCAACAAACTCAAAGTGGCACGGGAGTACTTCCATCGCATCATTGAGGAGGGCGTATGTCGCCCCTTAAAAAGCTCATGGAGCTCCCCTATCCACATGACCAAAAAAGCAAGTTGAGAGTGGCGAATCGTTAGAGACTACAGGGCCTTAAATGCCGTAACAGTTCCTGATCGCTACCCAGTCCCCAATATAATGGACTTCAATGCGAATATGAAGGTACGTATACAGCACGAGGAGAATGTAAGAGCCATCGTACAGCGTATATAAGCTGCCGGGCTTACTATCAACGTAGGCAAAAGCTTATATGCACAGACTGAAATTGACTTCCTCGGCTACAAAGTCTTGACCGAAGGCATTTCCCCCTTGAAGACCAAAGTAGAGCCAATATTGAACTTCCTGAAACCCTCAAATGTCGCTGAACTTAAGGTTTCTTGGCGATGGTGAACTTCTATAGATGTTGCATGAAGAATGCAGCAGCCAAACAAAGTAAGCTGTTTGCACTAATAAAGACAAGTAAAAAGAAAGATAAGACTCCACTCGAATGGAATGAAGAAGCCAAATAGGCCTTTGAGAAAATCAAAAATACACTTGCAAATGCAACTCTATTGGCTCATCCAGACGAAAGTCTGCCGTTATGCTTGAGTACCGATGCTTCTGATTTTGCTATTGGTGCAACCCTGTACCAACTTGACAAAGACAACAAGAAGTTACCGCTAGCTTTCTTCTCGAGGAAGCTCTCTAAAACAGAAAAGAATTATAGCACATACGATAGGGAATTGCTCGGAATTTTTGCTGCGTTGAAGCATTTCAGGCACCAATTAGAGGGTAGATGTTTTTCTGTGTATACTGACCATAAACCCCTAACATATGCCTTCACACAAAAAGCAGAACAGGCATCGCTGAGAAGAGTTCGACAATTAGACTATATTGGTCAATTAACTACCGACATTCAGTATATAAGTGGAGAACTTAACACTCCAGCTGATGCCTTGAGTAGAATCAAAGCTATCTCAGCTCCTGTCCAATTGACTTATGCTGAAATAGCTAAAGCACAGCTTAAGGATGCAGAATTGCAAGAGTTGTTATGGAACGATGATACTACTCTCAAATTGAGACAGCGAAAAATTCCCGGTACTGATGTTTTATTAACATGTGACATCAGTAGAGGTAAGAATAGGCCATTTCTACCGATAAAATATCGCAGGTTGGCTTTCAACAGTGTACATAATCTGTCACCTGCTGGGCCAAAATATAGTGCTAATATGATTTGGCAAGGTTTATATGGCCACGAATGAAGTCTGACTGCAACAAATGGGCTCGCAGTTGCCTGAACTGTCAAGAATCCAAAGTAGGAAGACACACTCGCTCGCCCCTCAAATCCTTCAAACAAACGGAGCGGTTTAAAACTGTACATATGGACTTGGTAGGCCCATTGCCACCATCTCAAGGACACAGATACCTGTTGACGATAATAGACAGGGCAACACGATGGCCAGAAGCAATCCCTCTACACGAGATCAGCCCTACAGTAGCTGCAAGGTTATACGATACCTGGATTGCGAGGTATGGCGTACCAGAAGTCATAATTACAGACCAAGGTCGCCAATTGAGAGCTCGCTCTTTAAAGAGCTGTCTAATAAGCTTGGTGTTCAACACAGTCATACCACAGCTTACCATCCTCAAGCCAATGGCAAAATGAGAGATGGCATAGAGCCTCAAAGCCTCTATCATGTCACATGATACAAAGAGATGGGTAGAAGTACTCCCTACCATCCTCTTAGGCCTTCGATCTGCCCTACAAACCGATACAGGCCACTCTGCAGCGCAGTTAGCGTTTGGCAAAGAGCTACGCCTCCCAGGGGACTTCTTCACAGAATCGAAGGAAGTTAGCCCCGAAATCATGGTTCAAAATATAAGAAACGATGCCAACAATTTCCTAAAACAGGCAGCTTGCCATGGCCAGCCCAAGATTTACGTCTCAAAACACTTTGCCAATACTTCACACGTATTTGTTAGAGACAAAAAAATGAGATCTGCGCTGGAGAAACCATACGCTGGTCCTTACAAAGTAGTATCACGAGATGAGAAAAACTTTGTGATACTCATTGCAGGCGAACCTCGAACAATTTCAATCGACAGATTGAAGCCTGCATACATGGTAAGTGACAATAAAAGAATAAAATTGTTGCAGAGGGAGAATGTAGAAAATATACAGACGGATTCACTTATAAACACAGAAAAATCCGTTGAAAAATGTAAAATAAATAATTCACAACAGGAAACATCAAAAAAGTCTGTAAGATTTTCGGACGATGTTACCACTAAAACATTCGATCCGGAGGCCCCCATAAGCCCACAAAAAAGAGGCAGGCTCCTAGGCAGTAAAAAACGTAAAAATTCCCATCCTTCTCTCATGTCTGAGAGGCTAATGCAAAGAAAATAAAATTTACTCCCGAAAAAGTAATATCCGCTACGTAAGTTAAAACCCGCTAAAAAATATGTGACGAAAATCGGAACTCCGTGAGACAAAAGAAACTCCGGAGATAAGCAAACGAGGAATGCCAACAAAAAGAAAACGACAGGAATAAACAAATCCACGTGCGATATGGAAATAAACATCGCAACGTGCGTTTACCGTTAAACACAAAGACAATCTCAACGTTGTGATGTCACAAATGGAGATTCCTTTGAAATAAAAATTCGAAAAATATATTCTATGAGTTTATTTCAGGCATAACTTTGCTTAAACTGATCAGAACTTAGCTGGAAAACTTGCATACGGCTGAGAATTTTAAGCGCTATCCCCTCTATATATTGATAAGAAGATGTGAAAATAATGAAACAAAAATGTAATGGTAAATCGAAAACATCAGTAAATTCACCCGCTTCAGAACCGCCATAGATCTTGGACGTGTTTTCTGAAATAATATTTTTGGTTCCTTTTTCCTCAACAACCTATTCTAATGTCGCTGCCAACTGATACAATCCTGAAGTCCTCCACCTCCCAGACTGCTTGAAGAACTGCTGAGCTCTCACAAACTCAGCAGAAAATTGAGCAGAAAACGGAGCTGGATTGGATAGAGGAGGAGCTGCTCATGGACACAGCTCCTCCTGTAGACAAAGTCCTAGCGGAGATGACGACTCCACTTCCCCCGATAGTCCCTCCTCCCCAGTCACCGCCAGAACCAACCCTGATTCCGGAACCCCAAAAATTGGAGTCAAAGCCCGCAGAGACCAGGGAACTGATGAAGATCCTCTTCATGGCAGAGAGGGCAGCAAACGAGAAGGCGAAGATGGCCGCCTTAGCATCGGAGACTTCAAACTCCCCAATGCGAAGAAAACCACTCTTCAAACGACCACTGCCCCCTCACTCCAGCCACCACCCATATGCCTACACAAAAATTGTCCACCTAGGCGTAGGGGAGAAGGCAGTCGCACCCAATACCCGGCGCATGCCAACACAAGACGGCAATCATATGAATGTGTCGGTGCTGCTGTTGGAAGCGCACTAGCCAAGTGGGAGGCAGACCAGAAGAGGTGCTCATAAACCCGCAATTCCCCCCAGGCCTGCGCAATTTGATCATTTTTGCAGCACAAAAACTGGGAGGAGTAGCTGTGGGGACTCACTGGTATGAGGTAAAGGGGCTCGGACCCCTCGACGACAGTTGCCGCCCCAAAGGGCAGGCAAATAATCATCCTTGTGACGTTAAATACACTAAACTTGTTTGATCGTAATTACCTGTATGTACTTGCAGGTAATGTACGAGTACTGAATCGTGACACAATAAGATGATGTCACAATTCGTACACGAACCAGCCAGCCATCTCTTATCTCGATAGAGGATGATGCGACCTGGCCATTCTCACCAACGTACGTATACTCTTACATACGTGTGTTTGTGTGCCTGTAAATAAGCCGTATATAAACCACCCGAATTGGCTCTAAAATCGCCAGTGTTTGGTCTGGTTCTGGCTTACCCTTACTTATGTACAAAGTGGCTGAACACGCTTAAATTCTGTTGAATTTCCTTCTGGTGAGAATATCTCTCACAACAAGGTATTCCACATCTACTTATTATGCTTCGAGTGGGGTTAGCCCCCAGGGTTGGGGGTGGGTACATTTTTCGATTCATGATGACAGGAAAATTTTGGCATCAATAACTCAAATTCATACATATATATATATATTATATATACAGATACATAGATAGACAGATGGATATAAGTCCATTTCTTGTTCCCACAGTATAGGTAGCAATTTTTATGAGATAATCACAAAATTTGGTACGAACATTTATACTAAGCCAAGGATCAGACCTACTGATTGGTTCTTCCGGTACAACCATTTGTGTTTTTATTTTGACTATGAAATGCTCAATTTTGCATCAATAAGCACAAAATTTTGGAACAATTATTTATTATAATTTATTGTACTACGCTACCAATTTTGGCATAGATCAGCAGGATGGTACTTCCGGTAGCACTATTTTTTTTATATTGGTCATAAAATGCAAAATTTTGAAACAATATGTACGAATTTTGAAACAATTATTTATGGTAATTTATTTGTTGTGAAGAAGTATTCTCAACAAGAAGGTAGCCAACAGCTTTTTGCATGTTGTGCCACTTTATACCTACATAAGAGGAAGCCAAAATCTTGGAAAACACTGGCAATTTTGTAATCATTTTTTGAGTTTATAGTAGATTTTGGCACACGCACACAGACGCACATATGTACATATACATATGATACTGCATAATCTAATTATCGTTTTTCATTAGTCACTGATAAGAAATGACGTAAAGACGTTTGCTACCATCCTGTAACATCACCAAGATTTTATCTGCTGATTACCTAGTCATGGTACAAACATCGTATCTTACCAGTATGCACATACAGGTAAGAACATAGAAACATACAAGTGTGTACTGAATTTGTTTAACATCGTACTTCCAGTAAAGTTTTTTTCCCTTTTTTTTCTAATTTGCATGAACTATTCTTTTTTTTTATTTCATAACTTTATTATATTTCATTAGTTTTATTTGAAATTATATGATTATTTACGGTACTTTATCAACATTATGAATTTTTCATTTCAAGAAATAATGCTTTTAAACTTCACATCGTACATTGTCTAATATTTTGTCAGCAGGTAACACATTTCATACAATCATAACATACCATTAATGCATATAAATTTACAGGCGATTAATGTAACCATCAAAATTTATAATTCTTTCTTTCAAAAACATGCTTTTTCTAGCGAGGCTTGCTGCGCTAGAATTTTTTTATTTTCTTCTTCCTCCTTCTTTTTCTTCAGTTAGTTCTATGTTTTGCTTTTCATCTGTGTAGCAAATAATGGGCACCAATCAATTGGTTTGACTAATCTATTACCTCGATTAATCAACTAATCAACTTTTTGCTACTCAATTTATTTTCGCAAAATTAATCGATCAATATAATATCATTCAGGGTTTGGTAAGAATCACAAATTTTAATAAACGAAAATAGAAATATACGAAATATACGAGGAAAATCCTACTCGTTGGCTGTTGCAGAATAATCGTTTTCAATTCTTTCTCAAAATTAATGCGTGTTGAAAAAATTAAGTTGGCACATTGGTGTAAAAAACAATAAAATCGATCACTCGAAATAATCGATTAATCGAACGGTTTTCTAATAATCGCGCATCACTATGTGAACCAAAAACCGTATTGCAACTTCGTTCATCTATGTTGCTTGTTTCTTTTTAGCATTAACAGTTTCACAATTATCACCCACGCAATGAGTAGAAAGGAGAAAATGGCGGTCAAGGATGAGAATGGACGAGGTGAGACTACAATATAAAAAATTTTCTAACATTTTAACTTGAGGCTCAAGCCCTCCCCCCCCCCCGAAAAATTGCCTAGCTACACCCGTGGTGCTGAGTCATCATGTGTATATACACGTATGTATAGGGTACGCAGCCATATTCGATGGTTGTAAGAAACGTCACTGATAATATAACTGAATAAAAATAACTCATCAATTTCATCGTCTTTGTCACATAAAAAAAAAAAAAAAAAAAAAAAAAAAAAAACATATAAACAAGAAATAAATGCAATAAAAAAGAATATTCACCAGCCCTAAATAGCGATGGTCAAATATTTTTAGGTTAAAAAAAAAAAAAAAACCTTGTACCCCGGGTTGTTTTCACTGATTTCTTCGTTTGTATACGGTGGCAAATAAAAAGCCATCTTTAAAGGCCGAACATAGCTCTAATAAATGACCCAAGTTATAAAAGATGGGTTACAGCCTCGAAAGCTGGCCGTATTTGATGTGGTTAACGGCGGTCGGTCGTCTTTTTCAGTAACATCATTCAATCTTACGTAAAATTTACGAGCAACATCGGTTTTAAAAATGAAAACTATACGAAAATCGCCCCACCGAAAATCCTCTTTTCACCGCACACATTTCCGGACTCATAAAGTCCTCCGTCGCCTCACCTTCAATCTGCCAATTTCCACCAATAAAAATACATTTCCCTTCCTTCATGGCCGAAAGAAACAGAAAAAATTAAATTACTTTTGCAAACCGCTGGGAGAGCATCTGATTTATTGGTCTGGTGGTATTAAATTTTTCTGATAGCCACAATATAGGTAACTGGCACCAAGTTTTGATTAATTGAAACCATTCTAATGTACGTAAATTTTTATGAAATCCTTTTCTCGAACTTTGATGGTGACAATTTACGCCCAACGAAAGTGAGAAATTTTCCTTCTCTAGTCGATTAGAAAGAAAAAACTGATTAATTTCCATTCTGAAGGGGGAAATGAAAATTCGTTTACTGCGTGCCAATACCTGGTAAAAGTGTATGTTTTTGAAAAGACTTTTTCGTTTTCAAAGGCTACCACTAGGAATAGACTACAGGTAATCGACTTCGCTGATTATCATCAGACTTTTAATTCGCCCAAGAGAATTATTTTATACCAAATGTTCACTCTTATTCCCTTAATCTTTCTTTCTTTTAAGAGAAAAATACGTACTCCAAAAATTAATTAAGTTAATTAAGAAAGCACGAGTTTAATTAAAAATCAGACTCCTACTCACTCAAATAGCTGAGTATTTGTTTGTTTCGTAAACGTATTACTTCTATCCAAATCGTATAGTGCAAATTTGATGATTCTGGTGCCACTTAAAAGTATCTGGAGGGGTGATTGATTAAAGCGTGCGATATTCTTGTGCGGACCTTTTCTTCACCCCCTTCTTTGTCCTTCAAAATTGAAAAACTCTCCTTCATCAGCTTATTTCCGTTAATACAGGTTAACGGAGTGGGTTTTTAGTATTACGAGTTCCGAAACCGAAAATTGTTGATAGCAAACAGTAAATTATTAATTAGCATTTAGGACTGTTACGTCTCTAGCCCGGATCGTTGAGACCAACAAAATAAGTAGGAATAATCAAACTACTTTTTATTCAGAAATGAACAGGTCACAATTATTCAGAAACAAACATGTTATGATTATCACGTCACGGAATATTATACTTAGTCTTATTATATAACTATATTATTCCTAAGTGTGTCTCGCCTCCATTTAGGGCAGACTACTAACTTGGACATATAGAAATGTCAACACACAATGAGATCAGATAGAACAGTACTATACTGATACTCAGTAAAAAGGCAAATGAAGTCCTAATGTATTTCGAATTACCAGTCACTTCTTTCAGTGCCTAAAATGTTTATGTAAACCAAAAATGTACTTATAGTGCTGACAGATATGCTGATGAGTTATTTGTCTGCATATTTGTTAGCGCCATTAATTAGGTTACTGGTCAGAGGTAACGGTGAATATTTAGTAGAAATATTTGCCGTTGTTTGTTACGAAGTATTTAGGTCAGCCAATGTATTTGTCTGCCTAAATACGATGGAACAAGAACTAAGTATTTTGTATTCAAATAAAATCCATAAATGTGGGAATGTTTTGACAAGCATAACCAAGCAAACTTATGGAAAATGCATTGCCCTGATACACATTTGGTCTTATTGGACCAAACTCCCCTCACTTTTTACGTAGGTTTTCGAAGAAAATTTAAATATTAAAATTAATCTTGTATTAAGACCTACAGGCTGGTAGGTAGGTTTGTTTTTTGTCTCATGACAACAGGGAAATTTTGGTATTATTAGCTAAAATTCATATATGTATAGGTAAATTCATAATATATATATATATATATATAATTATCATTATTATACACATTTCTATCAAACACAATACAAATTGTAATTTTTACAAAATAGTCATGAAATTTGGTATACTTATTTCTTTAAAGAGAAGAATAAACTATCGTTTTCAATCCAGATCAACCGGTTTCTGCATCTGGTACACCCTATAATACTGCACTTTTGTGGCCTAAATGATCATAAAATGAGTAATTTTTAACCAATAATTACAAAATTTGATGCAGCTATGGAATATATTATATTGTAACATTCTGTAAAATTTTGTTTGAATCGGCTAAATGGTTCATCCGTAGAAGTGATTTGAAAAAATATCGAGTTAAAAAATACTCAATTTTCCCCACTTACCGCATTTCAGCAATACCATCACAACTAATTTTTCATTAGATATTTGCAAAAGTAGAAATACCAAACTTAGAGAATAAGACAATTTAACTGAATGAACAAAATCAAAGTCACATATAAAGGTATTTGTAATTACAACAACTCTAAAGTTGAAGAACAGAAAAATGAAATGGGAATAAACAAAATACCAGCCACGTATGTTTACAGCCATGCACATACACAGTCACACAATTTATTTGAGGGATAATTTTTTTAAAGATGATTCAATTTCTATCTGATAGATTTTCAAAATTATTGATTTTAAACCAGCAGAGGATCAGGACAATTAATTTAGTAGAAGATTCATTCAAATTGGTTCAATAGTTCTAGAGCTAACTTGCGATATTAAAAACCCTTTCATTTTTACAATATAGATTTAGACAAGTTGATGCACTCCCATAAAGCCAATTTAATAAAATCATCATCATTTTGTAGTTGGAACAAATTATCATATGAAGAAAGGGCAATTGTCGTTAGTTCTTCAAAGTGTAGGGCAAGCGAAGGGAATTGAATCTCAAACGACACTAGTACTGCACTTAGTGGGATAAAACGTTAAAAATGACTTTTGTGACGCTATCTTATCAGAGTACGTCAACTTGTCTAAATAGTCTGTAAAACTTTAATTCTATCAAATAATTTTGATGTATTGGTTTTGTTTTGTATTTATTCATTTATTTCGTGTTTTTATTTAACGAAATCTACATTTTCCAATGTGACTTTTTGAGCTAGAGTTTTTTCGTAATTACCAAGTATAATTATTTTTATTTCACAAATCTATAAAACTTTACAACCATTTCTCTTACAGGAAACCAAATGTTGACGTATAAATTGTTACAAAGAAAAGAAAATTACAATGATCAGAATTCAATAAAACTAATTAGAACGAAAAAAAAAAAAAAAAAAAACTAAAAAATAAGAAGATTGGTCCATGTATTTTAACGTAATGACCATAAAATTCAGTTCAAAAGTATCCGGAAAATTTAGACAAAAAAGTTTTCATTCAATTTACATTTCTATACTTCCTCATTTTATCTACCTTAGTTTTCTTTGTCTTTTAAATGAAAAGAAGAAACTATAGCTCTGCGGCTACTCTCCTAGAAAATGTATGTCATCAAAAACCAGCCAATTACAATCAACATCGACAGCTAGGTAGTATAGATCATAAATAATGATTACGTTAAATTTCGTAGTCATTGATTGAAAATTACGTATTTTAGAGCCCAAGATCAGAATTAAATCGAACATACCGGAAGTACCGTTGGACCGCTCCGCACCAAAACTAATGAGTGATCTGGCCTTTGACTTAGCGCTAATGTTCGTCCTAAATTTCGCGACTATTAAACAAAAATTGCAACCTGTACTATGGTAGCAAGTAAATGGAATATGATATATCCACACAGCTATACATACTATAATACCCATATATATATATATATATATATATATATAAATAGGTATAACTGTAATACCTATACCTACATAATATGAATTTGAACTTTTCGCGACAAAATTTTATTCGTGTTATGAATTAATGAAAAATGTATCACAACTCCCTCCCAATTTGTTTTATGAGATCGAATTTAATATGCAAATTTTCACAGAAAAAATATCCACATAAAAATAACTAAGAACTTTATGAGCGAACAACCGACGAGTTTTGTTGTTCGACTGTGGCAGTGATGGAGCATTAATTCTTCCACCAAATCAACGACATGATTTTTGACCAGTATGTAATCATCATAACTGGCATCGATTCTAATATTTTGTCTCCACTCCAACAACACGCTGCATATTTACTCTGGCAAAAAAATGAGTCCGTTTGTCGGATATTTTTGTCCGCCGACAAATCTGATCTATTCTTAGCCCCTGAAAGCTCAGGCTACAGATCGCATTGCACCGATTTTTGAAAGCTAAATAATATACCTATAATCGTTTCCTAAGGATATCATCCCTTACGAGTTTTCGCGGGTGAACTAGAAGAATTAGAAGTTTTTTCTTTGTTTGTTTTCATTCGACGAACGTCTTGTGAACGCAATCCGGTACAAAAATCTAAAAATTTCTAATTAAAAATGAGTTGCACGATCTGCTGAAGTTATTTTCACGAATTTTTTCACTGACGAAATCCGAACAAAATTACGTCGTTTACATTTTTAATGATATTTACGTAACTGCGAAAACGGTTCTCGAAAAAGAGCCCTGCACAAAAAAAAAAAAAAAAAAAAAAAAAAAGTTCAAACTTTTACCGGAACAAAACGTAATTTGTCGAAAATTTTTAAAATTCTTCGCAACGTTTCGCAAGGATATATATCTACTTGTGGTTGAAATCGCGAAGGATGTAATTCGCCAAAATAACGTGAGATGTTTTTTCCAGTTTATTGTTTTTTTTCCCCTTTTTCTTTTCTTCATACGTCAATGAAATAGGCCCATTTTGATTGTAAAGTCGGTTATTTGCTGCAGCATAATCGACAACAGATGTGGTGAGAATAAGGAGTAGTGCTGGTTGATTTAACATTTTTTCAACTGAAGGTACAGTAGGCTGAATTATTTGCACCTACCGTACATTTAGGGCCTATATTAAAAGAGAAAAAGAAGGACGCTAAGATGATACCTATGTTTAACTGGAAAAACTTTGGTGTGCGAAAGTCTAAATAAAAGCGCATACACAGTGGAAGCGAGGTTCCAGTAAACGGATCAGGAAAAGCAGATTTTTATGACATAAACTTTATTTCACGGTGAGATGGAAGTACCAAAAAGAGGAATCGAGCACTCATGACTAACTTCACACACACTCCACTTTGATTAAATTTAAATAAAATTACCACATTCTAGAATTTATTATATAGGGTAAGGTCTGCCACAATAACACAACTGCCACGTTGACACACCTCTCATAATTTTTTGTCTATTAGCACTCCAATCATAAAAAAAATAAATATTGTGTAGAATGATACAACCCATCATATATCCATCACTCGCGGGAATCCATTAAAAAAATTTTGAGAAAAAAAAGTTTGATGAAATTTTTGTGATTTTTTTTACCAAAAGTATATTTTTTTTCATTTTTATTTTTCTTTTGGAGAGAAACTATGAAAGATAAAGTAGATAAATTTTATATCACTAAAATCGTGATAATTTTCTGCATTTATTGATAAAAAAAATTTGAAACTGAATACTTGGTTGGTTGGTAACACTGGCTTTAATTTGCCACCTTGACACAACTTAATGTTTGGCACATTGACACAAAATATTTATCACACTGATAACATGTTTACATTCTGATTAGTGATCTGTTTTATGAACTTATTTTGTTCAGATTGTACTCAGATCGATTGTGTAAGTGTAATTGATTTCTTATTCATTCAAAATGGGGAAAATAAAAAGAGTACCACAAAAAAAAGTTTAGAGGCAACATGGTATTAACATGCTCACTTTACCCCCACACTGCTCTAATAGAATGCAACCATTAGATGTGGATGTTTTCAGTTCTTTCAAAGTTGCTTATAACAGAGCAATTGAAAATTGGCAAGTGAACAATCCGTTAAAAAAAGCAACCATCTACAACTTTGCCAAATTTGTTAAATCAGCATTCATGAAAGCATTCTTTCCGAGCAATGTGATTGCTGGATTTAAAAAAATGGGAATTCACGAATTTAATGACCTAACTTTTGATGACTATGATTTTTTAGAATATTTCAAGGAAAAATTTAACTGAGAGTCTATAATGATCAATCTAACTGATTCAACAAACATCAATAAAAATCAATTGCCAAATTTAAATGCACCTTTAACCTCTCAACAAAATGAGAATTCTACACCCTTTCACCAAAACCAGTAGCCAAAGTGCCAGCAGCAACGAAAGTCCATACGTTTCACCCGAAGCTTTATTTTAGTATCCAACTATTGATGCTCCTACTCAGACTATAAAAGAAAATAATGCTAAAAAAAAAAGTAAGTTGTCCAAAGGGAAATTCTAAAATTATAACTTCTACACCTGAGAATGAGAAAAAGAAAAAAACACTGTGAGATAAAGAAGAAAAACAGGCTGTTCTAATTGTAAAACATAAAAAACAAGAAAAGAAGATTGATAAAAAGGTTAAACGTGCAACAGTAAAATAAAAACTTGGGTAATTGTTTTTCATTCTGTTTTATAATTTTCATATACCTATTCATGACTTTTTATTAATAAAATATGACATTTTGTTCACAAATAATTTGTTTTTTCACAAAATGTAGTATTATTATTTCACCAAATTGGAATTTCAGGTTTATATCAACAGGGCAAAATGAAACATAACACTTTTCAAATGTGTGTCATCGTGGCATTGATGTTTTTTATAAACATAGGTGTGTCATAGTACCAACTTTAAGTTTCAGATTTGTGTCAACGTGGAAAAACTGAAAATAATATTTTTTAAATACGTGTCATCGTGGCCATACAAGTTGCCACAATGACACAAAAATCTTGAGTTGTTTTTTCAAGTATATCTTAGTAAATTATGAATGAATTCAAACAAGATTTTTATCATGTATACCCAAAAGATGCAGCTATCCAACAGTTCAAAGAAATTCACAATCCCATAAATAGAACTCATGATATAACATAAAACATGTAATTTTGTGTCATTGTGGCAGACCTAACCCTAATCAAAGATTCGATACATACAACAATAGGGTGTGGAACATAATTACATAGGCTAGGAAAACATGGATAAATGAAAGAAGAATTTAGATATTTAAATTAGGAAAGACAAATGTTACACGTATTACTAAATTTAAGATGGCGGTGCCGAATTGAACTGGAACTATTTCTTGAAGATGATTTTCAGGAATTTAAATTAAAATAAAACGGCCGATTCATTTTTGAATGAGAGAATAAATTACTCACACAAAAAGGAAATCATGTTGAACGTTGATGTTGGGATCAAGAGTGCCTAACTGTGCTAACAAAAGTCGGTAGTTAAGCATATGAAAAAATGGTGGTTGAGACTTTGATTGCTAGCCAGCAGTAAGTAGCTCTGTCTGTAATTCTAGCACAAGAAAAGAAGAAAAGAAAGGAAAAAAAAAAGAAAATAATACTAAATAATTCCCGTATGTTACAAAACCAAAACCCTTGAAAAAATATTGATCATTTCTTATTATCAGCGTCCAAGCATTATTTACTAGAAGATAAGCCAAAACATATACCTATGTAGTTCAAACAGTGAACTTAATAGGTAGGTAATTATGTATGTACCTAGGTAATTTTAAGGATTTTTAATTTATTGGCATTTAGATTATAAAGACAATTGGGTGGTATGTTGAACAATTTTTGGCATTTTTTGGTTACTCTTTAGTGGCTACGTTAACCTGGAGAGCTATTCCACTAATAAAGTAAGTACTCCAAGTGAGTGTACCATTATCAATGGTACTTTATTAGTAGAATAGCCCTTCTGAACTTTCTCTGCGGTTTTCGACTCATTCGCCTTATTACTTCGGTACTTCGGTCATTAATGGTGGTAGTAATTAAAGGCTGTCAAGCTAGCTGAATGCCAAAAGCTTAAAGCCAAACAAAAGCTGCATATTTGGTGTTCTTAGCTTTAAAACTGAAAGCTTAAGCTTAATTTTTTTGCAAGAGAAATCCAGTTGAAAGACGCATTTTTCCCTCGACCACAATTTATTGATTGTTTTTATTTTTATAATCAAATTATAATTATAAAATTTGAGTTTAAAAAAATTTGTTTCGTTTTATTTCGTTACAAATTTACTAATTTCAAGAGAAAAAACTAAACCAGAAACCGAAACTTGAAGGGGAAATAAAGGAAACCAAAGACATTCTTCCGGTTTTAGAGTTAGTTGTTGAAGATTGTCGAGTATTCAGTTTACATACAACAAAACAAAGAATGGAAGTCAAAAATTTTAAAAACGTATTTTCAGACAATAAAATATTAGACTGATACTGTCAGGAACCATGTGAAAGGTAGCCTTTAAAGAAATACTTAATTTTTTAATACAGTGAAAATTGGCTATACAAAACCAAACAGGTTCATGTTTTTCTTAATCACATTTTTCTCTTCATCCGGTAAAATATTATCCTGAGCCAAATTAGAATCAGTTAAGCAGGTAATAAACATTTTCATTTGTGTTGGTATTCGAAATTTGTTTTTTTTTTTCTTGGTATATGAAACACTCAACCTTTTTGTGAGAAAAATTTTAATATCCCGTTTGTAAGCAAACTGAGTCAAAATAAACTTGTCTAATTAATAACGATTTTGTAGCTAGCCTATTTAGTGATAAAAATATTTGATGAAAAAATGTATAAAAGAGACAACGATTAACATTTTTTTAATATTCGAAACATTCTGTTTTTGAATGAAGTTTACTCAGAACAATTGACAAAACCTACATAAATACGTAGACAGATACGTTATGACGTAATTTTGAAGAACGCAAATCAACAGAACTGGGTAGTCTCATTTCTTTTAATCTTTAAATTTCAAGATATTTTTAATTATTGTGGTTTTTACGAAGAAAATACACGAAAAACTTACGAAAAAGCTAGGAGTCTAAAGTGAGTAAGCCATAAATTACTTTTTCTTTTAACAATTTTTTTCAATTTTTTCGACTTAACAGAAATACTACAACGCAAACAGCTGGTACACAGATGATAGAAAAAGAAGAATAATTATTAAAGTTTTAATCGAATAACTTTGCGACTATCAATCAGCAGTGAAAAATCGTTCGCCACTCAATAACTTTCAAAGAAACGTTTTTCCTTCTTCTTTTTTTTTTTGTTTTTATAAATTCGTCATTATAAAAGAAAATTACGCATCAATAACAGGAATTATGAAAAAAATTCTTCGATCAAAACTCAGGTTGTTGGTAAAAAAAAAATTTGCAAAATCCATGTTCCTCGGCAGCTAGTAAACGATCGGTAAGTACTTTCCTTTTATAAGGATCCAAATGCGGACTAATATTTTAATGATAAGAGGAGGTTTAGATAATATCCGATGTTTTTATTTAGCTCAGTATAGGTACATATTTAATGTTTCCGAGCACATCTAATAATATATTCTTAATATTACAAACAATTCTGAGGCCTTCAAATAAGGTTTGAATCACCCTCTTTGTTTTAGTCTGGGAATAAACCGAAAAGTCAATTGTGGAATACCTTGTCGTGAGAGATATTCTCACCAGAAGGAAATTCAACAGAATTTAAACGTGTTCAGCCACTTCGTACGTAAGTACGGGTAAGCCCGAACCAGACCAAACACTGGCGATTTTAGAGCCAGTTCGGGCAGTTTATATACAGCTTATTTACACGCACACAAACACACATACGTAAGGTAATACGTATGTCGGTGAGGGCGGCCAGGTCGCATCATCCCCTATTGTGATAAGAGATGGCTGGCCGGTTCGTGTACGGATCGTGACATTGTTTGGTGATGTCACGATTCGGTACTCGTACATTACCTGCATGTACTTGCAGGTAATTACGATCGAACGTATTTCGTGTTTGGTTTAACGTCGTACAGACGAGTAATTGGCCTGCCCTTTGGGGCGGCGACTGTCGTAGAGGGGTCCGAGCCCCTTCACCTCATACCGTTGAGTCCCCACATCAATCACTGAAGTAGGTATCTACCATTTCGTAATAAAACTAATCAAATAAATTTAGCTCACGTATATGAGGACCGTTCAAATTTGAGCAAGAAACTTCCAGTTTTAATAACTACACTTATATCAATAAGTTGATAATATTCGAGCATTAACTTTTGTCTCTTCTTCCACTAAGTTGCAATTTAATAATTCTCATTGCTATGCCGAGGTGATTCTTAGATAATAAATACTTAAATAAAAAATTCATCTTCCTGTTACCAAAATATTAGTTTGAGTAGTATTTGCGTGACTCTTAAATTTTCACGTTAAGTAACATTCTTGCATTCTAGCTTTTGGAGTAAGAAATTCTCAATAATTTCATAAGACACAGTCGGCACTTCTAAAAATAATAGAACATATTTAAATGGGGTAGTTAATCTCAGATTATCAGACGATGTTACATTAATTAGTAAAAATAATCATAACTACAAAAAATGACTGAATAATTATCAAAAGAGAGATATTTGTCATAATTGGGATATTTTATAGGTCACATTCAAAACATATAATAGACTTCGTCTCAAGAAGACTGGGTTTATGAAAAAAACAGAAAAGAAAAACGAATGCATAAGGAAAAAGACGACCATAATAACCTACAACTACCTATAAATTAATGCAGAAGAAGACAGTAGCCAGGGAAAAGAGGGATTAAAATAAATTATGCAAAAGAAAAGAAAAAATTAACTTCAATCCCTCGTTAACCAACACCGGACATAAAAAGTTTTTAGCTTTCGTTGACCGTACACATAGCTATTTTTTTCATCTTTTCCATTTTCGTCTTCGCTGTATTTAAATATCCCATTTACTACCATTTCGTTCAACTATATTTTTTTAGCCTCCCCCCACAGTATTTCGTTTCGGTTAGCAATGCAAAAGTCAACTTTTTTTCTCCTTTTTTTGCTCAATGGTTTAAGCGAAAGTAGTTGAAAGGGAGAGCAGTGTGGGGAAGGTCAGAAAATCCTGACAACGCAAAGTTTTTTCATATAAAATGAAAAACTAGTTCGAGGGAAATGAATTAACAGAGAATACTGTATGGTATGTGGAAAAGTGTACAACATTTTAAAAGGCGAAGGATGATGCGAAATAAGTACGAGTTTTTGTTCGAGAGAAAAATAGATTTTTTTCTTTTCTTTTTGTCATTTCTATACTGTGTATAGCACTGTGCGATGAAATCTCTATAAAGTTCTGTCAACACGTTGGCCGTAAGAGAAAAAAATTACTGGTTAGCAATTGAGCGTATTTAGGTGAAAGTTTTATTGTTAAAGATTCTCAATTTAGATTCGTATCATGCTCGAAGTGAACAGCTCTGTCCTTCAATGGCCTATTGGACGGTCAGAGACCCTACAGTGCGGGGGACCCCCAACCAAAACGGATCTCTGTTGCATCACAGAGAGGAAACTTACGAAATATGTGACGTCAGGAAGAAAGATGGGGGACCCCCAGAAAATGCCTCACATTTTCCGATACGCAACTGGTATTTTTTAAATCATTAAAGTGTCGAATTCGATTCAGGTTCTTCAAAATTTTTGTTATCTGTGAAAGCTCAGTCTATCCCTAATGTTTTAAAAAAGCCTTCAAAGAAAACTTACTCAGTACTATTTTCTGAACACAACAGCGCATAATGGAAAAAAGCTAAATTTCCACAATTTTTTCCATAAACAACTCAGTTACATAAACTTCTTCTCTATAAATTAATATTGTTAGAATTGAAATTTTAGTTCTTTTAATTATATTTTTTTTATTTATTTTAATTAGAGAATTAAATGTACCTATTATTTTAATTTAGGACCAACTGATAAAATTGTTTTTATAAGTATGAAAGAAGTATTTACACAAGAAGGTAATCAACAGATTATTTATGTGCTCTGCCACTGCATATGTACAACATATGGGAGAGCTAAACCTGGACAAACACTGATGATTTTAGAACCGGTTTGGACAGTTTATATAGGGGCTCTTTACATGTACCCAAACACACATATGTAAAGAATATTTACGTCTATGTGTAAGGGAAGTGCATCATTTCTTATCTGATAACGAATGACAGACAGGTTCATGTTCCAAACTGTGACATCATTGTAACTCTATGATTAGTTACTGTTTGGTTTATGTACATTACTTACAAGTAACTACAAGTAATTACATTCAAACTTATTATGTGGTTTAACGTCATAGAGATTAATAATATGCCAGCCTTTCTATGGCGACTGTTGTTGAGGGGTGCAAGCCCCTAAAATCTTATACGATTCAAGTCCCCACAAAGTAGATCAATATAAAAATTATTCTCATTATCGCTTAGGTGCTCACTAAGGGAGAATTTTTCGAAATTCCACTCTTAAGAAAGTAAAAAGAAGTAAAATGTGGATTTAGTTATTTTTTATTTTTCAATAGGTGCCTACATATTTCTTTAATATGATGATCTACGAGATTTTTATTATAAAATATTACTTTCTCTTTACCTTAAAAATCAATATCTGGATTTTTCTGAATTCGCCATTTAAAGAGATGAAAGGAAGTGACGTGAATTTCAAATTATTTTCATAATTTTCAACTCAAAATAAGATATCGAAGAAATTTTTTTTCTAAAATATTTTTTTATCCATACCTTAAAAATAAATTTCTAAATTTTCAAAATCATTTTCTAATTAGGTAAGAGGGGGTGAAATGTTTTTTTCACGATTAAATAGCGAAGAGATTAATGTTCGCAGATATTTTTTTACCCATTCCATAAAAATGAATTCCTGAATTTTTCGAAATTCACCCACTCAGGGAGTGAACCTATCTTGGGCGAAGCCCTGACGAGAATGCTCCCACCAAACTTCACGATGTGGAGAATATACAAAATCTAAGGAATTTTATCAAATGTTGTTACTCAATTTGAAATTTAAACCCAAAATAAATGGGGAAAGAGACGTACCAACCGAAATTTTTCAAATTCAGTTGTTCGAATAAATCGATTCAATAGAGGTAATATTACAGACTTTTGGATAAAACTTGAAACGAATGTTAGCTGACAAAGTAATTATAGCGTACCTACATTAAAGAACATTTGAGGAAAAATTCCACGAAAAAATTCAGAATCAAAATGAAATTATA
This sequence comes from Ericerus pela, assembly GCA_011428145.1. Classification (NCBI taxonomy): domain Eukaryota; kingdom Metazoa; phylum Arthropoda; class Insecta; order Hemiptera; family Coccidae; genus Ericerus; species Ericerus pela. The sequence continues at coordinate 1,359,879 of WOFM01000464.1, forward strand.
AATTTACCAAAAATTTAGAATTATGCCAAAAGTAACCGGTCTCCTAGACGTACATACTCGTACGTTAGCAAGTTCCAGGTTGTAATTTGGGGTCAGTTAGAGGCACAACCATTTATTACACAGCTATTGAGATTTAAGAAGAAAAAATAAGAAAATATCGCAGTAGATGGCCGATATTCAAATAGCATATGACAAAAAATTGAAATAGGTACGCACACAATTTAGACGATAGGTATACACTCGTATTTGATAGGCATCAGTTTTGAAAAAAAAAAAAAACTGGAGCATTGTAATATGCCAATGATCACACAGACTTTGGGTCTTGCGCAGAAAAAGAAAAAACAAACATTGTTCGGTAACGCATAGGCCTATCTACTTTTTCCAAGTTTCCAGTGTTGTGACAGATTCGAACTTCTGTTGGCTAATCGCCGCGAACGCCCTTAATCTATGCACAAGGTGAATTCTTCGTGTCGTTGAATTTTAAAGAAAATTTCTACTCACCAATTCATTATTTACATGAAGACTTAAGACAGCAGACGGTTTTGATGGAGATAACGAGCAATTTGCGATTAAAACGTCTCCTGGATCGTATCGTGGTTTGTTCGTGAGTATTGTTGGTCCGTTTTTGGGCAAATCTACGCAAAGAGGAAAAAAAATAATAAAAATATATCCCGTAAAAAGAAAATGCTGTAGGCTATTGTATCCGATTAATTGGTTACGAAAATTAGAATACCGATTTTGATTTAGACTTAATCTCTCCATCTCCAGCATGCGTACGAAACACCAACGCTTCAAAACGTATCAACCCCCTTGCCCACGAAATTTAAATTCGAACAACCCATTTACCCTGGCGTACAGCCTATACTATACGTCTATAATCTACACCATTAAAACAAGCTATCGTTAAAAAAAATTCTGTCGTCTCATTTTCGTTTGCGTATTATCAATTTGAATGAAAACCGAAATTTCCTTCTGGGTTTCCTCTTTGACCGACCTTTTTAGGCGATCAATACGCACTACACCGGCAAAGTGAATTCGAAGTTAATCCTTACGGTGACAAAAAGTTTGCACCGTCGTTTTATAAATAAATGTAAAATGGTACTAACCCACGACCATCATGTGTTTCATATCTACGGCAGTAACGAAACCCGGACCCTCTGTGGTCACTTCGCAGCTTAAATTACCCGATAAATTAAAACCAACATCACAGAGCACAACACTGCTTCCATTCGACTGCGAAAGCTATTAGCAAAGGAAAGAAGAAAAATGGACGGATTAATTAATCGAGTTTCTTAGCGCTCGAACAAGAAAATAAAGAAAACCATACGGCAAATTAAAAAAATTGATTTATAATGTCCCCATATCTATAATCATATTCGCACGAATATATTTATTCAGAAAATGGATACATTTTGTCTGGTGGGAAAAAAAAAGAAAAAAAAAGAAAAAAAATAATAATAAAAAGGAAGAGAACTTTTGCATCGCTACAAAATTCTACTTAATATTTTGTATCGAGGATAATGCGGTTATTTTAAAAATGTACTTTGAAAATAAAACTGATGACAACAAAAGCAATCACCCTTAGATTTTCATAATTTTTTATGGGATATTTTAATTCTTACGGTAGCCTTGGAGATACATTTTTTTGACTTTAATCGCACCCATTTTGTTTTCAAACTGCTACCATACATATATATCAGCCAACATAACTAGGTATGATCCTCCCAAGTTGCTCAAATTATGTTGACTGTCAGAACCACAACGTATAAAGGTGTAAAATTGTTTGTATGAGGTTACTTTCAATTACTATAAGCTGATCATTGTTTTTTTTGTTTTTTTTTTTTGTTTTTTTTTCGTACTTATCTGAATGATTTCTAGATACCATAAATAATGTTTTAGCAAGCGATAACTCGAAACATTACCGATGCCTTTCAACTACTTAGTTCCCTAAATATAGTCTGTAGTGCACTATTTTCAAATTCATTATAGGGGAGAATGGTACACGGTGGAACTTTTTAAATAAAAGGAAACATTTTTTTTTCGTCCAGAATATCACTGACAATGATTAAATATACGTCATTACGTATACATCCCCCTAGTCAGAAAATTTTTAGAAAATGTGTACTCTTCCTTGGTTATCAGTGATTTATTGTTTCGGTCTGTCTGAAGTTATTTTTTAAATCATTTTTCAGTTCATACAGAATTTCAAAAAAAATTTAAAAAGTCAAATCATTATATAATCATCTTTAGTTGATATTCTGTGTACATGCACAATTTCCGCCCAAAATAATTACTAAGAGTATTCTGAAAATTGATTTCATGAAAATACTTGTATGAGTACACAGCGGAATTATACAAAGCCCCATTAGTACATAAAGGAATAAGTTTTTGGTATTTTCAGGTTTTTTGGGTGTCATTAAAGAAAATTATGATTCAAATATTTATTTTAATAATTTAGTATAAAGTTTTAAATTTTATTCAAATATTTTTAATTAATTTTTTTTTTTTATAAATTATTAATTTGACAGTTATATTAACTTGCAGAAAAACATTTAGATTCTTAAATTTTAATTATTATTTGTCAAAAATAGAAGTCCATTGTTGTAACCTTAATCATTTTTCTCAGTTATAGTACATTTCTTACCTAATTTGTATCATTTATGTTCACGTTCCATTATGTGTACCACACATGGTACACAATGGAATGATTTTTGACTTTTTTAAAATCAAGTCTCTCTAATTGTTAACTAACGCACTTCGGGTGTCAAGCTGCTTGATCAATGTAGAAAGATGAGCTCAGCAACTGGCACCTCTACGCAGTAAATACACAGAATAATACTTCTAAAAGTATAAGGTACTGTAGGGGACTCCTGCGCCTTAAATATTTGAGAAAATGCTTCCCACATTACATTGCAAAGTAATATTGGTGGAACTTTTTGGTACCCTCAACATCCTGTGACATTACCATACGTATATTTAAATTATTGGGTCTCTATTCTCTTGTTTCATGAATTGTGACAACAGGTAGTTTAAGACAAACAAGTGTATTACACATTCGTCGATCACCTAGAGGGCTGGTGGACTAATAGTCCATGAACTACCTTTTTGCACTCACAGCTTTATATTTCATCTGTATTACCAAATTTAATACTGAGCTAGGCTCATACATGTACACATACATGAAGAACATGCTCTGCCTTCTGCTATTGTATGGTGTGCTGTATTTGTCTACACATACACCCACATGAATAAAATACTTATTAAAGATTTGTTTGTTTAAAAAAATTTTCTGATTCTCTAGATTGATTTCAATGATCATGATCCTTGCATTTGATGCAAGATCTATTCACGATTTTTTAATTTATACAGCATAATGCTAGAATGCATCCACATAAACCTATTTATTACTACACGGAGGATATCATATTATATGGAGAGAATGTGTGACTAATAGCATAACCACAAATTTAGCGCTGAAATGAAAATTTGTTAACGCACACCTCCTTTTTTCTATTTCTGCAGGCTTCTTATACTGTCCTCATATTATTCTTCAGACGTACCATGATGGCACCCCTGACTGGTCGTTGTCCAGCCACCATGTGGCCCAATTGTTACACCACTGCGGGCTACCAACTAACATTTACTGCTGGGGGTTATAGATAGGTGCATGCTCATCATGTGGAAGGTGTCAGGTTTACATCACAACCTGGGCAGTTTCTTGTTCAAATTGCAAGTACAAAATTTAAAGATTTAATTTGTACCTGAAGTAGATGGACAACTTGGTGAAAGGATGAGGGGTTAGTTTGCTGTATGCCACTTTGGGGACAAAGGAATGAGGTCATAGCCACCCACCACATTGTTGCTACTAACTGATATGACTTGGCCAAAGATTCCCTCCCTTAATGAATAGTGAATTGCTGTTCCTAGGAAATTTTCTCAAGTGATAACATTTTTACAAATCATAGGACTCCTCCGAATCAAGTAGAAGAGTGTCTCTAATGAAAAAAAAATTTCTGGTAAGTTGGAAAAATTGTACCAATGGAGCATTATGGTTGGTGTTGTTTTATGTTTAAAAAAATGTTAATTAGCGATTTTAAAAGTTCTGATTGATAATTTTTACTTCCTCCCTCCACAAATGGTCTTTCACAACAGCCCTGACCAACTTTTAACTTACAAACACATATTTGATTAGAAAATCATCTAGCTGTAGTTTTTAGTGAAATTTGGAATGCAAATTAGCGTTCATGTTCAGAATATCCTTAGGCAACATAAATAATGAGAAACTTAAGTATAATAGGTAAAATGGCATTGTACATAGGGGTAAAATCACCTATGCTGATGCATCGCCTAAGATGGCACCGTGCAATTTTTGAAACAACTACTAATGTTGGCAACACAGTAGGTAACAATATTACATGAAAGGTAATGACGATGAAATCTATCGATAAAAATTTGAACTGCATTTTGTGCATTGACAGTATAGTCTGTTATCATTTTAACACATCACAACGTAACGTTTTTAAGAAATCCAAAGTAAGTACGCTCAATTTCATTTATTCATTCCAAAAGAGAATTCTAATCCGAATAAAATTATGTAAAGATCATGAGAAATAAAATAATTTTACAGCCATAGAGAGGTAAATTTGAAAAAAAGGAAATGTTCTGAAAGATAGTTTTTTTAAAGTTCCATATAGGATGGCGCGTTAAATGTTGCGAATTTATTATCAGTGATTGCTTCAGTGGATCAAAAGCTACTGAAGTAAAGGTTGACGATCCTTCGAGTGGACCTGTAAATGAATTTGGGTCAGATGATGAAGTTCCTTCCAATTGTTGCATTAAAGTTAAAAGTGGATACAATGTACAATATGGATAGATTGAGCACATGTAAAATGTGGGTATTAAAATTTCATATTATAATATTAAAACATTTACTTGTAAACGTCATTTAGCCAACTGACTCTTTTGATTCTAATAATTATTATCATTTATAAGTTAATGAAATATATTTTCTTTATGAATTTTAAAAAGAATACTTTACATAATTTTGAAGGTGCACCGTCTCATGGATAAAACTGAGCCATCTTAAGAAAAATTTCGCCAAGATGACTGATGTGAATTTTTATTCATGCCTAACATTGTACTTATACGAAAAACTTGAAGTTGGACTCAAATTTAAATTGGATATATTCTACCTTGCCCATTTGTGCATGATACGTCAAAATTTGGTAATGATTTGTCAATTAGGAGGCGAGTTTGGAAGGTTCAGACATTAAGTACGCTATCTTAGGTGAGTTACCCCAACTACCAGTTAAAATAAAATTTTAAATAAAAAATCAATTTTTTCATCCAATAATCGCAACTTATTCCCTACCTAACATGAGGTCGAACTGAACTTTCATAGGTACATGATATTTTCAAATTATAATTCAATTTTATGTAACTTTCACGACGAATATAAACATTCCTGAGCAATAATTGAACACACTTAGCAGAATCGAATCTTTGCCAAGTTTTGTAAAACACTGGGGAAAAAACTTCACTTTCGGGAATCGACAATATATTTTAGTGAGAAAAATTTTATGCGAAGATATTTTCATAGTGACGATGAAAAGTGAACGAGAGAAAAAGATGCAGAATAAAAATCTTGCATTGAGAAGGATAAATAATGTTAAATTATCGATGTCCAATCTCAAAAAATGTGTTAATGTTCTGCAGAAGTTTTCAAACTCCTGGTGTTATAGTTCTTTTTTTTTACCCTTTCTTTTTTGTCTTTTCCCTCTTAACGTATTGGATAAAAATAGAAAACCATTAGAAAATGCGTTTTTGATAATGGAAAAGTGCCAGATTTTTGCATTTTATTTTTTGCTTTTTGCTTTTTACGAAAAAATAAAAACTCGATTGTTTGTTTTTAAAAAAAACAAAAATACGATGAAATTCGTATTCGATTTTATTGAACGAAAACCCCCGTATTTAACACAAAAAAAAATTGTTTTTTCCTCGCCATAGAGCAATGTAATTGTCACTACTTTATTTTTATTATTTTGTAAAATGTAATTATACAAGAAGTGAGAGAATAAAATACGCTGCTGCATTCAGCCTCTGCAGCCATTTATCATGAAACTCTGTCTTAATACGATTTCAAATCGTGACTAATCCTACAATTTGTTAGAAAAAGTTCGTTTTTAAAATCCGTTTTTTTTTTCTTTTTTTATAAATTAATAATAGGCTCTACACAAAACTTAGAAAGTTCTTATAATTTACTTGAAATAAACAGCGAGCCAATTATTTGAGAAACTTTTTTCAATCCATATCTCAACATCTCTATCTCTTCGTAAGTATTTATTTATAAAATAAAAACAGTATTGGCTAAAAATTGTCGATCACAGGAGAACTATTGGACGTATTCAAATACGGTTTTGCAGACACGGGTATTTGTGTTGTCCCAGTGACGGTTTAAAGTCATCGTGCAACTCTATAGCCAATCCGAGGACTAAGACATGGATTTTTACCCATCCTTATTCGCCACCACAATTCTTCACCTAATATTTGTTTCGCTCAGAAACATATTACCCTTAACAATATCAATGAGTTTCCAAAATTTCATGATTCTACCTCACACCTACCCTTTTTCAGATATAGGGCACCAGAAATTTACAAAAATGTATAAAATAGTAGGTAGTACTTTTGGAAAAATTAGACCCATCATCACTCAAGAACTGCTGGATTGTGTTGGATAAGAGTTTGCAAACTTGCTTGAGTCGTACAAAGAAGGTCTAAAGGTAATGATCGTGCAAAGTCCGTAGACCCCCTACAGGCTAAATTGAGGATTTTAAAAATCTTCCATCCACCTTCAAAATGTTTTGGTATTACCCTCCCCCTGAAACATATTACCCTTAATGAGTCCCCAAAGTTCGGTAGTTCCACGTCGCCTCTTCCCTGAGATATACGGTGCCAAATATTTTCAAAATTAAAGCATAGATAAAAAGTCTATACGCCTCATTCAAATAAGGGGTTTGAAAATTTGGTTAAATAATAATTATCTAGCAAATATTTGATTTCAAAAATATTATGAGGGTATTATTCTTTGAATTATGATAAAAATACTTCACCCCACCTTATACTTCAAAGTGGGCTCTTTCTGAAAATAGTATTGTTTGTAAGTACTTCTTAAAGAAATTTACATTATTTCAAATGGAGATATGTACCTAGTTGATTATAAAAACGGAACAGGAAACATGTAGTTACCTCTATCATCCAGGTCTCAGATGCGTTATCATCGTTTATTTGTTTATTGCAGGAAAATTTACTTCTGTAATACCAGAGAATCCTAATAACCTCATGCATCTAGACATCATTCTTAATTTTTTTTCTCTCTTTTTAAGGACGTTGAGTGAATGGTAGAGAAACAGATGGTGTTTCATGTTTTAGTAACGCAGGAGAAATGATGAGGAAGAGAAGATATAGGGTGGTAGGAGAGATAAGAGGAAGAGGGGAAAAAATGAGAGGTAAGGAAAAGGGATGTAGATTTGAACGTGAATTTGAGACAAATATTTAATTTTTAACATATCATAATTTTTTCAATGTTGTTTTAGGTACCTACCTAGTCAAGTTGATAAACCTGATTTGCTAATAAACTCTATCATTAATGTATTCTGCAGTTGGTTTTGTGGTATGGGAGGGGGTACTTACCTGTCAAAGATAAAATTATTAACAGGTATCCCACCACATATTTTTGCTCTCATCAGTTTCCCTAACACGAATTTATTTCAAACAAAAAATTAATTTATAATTTAAGATAAGCCAGAAATTGAAGACACAAGTCCTTAAATTTTGACAAATATATGTATTCTTCCAAACATCTTTTTAAAATAACAAGTTTTCCACATTTAAACTCCTTCATTCTACGCCTAATCAATCCAAACTTTCATTGTCTCAAACTCAATAGGGAGAAAATTAACACATTTTCACAAGGCTACCTAATCCAAAAGTAATTAAAATAATTTTATTCATAATTATCTTAATAAAAAGGACACATACCTTGAAGTATCAGATAACACAATTTATTAATAAATAGTAAATTCCTACAACTTTTGTTGACAGCACAGATATCCCGAATGGATGGAGTGATACTTTTGAAGCAGCAACTGGACCCCTGAAGATCTGCGACACCAATAAGAATTCGTTGATCATTTGACTAATTTGACGAAGTAGTTGTCCAGCAATGGGGCAGATAAAATTTCGTGAATGCTAGGAGAAAAATAGCAACCTAATCAATGAATTTTCTGGGAAGACTTTATTTAGATTTGAACCAAAATTGTTGACTATATAAATTTTATGGAATTCTGCTTCAACGTATGGGATTCTCAAACAGAAACTTTTGAATAATTTTCGGAATGATTTTATTTCAAAAGAAAGAAGATTCTCATTTAGAGCTAAAACACTTTTATTCTGAAGAGAGTCCAAAAATTTACTTCCAGCTTCTGATTGAAACAATTTCACGAAGAAAAAGCCCAACATAAAATAAAGATTACTCAGATAAGTGTAAATCTCAAGTGAAAACACAAATTCCACTTATGGGAGAAATTTACATTTGAAACACAATGTCCACAAAAATTTGTCAAAGATTTGAATTTAAAAAAAATTAAAGTTCCCAAATATACGGGTTTGTTGGGCTTCAGAAATTGAACATATTTTGAGAAAATTTCACTGGATCACCAAAACTTTTCAAATTATTTCGAAAAAGAAAGTACAACCAATTTTCTAAACAAAAACTTTGTTACTAAAATTCACTAAACATAATTTTGACAAAACAAACCTACTATGCAATGATGGCGAGTACCAACATGCAAGTAGGTGTATCTACTTTAAAACCTGAGTGCCACTGGGATGTGCACTGTAAGAGGTAAATCAAAAAGTAAGATCCCTTAGGGAAAATGAGTTTATATAGACATCGAAGAAAATGAAATAGGAAAAGAGAATAATGGAGGTGTCTCGAAGAATGCCAAAAAATTGAACACCTGCTAAACCAACACAGACGCACAAACACAAAAATTTACCTGATCAACGAATTTCTTAATCGGCTGCAAACCTAAATGAGAACAGAAGCATCAAGAATATTAAATAAAATTTTGAAATACATATAATATATGTACGTAAGTATGTATGTATATGTATACATATAATCTGTTCTTAATATCACGAAAATTAGTGTCTTATTATTGAATATTGAAAAGCAAAAATTTCTTATATTAGCCTATATCCTGATCCTAAAGTTTCAAACCACAATAATGATGAAATTCTTGCAAATATATTTCACATAGGTTTTCATTGTTTTTTAACAAAATGCAATCCGTGGTTGTTTCTCCTACCTCGGCATTACCCACATTACCTCTCGGATGAGTACTCACTTGAAACCGCGTGTTATAAATCAATAATCTACTAGCTCAAATTTATTATCCAATTACGCCATTATGCATTAAATTAATTATGTCATGACAATCAAACAGTTTATTTTGCATTTGGTAAAAAATATCAGGGACAGACTTGCTTCGTTTTGCTGTCAACGTTTTCTTCTTTTTTTCTTTTTTTTCTCATTTCCTCACTCTCCTTCCCGCCGCAATTTATTGCTTCCTTTAAAATCTGTATTCTTTTAAATGATAAGCTCACGTCTTCTGACTCTTTCTTCCTCTCACAAATATTATCCTTTCCTTTCATGCAATCCTCAATTCAAGGTGGTCTTCTGCGTGAACGTCTTCTCTGGAATCCCACACGGTTTCATCCAATTTTGCAATTTCCTCCTCCCTTTCTGATCGATAGGCCTCCGTCAATTGTGGCCATTTTTCTAATAGAAAGTTAACCAATAAAATTCGTTGAATGAAAATGTAATTGAAACGTACCTACCTATAATATATTTGTTTCAGATGTTGAAATTTGATGCGTACAAAAAAAAAAAAAAAATTGGGCGAACCACTATAACTCATTTTTATTGCTTATTTTCCACATGATGACGTGTAGAGAATCTGCAAGTATATACAAATTGTAAATCTATCGTCGAAATTTAGCATCATATTGGGAGAGAAGAAAATTTGTTCACTTTTGACAAGATTGATGAAAAAATGTAATGCGAATGCTCCATTGTTTTCGAACCCCTCTTCAAACATTTATCGTATTGCAGATTTTCCGTGCTTTTCTGACACGTTTCGAAAAAACGACCCCATATAATATGTCAATAGGTGAGAGAACAGTGAGGGAAAAAAAAAGAAAAAAGAAAAAAAGAGGTGGTTAAAAAAGAGAAAATTCATTAAATCAACCCGTTTGGCTATTTTCCGATATAATAAAATGAGACGTAATGGTGGGAATGGTGGGGGAGGGGGAGGGAGAGTATTCAACGCCTTACGCAGCAACCTTTCTTTTGAAATTTGATCAGTTTACTTACGTCAACTTTGATGCCAGGAAAAATAAAAACTTTTTTTTTCGGCTCTTCGTTCGGATTAAAACGATAAAATTCGTAATGGCCTCGGTACCATTTCACAGCGTACAATTGTTGCCTTTCCAAGTCGTAGTGACAAAGTAACGTCACATTTTTGCCACGTTGCACTGCCGGCGGTGATATTACCAGTGTTACATTTTTCAAGCTGTTACAACCTGAGAAGCAATAAAACAAAAAAAAAAAAAAAAAAAAAAAAACATAAAAATTAAACAAATCGACCGAGTATATTACAGCAAATATGTTAAGTATTTTTTTTTTATTTTTTTTTATACATCATCATTATAGAACTGTGAATTTTCAATTTCAAGTACATTCAACTTTTCGACACATTACCGCAACAAAATCTAGCGCTTAATTACACACCACCGGAAGCAATTTTTACCACCATTTAAGAGAGGAAAATCTTTTCTTCTTCTTTAAATTAATTAGTTTTTAATGTCTTTCAAAATAACCCTCAAATGGGAAGTTTCTTTTCTTTTTTTCTTTTTTTTTTTTCTGCAGGCGAATGGTTTGCTCTTCGCCACATTTTTCAACTCGTGAAGAACTCGTACATAGTAAAAAGTAAAGGGAGAAAAAATATGCTCTATTTTTACGTTGCAAATTATCGATTTGACAAAGTTTTTCTCAACTTCGAAGTTTAATTGTCTAGGTTCACCTTAGAGAATGTCTATAAAGTTCAAACGAAGAAATATTTTTTGAAGGTATATAACACCTATACAGGCAAATGGATGGTACGCTTAAAGCGTACGGTATAAGTGCATTATATCTTTTCACAAATTAAGAATTACTTCCGCAAAAGAATTTTGCAGTATGCAATGCGCGAAACTTTTACGCTTTTAAACAGTGACAAAATAATTTTAATGCGAAATTATTGCGAATTTCCAAGCAGATAAGAACAAAATGTCATTGTGGAATTGGAAATAAAAACTTTACGTTTTGAATTTTCAGAATTAAAATACATGAAAATACTTTTACGCAGTAAGGTACGGTTAGTGAAAAACAGCTCGTAACCTTTGGACGGTGTCACCGTGAAATTAATATTATTAATGATTTTCATTCGATTTCAAAGGTTTTCGAAGATTTATAACATTCACATCAGGTACAGCTTTTTCTCCACGATGACGTAATCAAATCAGTGATAGGAGGACAATGGTAATATACCTAATATCGTGTACCCAATGAGACGAATCCGTTTAGATCTGGCGAAAAGTGCAAGACGACGATTCATATTATACCTGCAGCAGCAAAACCAAGATTAAAAGTTAACCGTGAAAGACCAAGATCAAAAATTTTGACTGTCAAAGTAAAACTTTTGACAAAATGTAAATTAACTGTGGATTTGTGACAGTAATTTGGTTGATTAAGATTCTAAGCGACTTAATAAAAAACTTGACCAAAATTACAGTGTGGAATACCTTGTTGTGAAAAAGGTATTCTCACCAGAAGGTAAATTCAACAGAATTTGATGTGAGGTATGGAGAACGAGGATCGAAAGAACTTGAGACTTTAGACTTTTAAGAGGTTTATTTCGCAACTAAAATATATTTGACAAACGAAAACGTAAATGGCGAAGCAACAGCGATATGCGATCAAAAGTAGTAGGGGAAACACTTCGTGACTAGACTGTACATATGACATATATATAGAATGATATGATGATGATGATGAAGAATGAGATGAGGTGGGATTTCGTATCAACACCCCCCTGAAATTTTACCGAATGATTTCTTCATCATGTTTCCTGAAATTGAATTCACAATTATTATTCAAAAAAAATATTAAATACAAAAAAAATACAAGTACAAGAAGAAAAATATAAAAAAATTTCGAAAAATATTGACATTATTTGTTGATGATTTTTGGTAACTTTAATTTCTAAAAAAAAATTTTTATTGCACTGTGCTTCGATAAATGTAAAAGAAAATAAATTAGTAAAATATGAATTAATAAAAATATGTAAATATGTGTATAAATATGGTAACATGCATGCAATAATGAACTATATCGAGTATATAAACATTATATGGTATATGTATCTAAAAAAAATAAATAAAAAAAAATTAATTAAAAAATGGTAACATGCATAATTATTAAAGTATATTGACTAAGATTTATATTTCCGCTCGTATAATTCGGGTTGACAGAAAAAAGAAAAAAAAGGAAAAATATTCACGAACATATATACGAATGAATGACAAAAAAAAATAAAAGAAGGTAATGGAATAAATATGATGAAAGGTTTTTCCTATTTACGAGTTCAATGAATTCGAGCGTACGTTGCGTATTTTATCTTAAAAGTAACATGAACAAGATTGCAGAATAATATTTGTTGCATCGTATATTATCTTTCGTACGTTGTATTGTATTCGAAGTGGCGTTTAATATGTTCTTAGATAAGGCAACGTTTTCGGTTTATCTTAATTTGCGGTCATGTAATGGGTTTTTATCTCTTATTGTGTTTATTGTTGAAGAGTTTCCTTTCATACATACGTGTGGGAATATTTCGTGTATTTTTCTCACGCTTGTTGGAAAGTGTATAGGGTTTTTATTATACGATTTGTAGGGTTTTTACTTGCTCGATTTTCCAAATTTTTTCATTGTTATAATATTCGAGAAGTCGAGCATTTATCTGTTACAGGTATTTTCTGGTAAATGGTCTTATTAAGTATTATTTTTGACAATGATTGAAGGTTAATTTTTCAGCAAATATTTTCGTGTTATGACTTACTTTTGGACGTTTTACGACTTGTATTTAGAATAGGACGAAATTCTTTTTTTTGGACATATTCTGACTTTGACATGAATTAATTATTATATTATGTGTATATGTTGGTTTCGTTCAAAATTTTCACAATTATATTCTCGAATTTTGACCGATCCAGCGATTTTGTTAATATATCTGCTAATTGATTTTCGGAGGTAACTGTTTTAAAGAATATTATTTTTTCTTCAATAGCTTCTAAAATGGAGTAACACTTGATCATAAGGGCTCTCGACTTTCTTTGACTTCCCCCGGAACATATTTTCTGTGTCGAAATATTATCTTCCATAATATCGACCATTAATTTTTCCCCAAAAATCTCAAAATTCATGTAATGCATTACTTTAATCGTATCGAGGGTGTCAAAAACTGCAATTATTTCAGCCGCGGTACTTGATGAGGCGTGAATAGTCTGTTTACAACAATTCCACTCCACCAAGTCTCCATAGGCGAATAGCATAGATCCAGTTATTGACTTCCCTTTATCTAAATTGTTTATTTCAATATTTTTATCGTCAACCTGGGGCGCATAAGACGCATCAATGTATGCCTGAATTCCATCCCCCTTTGATGTAAATTTTAGATTATAATTTTTGGTTGTGTTGACGTACCTGAATATTCTTTTTACGTAATTTTTTAAATTTTCATTTGAGTTATTCTGGAAGTGGGAAAAAAAGTTCACTGGAAATAATATGTCCGGTCTCGTCAGTCTCGCTAAATAAAGTAGTCCCCCTATCATGGATCTGTATTCGGTGTCATCTCTGCCATTTTGTATTTTATCAATTTTAAGTCCCGTCTCCATGGGTGTATTCGTATTTTTGAGTTCAGAAATTCCAAATTTTTTGATCATTTTTTCTATGTGTTTGTATTGCGAAATTGTTATTGTATTATTTTCAATGTCTCTCATTATTTCTAAACCTACGAAAAATTTTGGATTATTTGTTATCGTAATGGTAAAATCTTTTTGCAATTCTTCATTTATTCTGGTAATGGTCGATTGTGAATTTGATGCTATTAGTATATCGTCTACATAACTCAAAAAATATGTCTTTTCTTTTTCATTTTTCATAATATATAAGCATCTGTCACTTTTAGTTTTTTTGAATCCCATTTCTTTTACTTTAATGTCCAATAAGTCGTACCACGATTTGCTAGAAGTTTTTAGGCCGTAAATTGATTTTTGAAGTTCTAATACTTGATTTTTATTTATATTAATTCCTTCTGGTCTTTTAACAAAAATTGGTTTTATAATGGGTGAATTTAAGTAAGCAGTTTTTACGTCGTATTGTACCATTATTAATTTTTCTTTATTGACGATTGATAATAATAACCTAATTGTACCTATGGATGCTACAGGTCCGTGTGTTTCTGCAATGCCATATTCTGTCCGATCTTTAAAACCACGTGCTACAAGTCTGGCTTTGGGTTTTGGGTTGCCAAATTCGTCGAATTTTATCGTAAATATCCACCTAGTATCAATTAATTTTTGGCGATCATAATTCACCACTTTCCATACTTTCAGATCATCGAGGGAACTAAATTCGTCATTGATGGCCTTTGTCCATTCTTCTCTAAAAGGATTTGTTTCAATTTCAGAGAATGATTTTGGTATATTATCTTCGATGTAAGCCATATTATATTTCATTCTAACATTCATAACTACAGGATTTATTATTCCTAAATCATACTCATAATCTGCCGATTTTATTGTAAGAGGTTTTTTATTAATTAAGAGTGATTTTATATTTTGGGTTTCATCTACTTTAACGTCGCATGATATATGTGATTTTGAATTATATGGATCTCCCAAACAATACCCTGTGTTCGTGTAGCCCATTAATATGCTCTTTTCAGCCCTGTGTGCCAATTTTGGGTCTATTTTGTCTTTTGATTTAGACTTTGCCTTTGTGGCATTTTGTTTCCTTACCTCCATGGGTATATGTCTGTATGTCAATGCACCGAATACTTTTAGATTTTTTAAATTTGGTTTTTTATTGTAGAATAATTCGTATGGTGTTTTATATCCTTCATTCGCTTTAGTTGGGGATCTATTAATTAAATAAGCTGCTGTTACAACAGCATAGGACCAATACTTTATATCGAGATTAGCATCAATTAACATGGCCCTTACTCTCCTCATTAATGTTTGATTTTGCCTTTCGGCAACACCATTCAATTCAGGAGAATATGGAACCACGTAATCCATTGTTATGCCTATTTCTCTACAATAATTTATTATTTTTATATCGGTATACTCTTTTGCGTTATCGCACCTTATTGTCCCTATGGGGTGTTCCGGAAATTTATTTCTCATAGACATTATGATATTTTTAAATTCGTTTGTTACATGATTCTTATTGGCTATGGGCATGACAAATGTATATTTCGAGTAATGGTCTATGAAAGTTAGGATATATTTTTGATTAGCCACTGAGGGCGTAAATGGACCCATGATATCTGATGATGTTAATTCTAATTTTCGGGTTGGTTTTGTTCTAATTCCCGTATGTCCCAGTTTCAAATTATTGGCTATACAGCATATTTGGCAATTAACGAAATCTTCATCTCTAAAATTAATGTTTTCAGGTATTCCTATTGCTAAATTTTTTAATTTCTGTAAGTATCTGGCATTTAAATGTCCCAATCTCCTGTGCATTATTAATTTTTTATTTGTGTTATTATTATTCTTAGGTTCATCTATTTCATTATTTTCACTGGGTTCATTTTTTATTTCGGTTTCGTCACCCCCCTGGGATTGTTGAGTATTTTCATTTTCCTCAATGATTTCCATTTCAACTGTGAAATCATCCCATTCATCATTAGTATCTTGGGTGACTGGGGCACATATTACATTTTTTTTATCCATATAATCCTCATTATCTTTTTTTTTTTTTATTATATCATTATTCTCGACGTTATAGTATATGTAAAATATACCCTCTTCTTTTTTGGCGGTTATTATTATTTCCGCTGTCTCAATAAAATAAATGTTTGCTATTTCCTTTTGTTGGTCGATGTTAATTATACCAGTGTTAGTTATTTTTATGGCCGAGATAATATCCAAATTTAAGTCCGGCACATAATGAACGTCGTTTAGTTCTATCAATGACTGATTTTTTTTGGAATTTTCAATTTTTATGATCATTCTGCCCGTATGTGTAGCATATAAAAATGTATTTCTACCCGCACATTGTAATTTAATGGGGGTTATAAATTTTTTTACATCTATTAATTTATTCAGATCGGAAGTTAAGTGGACTTCTGCAGCTCCATCAAGAATCGCTCTATTATTCAATATTTCGTAATTTTCCTCTAAACTTTGTTTATTTTCACGAGTTAATTTATTCAACAACCAATCTCCATTACTATTAAATTTTTTTACCATACAGGACATTTTCACCTGTTGGTCCGAATTCTCCTTTTTATTAATATTGGATGAATTGGGGTTTGCTTTCGGTGGATAATTTCCCTGATTACTATTTGTATTTTCACCATTATTTGTTTGGGAATTATTACTTACGCAGTTTTGTGCTATATGGCCAAATTGCCCACACCTATAACATTTAGGGTTATTTTGGTTATTATTTCTAGTACTGCCTCTAAAGTTATTTCCTCTATAATTAAAATTGCCTCTATAACCATTTCCCCTGTAATTACCATTACTATTATTAACATTATTATTCGTATTGCCATTATTTTGGCTTTGTTCTATCGAATTACCATTACTATTATGACCGTTATTATTGAAACCATTTCTATTCCCATTTCTATAATTATTATTTTGGTTTCTATAATTGTTTCTACCTCGATAGTTGCCATTAAATCTTCCTCTATAATTATATTTATTATTATTCCCATTATTATTATTGTTCCTATATGTATTATTATTTTGGTTATTACCATTACTATTTTGTTTCTTTAACGTTTGGTCCCTGTATTTCTGGTCTGAGTCCTCTCTCAATATCCTTTTGAAATTATCTAGATTCTTTTCGTTTAGGGGTAGACTTTCATACTGTATTTTTGCGATTTGTTGTTCGTAACATAATGCTAACTGCAAATTTTCTAACTCTTCGGCTTCAGTAACCTCTTTTCCACTGTCTCTAACATCTGTTACGAGTTCATCCCATTTTTTTAAGAAACCTTTCATGTTGCCACCTGGCTGAAACCTAAATTCCAACCATTTTGCCTTAGCCATATTAGCCGTAACTGAAGTCTTGGTCCCGTAAATATTATATAATTTTTTAAGCATTAATATTGCAGTATTACAATCCCGTATTTGTTTTGTTATTTCATTGGATACTCTTTCTAAAACGAATGCTTTGGCATTATCTTGCATCTTACAGTAATTGATCATATTTTTATCTGGCCGAAAATTTAAATCATCAATATTATTAATATATGGCTGTAAAAACTCATGTTCCCCAAAGATGTCATAATATCCCGCACCTCGGATGGCAGATATGATCATTCTTCGCCAATCTAAGTAGTACTTTCCGTTAAAAACTTTCCCGAGTGGGGCTTGGATGGGTTTAATTTCGTTCGGGGATGCCATTTTTTCTTTGATTTTTTCAAAACCTAACAAATTTTTCTCTTTATTATAAACTGCTGTATATTTTTTATTTTCGTTCGTTTCTCTTTCTAATTTTTCTATTAAATTTTCTTTTTCACAATTTTCTTTTTTATCCAGTTTTCCTAAATTTACTTAATTAAAGAATCTGTTCATAAATTTTTCTTTCGATTTAGCAGAGCTATAAATTCTGTTCGAAAAATAATTTACTGAAGACTCTGAAATTACAATATATTTAAGGCTACTAATTTCTTCTATTCTCCCAGATATATTTATCACAAAGGATTCTAATATAATTTCACCTGTGAAATATTTAACGTGGGGTAAATTATAAATTTCAGTCTTTAAATCAATTACTCTTTCTCCCTCAAACTTTTTTACTAATTCTTCCAAATCTTCCTTTTTGATATTATATTCTCCTATTTTACACTCAGACACATTTATAATTTGGGACATATGATTTTTAATTTTATTTTTTTTTTTTTTTTTTTTTTTATTGTTGCCTTTCTTCAAATACGATTACAAAATACGAAAAAATAATTAATTTCATCAAATATTACCTTTACAATAGTTTCACCTTATAATTTCTGCTGTGGTTGTCAATGATTTATGTTTTCTTCGCCGTTGACCTTGGTACTTCCTGCTTTAATTTTAGTTGTAGGTTGTCCGAAAAAGTTGGGTCTTCGATGTTGCATCTCGGTTGAGTCCTCGATGACGGGAGCAGGTTTCCGTTGGCTGTTCTCTTGATCTCGTTGGCGGTCCCTCTGGTTTTAGCGTTCGTTGACTTCCAGTAATGGCCGTTATTTGAGTCCGGAACTTCAGCTATTCTTCAAATTTAAATTTTGATTTTTTCAAAATAAATTAAAATTCGAGATACTTTCTCGAAAAAACACGATAACTTTCCGTGTATTACTTAATGGAAAACATAAAAAATTTTACGCACAGCAGTAAATTAAATTTCAAAAAAAATAATTATTTCATTAGTTTAAAAAATTTTTAAGTCTCTCCTCAAAGTTCTACCGTAGCGATGGCTACCATGATGTGAGGTATGGAGAACGAGGATCGAAAGAACTTGAGACTTTAGACTTTTAAGAGGTTTATTTCGCAACTAAAATATATTTGACAAACGAAAACGTAAATGGTGAAGCAACAGCGATATGCGATCAAAAGTAGTAGGGGAAACACTTCGTGACTAGACTGTACATATGACATATATATAGAATGATATGATGATGATGATGAAGAATGAGATGAGGTGGGATTTCGTATCAACAGAATTTAAGCGTATTCAGCCACTTCATATTTAACATATGGGTAAGCCAAAACCTGGGCAAACACTGTAAATTTTAGAGCCAGTCCGGATGGTTTATATACTGGCTTATTCGCACGCACACATACACACGTATGTAAGGAATACGTACATTGGTGAGATTAGCCCGGTTGCGTCATCTCTTGTAGTGATAAGAGATGGTTGGCTGGTTTGTGTACGAATTATGACATCATCACATTGTCAAGATTAATCACAATTTGGTACTTGTACATTACCTGCAAGTACATGCATGTAATTACGATCAAACGTAATTGTGTTTTCGTTTAACGTCGCAAGGACGAAAATAAGCCTGCCTTTTGGCGGCGACTGTTGTCAGGGGCTGAGCCCCTACACCTCATACCAGAGTCCCCACATACTGCATTTGTATATTTGACTTGAAAGTAACAATTATATTATAAACTTAATTTAATTGCATATGCGGATGTTCAACACGTATTCACATATACAAATTTACTGTATCGCCTCTATAATATGTACGTCCTATTACCAGTTTGCCTGTTATCTCTTTGTTATATATTCTTACATTTTGTTCTGTTATCGTCTGTACTACTGTAAGCACCGATATATTTAATTTTTACACTTCACTTGTAATGTTCCTCTTAGTAAAATTAATTTTT
The DNA here is from genome assembly GCA_011428145.1 of Ericerus pela. NCBI lineage: Eukaryota > Metazoa > Arthropoda > Insecta > Hemiptera > Coccidae > Ericerus > Ericerus pela. The sequence continues at coordinate 1,379,643 of WOFM01000464.1, forward strand.
AATATAGCTCTTCATGAAATAATTTGATCTCCATTTTTATGTGTATATTTTTGCGACATAAGATCATGAGGCTTAGAAATTTGTAGTCAAACAGCGGACCCAGCTATTAAGCCTCTTAACATCACGTGGGTACAATATAAGTGATTTCTATGGTTTTGGAGATCTGCAAAATTGATGTCCGAGTTGTCGTGCGGATTCGTACAAAATTATTATGACTGATATGGTTTGATCAAAATGAGTGAAAATGAGGTGATATGATAACGTGCGAGAATTAATTCCTTCTTGGAATTAGTTCATATTTAATGAATATTAGAATTGCATTGTTCTCGTTTTAATTAGAATGAGATAGAGATATTGTGTGGGATTATCGGAGTGAAATAGACAGGTTGAAATAATCAGTGGTTGAGATGATGAAATATGGTGCGACATGGTATGGACTAAAGTTTATGGCTGTGAACTGTGAGGTGTTCACATACACAGATTATGATGATATATAAGGTGGATGATTATGAGAGATGTAGTGATATATTGATGTGAATTATACGAAAAGAAATATTATCTTGTCAACAGGATTGTTTACAGTCTTTCCACCTAAATGATAATTTTGCAATACATTTTTGAGTTTCTTTTTCTTTCTCTCTATTTCTTTATTCACAAGTATTTGTGGTACCTCAGCTGAGATTTTTGTATATTTTGGAAGAACTTCTATAGTGTGTTTGAATTTGCCACCAATAATGGTCAGAATCTTGTTGGTAAGACTGAGTGTTGACTACGCAAAACGAAAACCAAGATATAATTTTGCAAGACCAAGACCGGAACTAGATACCATAGTCCTAATCTAGGTTTAATATTGGCTCGTTATTAATTTAAGGAAGATTAAGTAAAATATTTATGTTAAGAATTATAATAAGATGACAAGGTTTACAGCTGAGTAAGGAATTAAAGTATACATATTTGAATGGAGACCAAGTTGAGTTAATTTGGATAAAATGAAATGATCCGGTATTGGTAAATTAAAAATATCATAGTTGGGAAGCCTCTCAAAAGAAAAAAATGGTTACTCATCAGAGATCAGAGCCGGATTTACAGCTCAAGTGCCCTGGTACAATAAAATTTTTGCGCCCCCTCATTTTTCTAATTTTAGCAACCCACCGCATCCCCAAAAAAATTTTTTATGGATTTTTATCAGGAGTTTTTACTACATTAAAAATTTATAAGTTTAATTAAATATGCAGTTTAAAAAAAAAAAAAAAAAAGGTAAAAATTTGCCGCTCCATAAAATGTTCCGCCCGATACAGTTGTACCCTTTGCACCCCCTAAATCTGGCCCTGACAGAGATAACAGCAATAAGAAAGGTACTTTTTAGCCCTTTATGGCTCCATTTAAATCTTTTGAAGTTATTTCATTCCCATTAAGATAAAAAACTTGGGGTCACGCCAACAGGATTTTTTGACCTAGTACTGGTTCACTAAAAATACCTGCTCAAATTATAGGTTAATACCTACACACTTTTCCTTTGAACAACGCAAACACTAGTTATGATATTTTTATTTTTCATAAAAAATTGTAATATTTCGATTTTGCTACGAAGTTATGATTCAAAGACTTGTTCCATATATTTTAGTACACTTTATCTTTATTCACAACTTTATGGTTCATTTTTAGCAAGTACCTATAACCATTAACGCAGTCTTTTTAAGTAGGTCTTCGAAGAAAATCTGTTTCTTGAAATTGATCTCACGCGTGTGCGTACCTATAATATATGTATCAATTTTATCAACTAAATCATATACACGCAATTTTACAACACAGCACAGGTCGCAATTTCTGTTCAATCATGACGAAATTTAGTACACAAATTTGGATTTAGACAAAGATGAGGCCTATAGTTTTTGGTATAGGTCAGTTATATCATATATGGTACATCCAATACATCCGATTATGTTGCATTAGACGCGTAATTTTTGAGTAATAGTTCCAAAATTCTGTACAAACATTGTCATTGACTAAGTTTTATTCTAGCAATCTGCAAAATTTTGTTTCAATCGATTGGGCGGTTAATGTGTAGAGATGATTTGAGCAATCAAACTATTGCTAAGAAGAGACAATAAATTACAGATGAACGAAAGAAGCTGGATGAAAAGCAAGCTTGTTGATATTTATTTGCTAAGCAGTCACTTAGGTATACTAACCTATGCACCTATATTACAATGTATTCAAGTCTTCTATTGCCAAATTTATTACTGACAATACAATTTATTGTGAACTTCCTTCAAAGTTTAAAGGAAATTTTTTTTATAAATTTTCTAATTTTTAATTTTTTTATTGCGATTTTTCTTTTGATTTTCTGATTGGTTTTGTGAAAATAAAATTTATTTGATTCTAGCGTAACTTGCTCCGCTAGAATGTTTACAAATCATTTCCAAACCGGAGTGATATTTCAAATTCGCCCAGAAGTTTTTAAGGAAAACGTCCGAAGCCAGTAAGATGCTATTTTGTAGAGAAAATAATTTACCTACGTTCAGTTTTTGCCCTTATTTATGAAAAACTGGAAAGCAAATAAAAAACGATACAAGACGGTGGATGAACGAAAAAAAAAAAAAAAAAAAAATGAAAGAAAAAATATAAATAAATTTTGAATATTGTTATCCAGAAATTTTAAATAAAAGTTTGAATAGGTAAGGAACTCGCACCCATTATATGAGGCGATTTTTTTTATTATTCATTTTTTGATAAGAGAAGATTTATGTAGTTTCATTTTCGAAATATTGATATTAAAAAAGCAATGTTAGTAAAATACGGTTGACATGTTTCGTACGTCAGATTTCAGGGCCAATGTAGGCTACTCAGAAGAATGTATAACGTGTAGGTATCAAAATATTCTTTTAGTTATTTATCCATTCGGAAAGATAACGTCATTGATATTCAATTTTGCGAGACGTTTCGTATGTGTATTATAGCCTCAGTTGGCAATAATCACGTGTTTCGCGTTTCATTCTTTCGACTTGTCTTTTCACCATTTTCAATATTTTTGTATTAGAAAGACAAAATTTGAATTTAAATCAAGAGCACGTGCAGTGAAAAAATTCCGAATGGCAATAATATACCTACATTATCATTGAAGAAATTTTTCAAGCTAATATACACTTCTCAAAGACGAGGAAATTTTTATGAATGCAAGTACTTACTGATTCGCTCATAGAAAAGAATTAAGTTACGAAATTTTAACCAATACAGGTGACATATTTTATTCTCGTATTCAACTGATATTTGCAATTTTGTTTCAAATTTCAGGAGAAACGTATCAAAACAGGTAGGTTGTAAGTGGCTAAGTAGGTGAACGAACTTTTTTCAACTGAAATTTGGTGAAAAATGTACGAAATCAGTCGAATTAAAAAAAATCATACAACTATAATATGATTATTATAAGATTTGTAATATTTTTCTGTCAGTGTGTAGGAAAGAATTGAATAGGAAGGTAATTCTAGTTCATTTGACGAATTTTTTCGCATTTATCTTGAACGCGTTGACTGGTCATTAGTTAACAACGAGCATAATGGATACAGATTTTTCAATTTTTCAAAAAAGGTTGTTTACTCATAAAACGCTCATCTACCTTATTTTACTCGACTAATTAGAAAAATGAGCGAATTTCAATGGGTTGCGTAGTTGCAGCACTCGCCTATCGCTGCCCTGTAATCGCATCCAGTCGTTTGAATGGCTATAATTGGTCGATTAGATATTTTTTTCAACAAATCAACCAAAAAGAGGTTATTATTATTATTCTATTTAATAGGTATTCATTTATGAAGAGAATTTCACGCAATAATTAAATATTTATGGAGTTGGTTACTTGTAACCATCACCATGTAAAACGATTCTTTTTCTTTTTGACATTTCGCCACTTTTGTGAGTGGAGCCGCGAAAAATAAACAAAATAAAAATTTTCAGTCAACTCCATTAACACACCAACGAAATTATGAAAATCAATGACCGTCTGGAATCGGAATAGACCTGGAAAACTCTCAATTTTCAAACAAAAATAAATTTAATAATAACCTTATTTTGGTGTATGACTTTATGAGTAATTGAAAAAAAGTACCTATTTAATACAGACAAAGCTCTAGTGCAGTTACACTCCGCTAGAAAAAGTAGGTTTTCAAAGGTACCTATGCTTTGAAATAGTTGAAGCATATGAACTGATTATTCTAAATTTTTTTAAACCTAGCCGCTCCTTCAATCTTGAAAATTAGCTTTTGCCCCAACTTTAAATTTCAACTTCCACACCAACTTTGTGGTATGCAATCTTGGTAGGCCAAATCTTATCGATACACATACCACTTCTCCCAAAAACCACTGTACTAAATTGCCAAGGTGGTAGACTGCCAACTACATCTGACAGTCACCAAAATCCTTACAATCCCACAAAGCTAGCCAGCTTATTGTATTTTACACGTTTTGTACAATGAAAAAATTTGAAAAATTAACCAAAAATAGCCATGCATCCGAGGTGGTGCTCAAATATAAATTAGGTATCACATTGCCGAGGTTTTTACCGAGGTTTTGCCATGCTGGGAAAAAAAATTAAACCATTATATAAAAACACATTGTCTAATAGTGAAAAGTAAAAACATGAAAAAAATCACAGAGAGAAAAATAAAATATGTGTTTATCTATCGACAGACAAACGCTAGTTGATCGATTTTGGTACAAAAAGAATTTACAATAGTTGTGAAATATAGCCAGTGGATCAAAAAAAAAAAGAAAAAAAAGAAGGGGAATGTGTACCAAGGTACAAACACATTTAATTATTATATTCAACCACCGAAGTGGTGTCATAGAGGGAAAGAATGAAAACACATTTCAAAATGGAGGGAGAAAGTTTGCTCATTGTGAGAAAACCTATGCTAATGCAATTAGCCTAACCCAGGCTCTCACGGCAAATTTTATAATTGATGGGAAGTTTTATTTAATTTATCTATTTTAATATTATTTCGTATTTATTTTCGTAGTTGTGACAGTTATATAGCGTAACAGAACAATCAAAATACACAAGTTGGTAAAAGAGTGTATTATATAATAACTTTTATAAAACATGAACAGTAATAACATTAAGAATTAAAAGAATTAGTTAGAGTTGCAATATTGAATTAAGACTGTAATAGAATGAATGTAGAAGTACAAAACATAAGATTATATAGTATTTTGATTATTAGTCTAAAGAAGAGGTTCAAGAGAATTTACAAAGTGTTGGAGAAGGGTTTTAATCTTATTAGTTAATAGAAATATATGTACATGAAATATGACCAATGGTCTCGTAAGAATATGACATAAAGTGGGTGTTCACAAATAATTTAGCGGAAATTAGTAATATGCAAGATTGCAAAAATAGTATAAACAAGAAATGAGTTCATAAGTTTTGAGTAAATACAGTAACTGTTTATGTAGGAAATGATGTCATCAAGCAAGTCTTGACTTGTAGAAATGACGTGAGAATTTATGAGTGGAATAATAAGAGAAAACAGATTGAAAGTAATGATGATGATGATAATTAAGAACACGAATTTAGGAAGTATTATGAACGATGCGAAAATATCGTTACAGTAGTAAATAATGCATCCGAAGGCGGGCAAAAAATTACTAGGGGCATTTTTATTTTGGGGATTTAGTTACAGACATCATGCCTGGTCGTACCCATCAACTTTAAAGGATATAAGAAGCAGAGTAGAAAATAAAATCAAGTAATAAGGAATACAGGAACCCAAAAGATTTTCAATCGGTACCTGTAAGTACCTCACATGAAACTGTTGCATAGATGATTAGGTATGCATGTATGTAAATACAGGCTTTGGATCAAATTAATAAATGGGAGGGATGTGGGAGTAGGAAAAAATTGAATTTTTCAAGTAAATGTGCTTGAAATGAGAGATTTTCTAGATACCCTTTGAAAAATAAACTTTTTACAATTATTTATGGTTTCGAAGAAAAATGAAAAACCAATCACAAAAATCATACTATATAGCTACTGACTACGGAACTAAATGACAAATCATAATCAAAATCAATAGTTTTGGTCCTTATGTTAAAGGTAATCTGTAAACTAAATTTTGTGACAATCACACCAGAATTATGACACTTATTGAGTAAATAAGAATTGTTCTTCGAACAACCTAAGGGAATGAACTGTGAAATCAACAGCAACCAAATCTGAAAGCAATTAGAATTGTGTTAAATCAACTGCTCAGAATTTTTTAGCTATTTCTTAAAATTTACGCATTTTAGAGCCATTGCAATTATCTTATTTGCAAAGTAACACAAGTATAGAAGATAGAGGAAACAGGATATGTAAGAAAATATGATACAACCTTACAGGAACGTGTAGCGCCGTTTGTGAAGTATGAAGTTATGAAACCGTAGGCTCAAGTTCTAATGCAGGCATGGAAGGTGGGTGAGGGAAGGGGTAAAAAATTAAATTTTAAAGCATTATAATTTTTTTTAACTAAAACAAATTTCTTTCAATCAAGCTTGACAAACTGATTTTTTAGGGCTATCATCTAAAGAGAAAAAGAAGGAAACAACACTAAATTACAAATAACTTAGAAACAAATTGAGCAACTGAAACCACAATTGGTAGGTCTGGTCCTTGTGTTAAAGGTAATCTTCGTACCAAGTAAGGTGACCATTGGACCAGAATTACAACCTTTATTGAGTTTACCTTTCCGACAGCCTTAGGGCATGAACCATAATCCCAATTGTAACTAAATTTGAAAAAAAGGTAAAATACCTGTGAGTGAATGTCCGTTTCAAATTTTGCGACCATTCCTTGAAATTTACTCATTTTAGGATTCATTTGAACTGCCAAAAAGTGCAACATAATGGCACCTACCAGACAAACCATGAAACCAATTCCATCCAAATTTAAATGGTCTTGTCCTTGACTTAGTACCAATGTTTAGTTTAAATTTTGTGATCATCGAACAAAAATTTCATCCTGTGCTGTGTTAACAAGAATTGTACATACATACAAAATAGATATGCACGTAAATGAATTTTCAAAAATTAGCAAAAATTTTGTTTGTGTCATGAAAGGAAAAATGTACTTACCCCCACCACTATGTCTTTCTATGAGCAAAAAATTAATAAGCATATTTGCTTAAAAATAAGATAACTGTAACGAATATAGACGAACATTTTTTAAATGTCCGCCTATATTTTTACACAAACGAAATTATTCGTTTTATTTTTTATTTTCTCACACTTCTATTACTCTTCTTCTTCTTAATATAAACCTAACAGGAAATGGTATCGTCTGAATTCGATGAAAATTCTCTTTCTTACAAAAAAACAATTATGGTTGACCTCAGTTAATGTCACACACGTGTACTTTAATTGAAATATCTGCCTAATACTGGAAAATGTCAATTCTCCTTCTTTTTGGTAACAACCAATCATAATAAACTAATCCCACTTTTTCTTACCATTTCTTCTTTTTACTATGTAAAAATTAAATTATAAAAACTCTTACTCTGAAGAACAAAATGTTCAATTCTACTATTTTGTTCAGTTCCTTAATTTTATTCAATTCATTATTTTAATTTGTTAAATTCTATTATTTCTGTGTTGTAAATGAAAAATATTATATTTTATAAAAAGATTTACGTTGAAAATTAATTGAAGTCTAAATCTCTCAACAAAGTTAAGGTCCACTATAGTGAAGTGGATATCTAGGACATTCAAGTTTAAATTATAAAGTCTATTTTATTTAATTATAAATATTTATTTGTGGTCTTCCTCAAATAAATATTTCGTAAAGTGTCAACGTCAAAAATAGGAAACAAATTCTGAACCAACACCTAATTTCTGGAGTTACAATAACATTCTATACACATATAAACTTTAATTGGTGGATGAGACTATTATTTAACTACAAGTTTCGGAAAAACTTAAGAAACTAAGGTAAAAAAAATATAAATTCGAAGTTTTGATCACCAAGAGTTTTGTTTTTTATTTGATAAAACAAAACACAGTATTCCCCATATTATAAAAATCATAATTTATTTGGAAATAAATTAAAACAATCAAACCACAAGTAATGAATATAAATTATGGCTCTTTTCTCACTATTTAAAAGTATTACAGACTCCAGCGCAAATTTAAAAAAAAAAAAAATTATGAATTTATTTGAATTCTTCTTCTTTTAATAAGATTTGATTCGAATTGAATGAAAGTGATTGGGCAGAGAAAAAATAGCCCTAGATATTTTACAAAATATATTCTTGCGTTGTTTAATGCGTTCAGCTATTTTTCGTAAACGTTAAAATGATTTCACATGAAATTCAGCCAGTCGGAAAATAATATTTTTTGACAAAAACTGAAACTTAAACAATTTCTTGCCCGAAATTTTTCACAAGATCAATAAAAAGTAGTTCAAGGTACCGTATTGTTTCTAACTGGCTAGTCTTAAACAGATTAAAGTGCAGCAACTGCTACACATTTAGTTTCTCTCATCGTTGCGTAGTGTGTAGGCCTAGGCCTATACATTTCTTACTTTTCACGTCAGAATAAAGTCATTAATCCATTTGGTTATGTCATTTAAATTATTTATATTCAATATTAGGGCAGTCTTCGAGTTCTTCGAGCAGTTTAAAATATCAATAGAAGTTCATGGAAACTAGACGCGACTTAATAGGTACGAAACGGATTACATTAATCTCGAATCAACCTGGAACAGTGAAAAATGTTTTCTTTTTGTCACTCAAACCACATGAGAATGACAACTTAGAAGAAATAAAATAAATAAATAAAGGTACAGTAATCACATGAATAAGAATTACAATGATTCAAGTTCACGAGTTCATGTATTCATTAAGAAAACTTTTTAAGGATACACGGCGACACAATGGGAGCTGGAATCTCCTTCGCATCTTAGTTTTCCTAACCATTTAAGGATTAATTCCATGATAATTGAGTTTTGAGCCGACACAACGTAGAATGAATATACAATCATAATAATCTAACTTTACAGCTTCATCTCGATGGGGCAAGATTGTTCGAAATGCAGTCATTAATTAATGTAGGTTAGAACAGTGCTGGCTGATTTAAGGTTGGATGAGACAATCTATTTTATACGGTATAACATAGCTCGTTTTACACCTTGCCGAAGTCCTTCAAATAAATCCACGAGCTAAATTACTATTCATCAAAAGTACTTTCCAAACTTTTGCCAAGAAAAATTTTCGACAAATTTCATATCCCGTACGTCATCTACGCGCCAAATACTTAAGTATCGACCAAACCGATGAGATTTGTTTTTGGTTTTTTTTTTTGGTTTTTTTTTTTTGGTTTTTTTTTTTATTTATTTGCGTTCTTTTTGGTGGTTCGTAAATTTTTTCCCTTTACCAAAACGGTCGCTCCTCGAAAGTAAGTTTATACCTATTTCTTTAGTTTTCACCGTTGACATTTTAACCCAGTAAAATCTCAGCAAGTTATACAATATTTTATGTAAATTTCTCCCAAAAAGTTCTTGCGCCTCAGATTTATTTTCGTACTGAATTTTCGCAAGGAAGAGCTACGTTATTCGAAAATTTCGATTTTTTAGAAGAAAAATGTGCTTAAAAAAAACTGCTAAAAGGAATTAAGTACAATCGTAAATACCCGTTTTCGGTAGGATTTCTACATTTTTCTCTCTTTTTTTAATCAATCCGTTTTTCTTATTATTCAAGTACCTACCTAATAATTTTTAAACTTTCGCGCCAGTAAATCAGACTGTATTTTCAAAATAAAAATAAAAAAAAATTATGGAGTCAGAAATGTATAAATGGGACTTTAAATAACCAATTCGCCGGTACCTGAAACAGGATCATGGGCTCTTGCTTTATTATGTTATATCTACCGAAATGAAATTTTGAATGATCGATGAAAAAACGTATTTTCATAAGACGTCATAGAATTCGCTATTCGAATTTTTTAACGCATAAGTACTCGTATTTCACAATCTTTCGAATCGGATCGAATAACTTGAGTTCGAATTTCTGAACGTCATATTCAATGTAGGTATACTTACTTTCTTACATTCACATCCTTCTCATAAATATTTCCACCCAATGTTTGGTATTAATTTTGTTATTCTACATAGTCTTCTTTTGATGGGTTCATCTGCCCGCATAAAAAAAAAAAAAAAAAATGTCGTTCATCATTTAATTTGGGTTATTTTTGGCCTGATTTCTTGGGCTAAACGCATAGAATTTGACATATTGATTCTAACGGGTTACTTTTGGTGTAAAACGAAAAACTACGTTCGTCCTCTCTCAAAGGTCCATCATGAGATCAATTTTAAATAGCAGATTTTCATTAAAAACATATGTTTTTCGGGCATTTTGCAGGAAATATTGCTCCCAATAATGAAAATGCAAAATAATTATATCGATCAAAAAATTTTAAAATTTTTCTGAAAAAATAGGATATAATATTCTTAAATAAACAAAAAACTAAAATCACTCTAGAACAAAATATTTTGATTAAGACTAAAATCGAGAATTTTTTTTCATACTTCAATAATTGCTTCTAGGGGAGGGGAGTAATGAAGGTGAAGTATTTGTAAAAAATAACTAGTGGTCAGTATCGGTGGCTGAAGCTGATTACAATTAATCTGAAAACATTTTCATATTGTGGGTGTGTGTATGTGTAAGTACACGACACCATACAAACACCAGTGTCAGTCGGTTGCGTGTTTTTAGTAGAGTGTGTGTAATACACACTCATTCTTCAACGACCACCCGTTGCCACACATATTATTTGACTTTAATCCATCGATGGATTCTACTCGATTCACCGACCAATTTTCTTCCAGTAAATATTTTAGCTACTTAATATATTGATAAAAATTCAATTTCGATGTTAAATGGGAAATACATGTAAACCAATATCAATATTTTATCGATGTGTGAGAAAAAATAGGAAAATAAAGAAACATCGAATTTGAAAACAGATCCCATATAGAAAATAAAAATGTTATCACATTAATAAATTGGTACTGGAATAATCTTTCGATCAAACAGAAAATCACCAGAAATTTTATTCATATGACGATCAAATCATTTTTGTAGCAATTTCTTCATATAATTACTGATATATAGGAAGAGGAGTAAGAAAGACTAAATTGTTTCATAAAAAAAAAAAAATCAAATTACCCAAAAACTACTGCTATTTAATTGAACCTAGAATCAATAGGTACCTATTTAAAGTTTATTCCCGTACCTGTTACCATATCAATATGAAAACTAAACTCCAAAACGACTAAATAAAAATTATGCCTGAATCGTGTCACAATCACAAGATTTTTTGCAAATATGTATATAAAAAAAGAATTTTGACTTTTTTGGTATCATTGGTTCATTGGTTTGTTTTTTCATCTTTTCAAGCATGTAGGCGATGTTATTTACAGGCAAAGGGAAAAACTGTCAGGGATAGGCTACTCCGGAGCTGCCCAGTTTGAAGAACCAGGTTTTTCAAAAGAGCTGATTTCCAAAGAGCTGGTTTCCAAAACTGCTCTGGTGTGATGAAGTTTGCTCCCACTCCTTTCTGCCCCAATATTCCAAATACGAAAACAAATTTTTTTCAGTTTTTTCTAATACAGGTATTTGTTATTAACAGCTAAATCTAGCTCAGTTCATGCATTGACATCTCATACAATAAAAGATGGCGAGAAGAATCACAAGAGAAATGTTTGTTGTGAAGAGCTGAAATTTTTATGACTTGCTGTAGTATGTTAGCTTAAAATTCTTTGAAAATTTCAGCACAATCGCACATTTCATTTTCGAAATATTGTTGAAATTCTGCCAACTCCTCAACTAGATTGAATCTTTATTATTTCAATCACTTAATCTGAACAGAATTTCAGTGATATCACGTCAACCGAAGGTAAGATTGAGCTGAAATTTTTCAGAGATATCGAGACTATGTTAACTAAGTATCCAGTGAAAATTTAGCTATAATCGTACTCTTGGTTCTCGAAATATCGCTGAAATTCTGCAATTATATTTAAGTTATATTTTTTTGCATAGGTATTTCACGTAATTAAAATTGTTGAGAGGAATTATGAGAGAACTATTAGTTATAGAAAGCTGGAATTTTCACAGAATCCACAACTAACATACTACAATAGCTTTGTTTGAGCCCTTGCAGCTTTTACAGTAATCTGTAAAATCTGCAACAAAAAGTGCAGAAATGTGTTGGGGCGCTTGCAGCAATATGTTTGAGTGCTTCTTCTGTATTTTGCAGTTTTCAGAATCTGCATTTTGAATTACAGTTGCTCCGAAGGTACTGTAAACTTTAAAGATTTACAGTAGTGGCCATACATTGAAAAATTTTAATCTTATCAAGTGTTATCAAAACATTCTACAAATTTTTTCTAGATGTTTGTTCATTTGTTGTGAGTTGCGACTCATGCATGTAATTTATTTTTGTCGGTACATTATTTAATTGTTCAATCACTAGTTGGTAACACTGTATCGTCATTCTCCAGTTCCTATTCAGTTGCGTCGTCTATCTGTTCAGTTTGTGAGTTGTGTCCGTACATGCGATTATCTCTCTCTCAATTAAATTCTTTTATTAGTGTGGTACTTGTGTTTTTTTCTTTTAATTATTCTCCGGTGTTAAATTAATTGTTCGTCTACCTCATACTTCAACGGACTCCAAGCCCCCAGAGTCCAACAATTTTCATTTTATGACGATGATAATCTTTTTGAAAGAAGTGCAGATGAATTAAAAATTTATTAATTTGGTATCACATGCTATGAAATAGTTATATTCTTTCTATACAATTAATGTTATTGAGAGCAATTGTGACAGAACCATTTATTGTAGACAGTTAAAATTTTGTGGAGACATTAAGTTATATTAGATGAAGATTCTATGAAAATTTGGCTGAAATCTTTTTTTTTTCTTAAGTTGTTACTAAAATTTGGTGGGGATTCTTCAATTATTCAGTAGATATGAATTCAATCTAGTTGGGGAATTCCAGCAATATCTCCAGAATTAAATGTACAATGGCTGCTAAATTTTTAGAGAATCTGAAACTAATGTATTTTGATATCTCAGCCTAATTTCAGCTCAACTGTTCCTATGGTTTTCCCAATATCGCTGAAATTCAGTTTAAATACCTATGTGAAAATGAAAACGAATGATAGTGCTCGTTGATATTTCAAATTTTCAATACTTCAATACTAACTTATTGGCAACTGTGGTTCATAATGGGTAAAAATATAATTCAATTTTAATTTTGAACGAAGTCTGTTAACTTGAACAAAATTAAACCATAAAGACATTCGGCCATTAATCGCATTTACTATTGAAATATAAAATTTATATTATCATCTATGCAGAAAATTGCTTGAGCGTTTCTTTCAGTTATCTGTAATATATGCAGAATACAGTTATAGTAAAACTGTAACTTCTGAAAGTGCTCAAACAAACCTAATATCTCATAAAAATTTCAGCTCTCTGCAATTAACAGTTCTCTCATAATTTTCCTCAATAACTTTCATTGCATGGAATGGAAAATGATAGAATTTTAGAATTATTTTGAAAACAATATATGAATTCAGCCAAATTTTTATGGAATCGTTAGCCAACACATTACATAATATCTCGATGTCTCTATTTTCACCTAATTTCTCTTGTTAACTTTGATTGTATTGAAGTGAGTAAGAGATACTACTTCCTCATAATATGAATATTGATGACAGATACAACGCAATCCAACATGATTAGTTCTACACTTATTCTCAATTCAATAGTTTTCATTTTAAATATGACCGCAGCAGTTTCAGTGCAGGAAACAGACTGAAAATAAAGGAACAAGTGAACCAGGTTTTGCAAATGAACAATTTTGCCCATCACTAAATACTCCATCACCGTAATCAACTAGCTTGATCTATAGTTCAATTAGAGGCAGCCTACTTATTTTAGTCCGGTCACAGTGAGAATCATGTTGGCAATTGAAAATAGTTGGAGTTTGTGGTTATGTTGGCTGCCCACAGTGCTGTATCTGCGAGCCTCAAAATACATAGGTATTGCCCGTATTTTCTGTACACTACAAACGAAGTGTAGGATTGCTGTTTCTTGATGGTTATCGTCTATATAAATTCATACAGACGATAAAAAGTTGGTTTATTACCCAAAGCACAATTATATGGGTTTGGCAATGGACCAAACCTGTCTCTCCACCCTGTATTCAGAGGGATAAATCCCCACAAAGCATAAAATGAAAATTTTTTTTTATCCCTGAATATCGCTTTATTTTGTGTTTAACCGGATGGAAATAAAAATTCTCACTACTTAACCCAACAGTTTGCCAGAATGTTCAAGGGGAGGCAGATTTAAATATATATGAGTGCACTATGAAGAAATGATAGAAGAGCAAACTATCGGACAATATCATAGTACAGACGATTTTTAGGTAATGTAGCATAGAGGGAAGTATTTCACTTTATAATGAGGCGTTGGAATAATTTGTTGAATCAACAAATAAAGCTACGAATATGAAGAAAATGTGATTAAAATCCCTATCACATATAGGTGGTTTGAATTTCGAAGAGTACAATAGATAGGAGAGAATGCAAGGTGAATATTTTGGGGATGTGATGGAGATAGGCAATGACCAGGACAGAGACGGTTGATGATGGCAATATAATTGGGAGAAAAAAGGCAGTAAGAAAACCAAGGATGAAATTGAAGTGAAGTGGAGAAATAATAGGGGTTGATGTTTCAGGTTTGCCAGATTGTGAACCAGGCTGAGGATCAGGGTTATTTTAGAGACATTAAGAAATCAAAGATTGGAATAAGAAAGGTTGATGCATAATGTACTGAATGCGGCAGTTTTTCAAATACCACAGCCAACCATTTTGTACTTAGAGATATCTGAATTCTGAGGGAGCAGGGACAGGAAGCCAGCTGAATATTGTGGAGTAACTAAAATCATAGTCGAAATGGAACAAACGTCGATTTAGGCGCGGAGCTGACAGGATGAACTGAACATTGGAAATTGATTGAACCATGGCCGGCAAGTTTTGTGTAGTGCGTGTAGCAATTGATACATATGAGAAATTCTCAAGTGGTTTTTGCTACACATGGGAAATAATTACGTTTACACACAATTACTCTTTATTCTGTGCAAAATTTTCACCAAAAAAAATTATTATTTTTTCGCTACACATGGGAAAATGAAAAGTTGCCGGCCCAGGATTGAAGGATGCTTCGTCTATCTGAAATGAGTGGAAGAATCATTTAGGTCCTTCCTGCAACTCCCACAATGAGATTAATTTTAAATAGCAGGTTTTCTGCGATTTCATGAGGTATCGTTCTGTAACCAGCTGTATGACTATCGTTTGAATTTTTCAAACCCATTTAACTGGAGATAGGTATTCAACTTATACAACTATACATGACAAAAAATAATTTTTCAAAAATTTTAACATTCTTTTATCTCACCGTGAGGAAAAATAGAAAAATAATTCACATAGAAAGAGAAAATGTTCCACGAACATCTACCATACGCGATACTTGATGCGCTTAACCTTTAATTTCAACCAAAATTGGTGGGAACAAAAAAATAATAGTAAAAATGGTTAAAAGTTTTTAAAGATACACCCCAACAATAGAAATATATCTTTTTTGGCTTCTTTTCTGCATTTCGAATGGTTTATAGCGAAAGGGAGGAAGATGATCCTCTATAAATAAACGTTAAAGAGACTAAAAACACAGCTAAAGCAGACATTTAAAAATATTGTTGACTTCCTTTTAATTTTTTTTTTTACCCAACGTTTCTTTTTAATCTAAAGTGTTCCTTTTCTTCTTCAATTCTTTATTCTTTTTTCTTCTCTCTATTTTCCTTTTTCACTTCACATTTTAGCGTATAAATAAGTTTAATAGTCCTGCTGAGTTTGTTAAAATTATTAGTTTTGCTAGATACGAAGTGGAGTGTCGTCACTCAAGAGAAGAAAGAAAGAAATACTGCCGTAACTTTTGCCATTACAGCACTTACTTCCTATGAAGTTTGAATGTAGCTTTTCGAGCATTTAAATAAATCGGAGGGAAAAGACTTGTGAGATTTAATAACAATGGTAAAACGTACTCTTTTGTTATTAAATCCAAACAATCAGCACAACAAAGATTATTCCCTTCTTTTCAATTATTGTGTAATGAAAATAATAGGTACAACCATCATCCCCTCTTATGACTGTGCTTTTGCTGGTTATTCATCAAAAATCACTGGGAATATCTGCTTGTCGAAGGGAATTTTTCAAAACCTGCATCACTGTACTTGCGTTTTAACGTGAAAGAAAATTTATAAATTATAAAACACGCAATATATTTGTCTAAAATGACACGCGTACGTTTATTTATAAAAGTGTACCTTACGATACTGTAATTTGGTTGCATTTTCGATTTTATTGCCTTATAAATGTGTTGTCTCGCTATAAAATTAGTCTTATACAACTTAATAAAGAACTGCATTTTATTATCAGCGTTGTAATTATTTCACGAAGGGGTTGATAGGAAAACACAGTTCCACGTTAGGCCTATTTTCCGAGTACCTACGTACGAATAGACGTTTATTCGAATAATGACATAATCCTGTAATGCCTCCCACATATAGTTTGGATGGACATAAATCGTAAGTTCTATAAAATTTATATATCTATGAGAGCAAGAAGCGAAAATTATAACCAAAATTATACTATTGGGTTTCTTCGCTCATCACTAATTCAAGGCCAAACTTGATGCCAAGTGGCGAAAAAAAAGAAGGTACCTACCTACTTTTTTTTTGCCATAATCGATAATAGAAAATTTCCAAAGATATCAGGCTCTGCGATAGTATGATGCCATTGGTACGCTTCTCATTCAGAGTATAGTCTGTTAATTAATTAATTCCATTTTATATGTAACCAATTTTTGAATATTTTCTCAAGACTTATTCGCCAAAAGCTTCGTCGATCACTTGAAAATTTCTGAATACCAAAAATACATAAATCCTATCTCACAGTCACGCATTTACTGAATTGCGGATAGCATTTCAGATATTTTTTAAAGGGACTGTATTTTAGGTTTTATTACTCGCAGGTCTATTCGATATGGAAAAATATTCGAAACCTTTAGCACTCGTTAATAATAGGCTATTCGATTTTCAAAAATAGAACTAAAAAAAAAAAACAACTATTTTTCTTTCTCAAAAACTGCCGAATTTCTTGATCCGACTCGGCAGGTAAGCGCAAATGTCTGATAAGTTCGAAAGATATAACCGTTTTTTTTTTTTTTTATCACATCTCCTTTTTGTCGAGGAAGTTTTTCTAAGGCTTATAGCCTTACATAACCAACAGCAAACAGCAGCAGCAACTTCTAACTAGTTACCAGTACAAACAAATGGAGATGACTAAACTACACAACAAAATGCTGTTTAGCAGAAAATTTGCTGTGAGCATCGAAAAGCAGAAACGCAATATTTTGTTTTTCTTGTTTGCTGTGGAATATGAAAATAAATACTTCCTTTCGGGGTAGCATATTTATCGTATTTATATCAAAACTATTTCAGTTGAAATCGTTGAAAGTTTATTTACTTTCACAGAAAGTGCCGTTTGCTGCTTCGGTTTGCGGCTGCTCTTGTAGGCGTAGCCTAATCATTCTTTTCAGTTTTATCACAGACACAAAACTAAAACTGTAGGGTTGAACTACAAATAATTAAGTTTTGAAAGAACTTACAATGAACTAGAACTTTAAGTATAGCACTTCTTCGTCATATCGAAAACAACTCTTAACTATGAGGTAAATATCCTTTTCCAACCAGAAAATTTTAAAACTTTTCAAAATTATTACGATTAGTTATCCAAAAAAGGTATTAAATCAATTTTTGTCCAGAATTCAAATTCTACCCTAAAGGAGGTTTAAACGTGGAATTCAATCGAGAAGAAATACTCTATTTTAGATGACAGTTACCTTGAATTTGTTAAAAGATGAGCCCTTATGGCTTTTCCATGCAGCATTCTCTTCGATTTCGACCTTGGTTGTGACCCCATTTTATTTTTCTATCTCTCTTAGAATATCGGAGATTTTAATCTCTTTCTCACTCTATAAAAAGAATTCTCTTATTTTTTGTCCTTTTCTGGTTCATTTTGATATATGGGGATCTTTTTCTATCGGATATTGTGAAACTTTTGGTTGTGAACAAAAATTTTGACCAATCAGAAATTGGTCTGGTCTAATATTGGGGAACTTTCTAGGATGCCTCGAGGCTAGATAAAGTCTAGATATGAGCCAGCAGCCTCACTTTTTTCTCTTGTGCTATTTTCGCAGTTAGTGTCACACAGTATTTTATACCATTATAAAGTATTTTATAGTTAATAGGTGAAAAAAGTCAAAATGATAGCCAAGTTTTTAGTCAGCTATTTGGGTTAAAAAATCTTTTATATAAATAAAAAATGCTAGAAGTAATTTGCTGCTTCAAAATTATTTTGCGAATATTTTCATCCAAAAGTTTTTAGTTAATGTTAAATTCTTTGATGAAAAATTGGAAATATTCAATAATAAAAAATTCTACAAAAGAATCTTTGGTTCAAATTTTTGGAGTTAGAAAATTTTCCATCCTTTGTCATTGCTGCAATCATTGGGTTTTCAAGTCAAAGCCAGCAAATTTAGTATGACAATATCAAAATTTTCATTCAACCAATTCCTATGTATCCTGAAGGTTTCACTGGTTTCATGGAGAAAATCAAAATTCAAATATCAAGTTCCAGTCAAGTTGGGCAATTATTGCGGATTTGAGAAGACATCGGTAGCAATAATGATACCGTTAAAATATTTTGGTACTTCTAGAATATAATTTTACACGATGTTTTAAGGTAAGAGTTGTATAATTCGATATTTTGGTATTAAATTAATGGATTTTCGGTTATACAATTATTTATTGGAATGCATTAATTTATTTTAATATCATGGGTTGATTCACGGAGTAAGATGAATGTGCATTTTTTCAAGGTCAGAGTGGAAATGAAAATGAGGTAATGTAAATATGTTTGTTAATATTGATTTTGCGAACAATGTTTGATAGGATTATTGCGGGGGTGCTCTCACAAGTTCCAGACACTCGGCATATCTTAACACTCCAGAAATTTTACTTTTTCTTTTAAAATTTTTGGTTGGAATATGAAGTAAGTAGGAAGATTATTGGCCTCACAGTGGTAAATTCCTTATGAATTGAAGGTACCCCTATTGAAATACCACAACTAATATA
Source organism: Ericerus pela (assembly GCA_011428145.1). Classification (NCBI taxonomy): domain Eukaryota; kingdom Metazoa; phylum Arthropoda; class Insecta; order Hemiptera; family Coccidae; genus Ericerus; species Ericerus pela. Next base: position 1,398,928 of record WOFM01000464.1, read on the forward strand.
ATTTCTCTTCCAACTAATGACTTACCTATACGACACTTGAGAAATAAATACAGAGAAAGGCCCATATTAAAAGAAACAAGGACAACATAGAAACAGCGGGGCTTTGATGGGGAGTTCAGGATTCTGAGAAGCAGAGAGGCTTGGAGTTGGAGATCTCTGAATTGATACTGTTCTATGCTGCATGAGATTTTGTGGATCCACGAGAGACCTTTCTTTTTTTTAAAAAAATTAAATAAATGAATGAATAAAAACTCCAATCAAGATCAGTCATTATTGTGAATATTTTTGGTCCATTTTCAGTTCCACTGGGCGGTTATTCAATCAGTTTTTATTCGATTCGAAGGTGGAATTCCACATAACAGGAAAAATTCCCAGTTCATCTATTTCCCAAATCAATGAGATACCTAAATGAAGAAAGAAAAAAAAAATGGTTAAGTAAACTTGAAAGTATTCGTACTTTATATTCGTGTTTCAATATTTCGTTCGTTTCTTTTTAAATAAATCTCAACTCAATCAAGGCTTCTACCTTCGCTATTGAGGAAAAAAGAAAAAATTCTCGTATCAATAAACGTAAAACAGCTGCCGCCTAAATAACCTTTCTCATTTTCTACGTCACCTTCTTCCCTAAACAAGAGTTTGGCTCGATTTGTATTTTTTTCTCGCTCCGCATGATTCGCACTTGATCTCGACTCTTCCTCTTTTTCGACACACTTCTTACTGCTGGGTGAAGAAAAGCTGAACTTTTTACGATATGAAATTCCAGACCAGAATGATAACGAATACAAGCGTGAAACGTTAATGGAGTTTCGAAGTCACACATGTTTTTTAAAAAATAACCTCACTTATTTTTGCCTCCCCCCCCAAAAAAAAAAAAAAAAAAAAAAGAGGAAAAAAATAGTGGGAAAAAATTGAGTACACCCTATGACGTTGTTACACTACAAACATCTATGAGCAAGAGAAAAAAAAAAAGAAAACTAATCAGTCGAAGAGTTATCGATAAAAACATAGCGAGAGAGACAGAACGAGAAAAATAGAAGAAAAAAATTCTTTTGTGATACTATGGTCGAGAACGAGTTTTTATTAGTGTCGAAAAAACGTGTCCCTTTCTAGTAATGTGCTGTCATTTTCCAAATACACGTCAAGTGCTTGTATTCCCATCCAAAACCAAATTATAGTTCTAATGTAGAAAGAGCAGGGGTTAAGGTATATGAGGGAGGAAGAGTAGAGGGAGGAAAAAACGCCAGAAGAGAAGAGACCATAGAATATGATCAAATTTTAATGCGATTTTGGGATTAAACTTAATTTCGGTTATACGTGGGGGGGAAGAGAGAGAGAAAACGAATCGTAATACTAATCACATTTACTATCTAGAAATTGTACTTCTTGCAGACATAGTTTTTTCTTCTTCTATTTTCACTATGAGAAAAAAATTGAATTATTTTCTTATTCTTTCTCTCTCTCTTTCGATATAATTTTAGATTACGATAATAACGTTGGTATGAAAACGAACAGAAATAGAAAAAAAAAAAAAAAAAAAAAAAAAAAAACTTCAAAAAGGAAGAACACATACCTAAATACAAATAGAAGAAACGGTAATACTGAATGAACGCTTGTTAGAAGAGATCCAAAAAAATTTAATTAGTTGAAAAAACTGAACTCGTGAATAAAAACAACGTAAGGAATTTCTTGGCGTTTTAAATTAATGTAGAAATTCCTTAATTGTGGAGACTATACAGGTATAGTGTTTAATTGTTTTCTACAGGGTCTGGCAAAATTTACTGTTGCTGTTGTAGCACATTAACTTATCAGAGATGAACACGCAGTGAGAAGAGAAAAAATATACCTAACTTACCATTTGTTTAGCTGGTCTATCAGGTTGAGACTATTTAGACTTTTTATACGACAAAATTAACACATCAACAGTTTGTTTCTTCATAAATGGGTGGAGATGAGCTACGCAGATGAATTGAAACGTTTGTCACCGAGATTAAAGTGGTAAATGTGCCCAGAAATATATTTATGTAAGTTTTCGAATAAAATCTACCTATTAAAATTAATCTAAAATAACTGAGACCCAAGGTCGGAAGTAAGTTCCGATTTTTTTACGTAACATTAATCTGTGCTGTGTTTCTTCAGCTGGAACATGAAACTCCACTTCCTCACACCACCAAATGTCAAGTGACCCTTCTGCAGAATAATGACTGACCCCACAATTCTGGCATCACAAAATGGCTCCTCAAATCCTTGAAATGAGATGTTTTACCCCTGCCACAAGACTCCCCCACCTTTTTCCAACTTCATCAGCATAAAATGGGACTATCAAATTTTCTAAAAACTTTTCAGCAGTCACACAAACTTGAGATTTGGCTTTGTTTTCGAATTTTCTTCCTCCTAAATTTTTCTTGAGCTGTAAAAAACTGAAAAAAGGTGGAAATTGGAAAGGGCAAGAGTCGAGGAATCTTTTAGAAGGAGAAAATATTTAATTTTAAAGATTTGAGGAGTCATTGTATGATTTAAAAACAACGGGGTCGGTCACTGTCTTGCAGAAGGGTCACTTCACATTTGGCGGTCTGAAGAAAGAGAGTTTTATTTTCCATGCAATAAAACACACCGTATAATAATGTAACGTTTAAAAAAAATATTCTGAATTTTTATTATCCTTCTATACATTAAATCCGCAGGCGCCCTACTCCAGTGTTGCCCATAGAGGGAAAAAAATAGAGGAAGTTACTTTTTGAACGCCCCTAGAATATACTTTCTACACAACATGGTACAGGTTCTAATTTGAATCCGATAGTCATAAAATTTGGTATAATTATTCGCATCTGGACAAGGAAAAACTCTATGGTTTTAGGTCCAGAACAGTCTAATGGTGCTTCCGGTACATCCTATTTTGTTGCATTTTTGGAGTTTGAATAGCGATAAAATGCGTAATTTTTAAGCAATAAGCACGAAATTTGGCACAGACGTTGAAACATTTAGCAAAATTCGATTTCAATCGGCTTAGCGGTTCATGTTTAGAAGTGATTCAAAAAATTCTTCAACTGTTTCTAAGAAGTGTAGATAGTTCCAAATGAAAAAAAAAAAAAAGAATCTGTGTGGAAAGCAGGCCGATATTATTTTATTTGCTAAGCAATTATTTCATAACTTGCTCACGTATTTTATAATCTCGTAATACAATTCAATATGAATTTCCTTGACACTTCGTTAAACGTAATTTTCGCCCAATATTCTGTCAAATACTTTTGAAAAAAATTAAATGGCAATTTTATTGAAAAACGTGTACCTATTTTGGACCTAAAGTAACTGGAAAAGAAGTTAGTAAACTTATTTATCAGTTTTTGACAATTATTTCTTTTATCTTTCAATCGGAAGGGTCCCTAAGAATTCTTGACATTCATCCTATCTCATAAATAATTCCTACATTCTTAGTAATTATGTACCAGCAAGAACATATATCTCGTTTTTTATTTTTTTATTTTTGGGGGGTAGAGGGTATTACAAAAAATAGTATAATATGACGTGCGTGTAAAGTAAGTGATAGATACTCATATGATGTACAGCACTCGTCTTTGGTGCATTTTGCAAAATTCACTCTTGCATAAAAATCACCTATTTTTGCACATGTATCACGAATTAGTATTATTACACAACAATGCGTGAGCGTTTACATGTGAGGAAGTTTGCAAATGAGTGTAGCGAGTGAGAAATTTTAGAATCATATAAACTCACTTTTGAACCTTGTTGAGGAAGATATTTTATGTAATTAATGATCAGAAAGCAATGAAACATTAAATTCTATCATAATGATGAGTCATTCAAGAAGCATCTAAATCTCACTCCGGACTCTGGCTTTACAACATTGTAACTGGTTGTTTTTCAAGGTTCTTCCATCTTTTTTTATTCGTATACTAAATTAAACTGTTAACTATTAAAATCTGGCATGGCACATTCTTGAAATCCGTGGCTGCAATACAGATGTTGATGGTTTGAATATCACTGACAAAACATTTTATTTTATTTTTTTGATTTATTTTTCATGAGTTTATTTTTAATGATGTTTCATAAGTGTTTTTATATACCTATTGATTAAAGTATGTGGTTCAGTTTGGCATATGTGGTGGGATATTTTAGTCAGATGCAGAGGAATGGTCCATGGTATGCAACTTTAGGGGTGATAACAGCGGGTGGGGCTTCACCCCACTCCCTGGAGATCATCTTGGCATCACCAACATACAAAGTGGCATGCCTTGATCAAGGCCCCCTACATTGTCCAAAAAATCCCTCCACCAGTAATGTGCTGGCAGTTATAGGATCCTGACTTCATGTGAGAAATAAAAAAAAAAAACAAAAAAACAAAAAAACAAAAAAACAACCTGTAACGCATATTTTTGTCTATTTTTAAATATGACGAACACATTTGTTCATACGTTTTCGAATACCAAAAATGTAGGTATTCATCAATAATGAAAATGTCCTATAGCTCCTTGTAAACAACCCTTAATTTACCCATATTTAATTTTACATATATAGATATAACGTCTGTATATTCATGACCTAATTGTGACTGTCCCTCGAGTATATCACCAGTCAGCACAACCCTATAATAACAATCCCCTACCTCACTTAGCCTATTTGACATGTACACTTACATATCCCGAACAAGTATATAAACCCTCGATTTGAAGGAATAAGACACAGTTCCTACTCAGTACCTAGAGCCTCTCTTACAGAGCTACTAGTGAATAGACAGTCTTGTCTAAAGGGTTGTAATCCCATATGATAAACCTATTGTATAGTAATTAACATATTATTTGATGTACTGCTGTCATACAATTTATTATTTTATTAAAAGTGTTAACTCAACCTTGTGTTTTAAATATTATTGAGTCTCTCAAATATGTTAAGGTCCACGATAGTTGTGGATGATAAATTGAATATTTAAATTATTATAGAAGTATTAATGCTTGTCCAGTGTTAAATATCTCGTGTATGGTGTAACACTGAAAGTGGTTCTAATTAGGTACATTACCACCTCTTTTGGCCATTACACAACCAATCACAACTAATAATCCAGAATCCTGAGTGAGATTTTGATGCTTGTATCTTTCACAAAAATTATAAAAAATTGAACAAAATATTAACCTCTTCATTGCAGCAGATTTAACGTTTCATTAAGAATGTGTAATCTATACCTTGATGAAAAGTGAATATGCTTCCATGTAAAAAGATGCTTCACGTTTTTATATGCAGGAGCGTTTATCTACATGGAAGTCATCAATGATAGGAGCTACTTTCCACTTGCAAAATACCAGCCTAAATATTACCATTCTTATCAGGTATTATAAAAAAAAATTTTAAGCTCAATTCACTCGATTATATTTTGCTAAAAGTAATACTCACGTTCAAAACTATGTAAATAATCAAGTTTTTAAATAATGTCCCATAAAAGTAAAAACAAAAAAAAACATTCACCGTCAAGAGCTATTTTATTTTTTCAAATTTTTATATCAGACACCATAATCTAACTTCTATAGCTATCTTTTTTTCGAAACAATTCATTCGTTCCCAAAAAAAAAATTCAAAATCGTAATATTTTAACATTGGTTATTATAGGCTTGGCGAATTTCATTGACGAAAAAATAATTTTACAACGGGGTAGGTACTAAAATTTTGTTTGCGAAAAATGTCGTAACTTTATTCTACGTACTTACACGGATTCAAATATGTGAAGTAAAACAGGAAAAAATGTCGACAATATCGTCTAAGGAGAAGAGAAAATAAAGAATGAAAAGCCCTACCTGCACTTTCACTTTTTCCAAAATGGCATATCATTTACGAATGTGTAAAATGTGAGTACTTGTTAACGCTACTGTGGTTCAGATCAGGTATAATGCTATCTATTGTGTACCTATTGACCAGAAAAAATTTCCCATTTTTGCAGAAAAAAACTAACATTAGAAATACGAGATATCACAACAACGAATATCTACGCAAAGAAAAAAAAAATATTACACCCAAAAATGGTAGGTACCTACCTACCAATATATTGCGCCTACCTTTATGGGTACCACAAGAAAGAAGAAAAAAAAGAAACGTCTCGTACAGATAAGCCCATTGTAAAAGTGGAAATGTTACATTATTCAAAGCAGCACACTTCCGTAAGAATAGCAAGATTAATGATGGAATCTAAAAAACGTGACAAAACTCGTTACACTTTCAGCTTTGGACCAAAAAATTTTTTTCCAGATTTATTATCAGTCTGTTACAATAATTTGACTTATCGAATAAAATCGAACCTTTTTCCTCCCCCGTAAAAAACTTCAAAAGTACAGAGACTAATTTTTTTTTTTTTTTTGAAGCCTCCGAATTGGACCGCAGAAAAATCATAAATGACCAGAATTTTTTAAGTCACTTGTTTATAAATTAGTGTACTCTGTTTTTGAAGTTTGGCAGCACTTTTTGTAAATCTCATACGTTTTCGAATTGAAAATTTTCGATGTCAATTTTAAAAGACTTATGGTAGTGCTTTCCATATGTAAAAATTTAGCAATTCTATCGGAACACACATCTGGTAGAAAAAATAATTAAGAGACGCAAGCGATTTAACAAATTTACGCCTAACACAGGAGATACGATAAAATTTTATATTTTATTCGAAACAGTAGAAATTTAATTACAGGTAATCAGAAAGTAAAAACAACGAATTCTAGACTTTCAACTTCCGACACCATTCTTTTAAACAATAAGCCTACTTCATTGCATTTCAAAAGCTTCAAAAAACCTCTCTCCACTTTCAAAATAACCGATGATTTACCCATCCAATTCATCATGTTAGTTGTGTGAGGTGCTGAGTAATCGGCTATAACTGTAACCATAGCGGGAATAATAGTGTATGGTAACTTCACATTTATCATGCCACCTTTCCATTATACGAAAACAATCCTAAGAAAAAACGTTTTCGAATTTTAATTTTTAACTCCATAAAAAAATTTTCATTTGAGGGAACCCACTGCATCTTATCCATATTTATACATAAATACAAAATATATTCGCCAGATACAGCCAGTGGTGGAATATCTGTATGGTTATGTTCACCCATTTTAGCTGGCGAATATGTAAGACACCAGTTTGAATCCCTAAGCTAGAAATCAAACATGTGGTGACACTCAACATGGGTTGGACACAAAGACACAATAGTAGTGTGTGGCGGAACTCACCGCTCCCCTTTCTTCCCTTCTTTCAGCACATTGCCAATGGATGCCACCTCACATTTGGGAAACTGAGCCCATGTGCATGTAGTGTAAGTCTGTCGGTTCAAACTGTAAGAGGAATTTTGTCTGGGTCTGCCCAACCTCTCACAGCATCTAATGATGCATTTATTCTTTGACTCCTGCGAGTTTCTCTAAGGGAAGAGTGTATGGGGACTCACTGCATCTTGTCCATTTATAAAATATATTCGCCAGTTACAGTTGGCAGTGAAATAGCTACGTGGTTATATTCGCTGTTTTTGGCTGGCAAATATGTAGGATGCCAGTTCGAATCTCCGAGCTAATACATGCGGCCTCATAACCTTACTGTTGCAGATTGTAGACAGTCTTCCCATGCAGTATTAACCACAAATGGCGACATGTTTAGTATAATCAATTGGATACTCTCATAAGTGGTTGAAAAACTCCAGTTGTGGTCAATCTTTTGATTAAAAAACTGAACACCTAACTGCACCTAAACCACTACGCCACGCACATTACAACTGTATTGTGGTATGCCAGGGGGGCCTCTACAATGATCCTCCTTCAGTCCCTACAAGATTCTTTGAACCAGCTTTCTTTTTTAAAACACATAAACCATGGACTTTAGAAGACTCATACACAAAGGACAGTGGCCACAGAATTACCACTGCCCGACCGGATGGCCTGCCAGGTGTCCTTTGACTCAAATTTATTCCATGCATAGATGAGAATTTTTATATCTATAAACCATAGGTTTTTTGATCTCCATGGAATTTACTTACTTGATTGACATTCTTGATTGAAGATGCAAAGAAATACCACTAAAATCAACCCATTTGCCCAAGGAAGAAAACTCAATACATGATAAATTCACTTGTCATGTTTAATAATATAAAAATTTGTCTGTTCAGACAATATTAATTTACAAGTTACTTCTTCAGTGAGAGAAAACAAACTGTGCGGTGAAGCACTTACATTTGGAATATTTTCAACAAGAGAGAAAATAAAATAAATTAAGTAGGGGTATTTATAACTGGTTATATAAATGTATATATATATATATATATATATATATATTATATTAAGATACTATTCCACGGACGGACAAATTTAGTAGGAGAAATAGGACATGGTATAAAGGAAGATAAGATGTTAAGGAAAAACCATGGGAAGAAAGAAAAAACTAGGAGAATTGTACAGAAATGTGAATATTCGTGTTTTTGTACATGATGGTTTATAAGGAGATGAGAAAAGAGTGATAAAGGTATGGATAGTCGTGGAAGGGTAGTATTTTAATTTTTAAAATGAAAAAGTATAAAAATATATGTAAAAAAGAACAGGACTATTGCAAAAGGATGCGTCAGTATAACAGACTATAACTGTAACGTGGATGCTAGAAAGAACTTTATTCTTCACCAGTATGTGGTTGAAGTGTATAAAAATGCCCCATGAATCCAAAAGTTGATTTTTCTTGCTTCTTCAGGTTTATCAAAATTATTGGTGAAGGCCACATCTTCCTTTTCTAACGACTTCACAAAACTTTTATTAAAAAATAAGATTTTTTTTTTTTAATATATAACAATGTATCAGTGAAGTGAAACAGAGATGCATAGATATCTCAAGCTTTTCAGTACAGATAGCAGTGTGGAATACCTTGTCGTGAGAGATATTCTCACCAGAAGGAAATTAAACAGAATTTAAGCGTGTTCAGCTACTTCATACAAGCGTATGGGTAAGCCAGAACCAAACCGAACACTGGCGATTTTAGAGCCGGTTCTGAGAGTTTTTATACGGGTTCTGGCACATACACACAGACACACGTACGTAATATAATACGTACGTTGATAAGGGCGGCCAGGTCGCATCATCCCCTACTATCGTAGGTAACGGCTGGCCGGTTCGTGTACGAGTCGTGACATTGATTGATGGATGACATCACGATTCGTACTCGTACATTACCTGCGTGTGTTTGCCGGTAATTATGATCGAACGTAATTGTGTGTTAGTTTAACGTCACAAGGACGATAAGTTAGCCTGCCCTTTGGGGTGGCAACTGTTGTCGAGGGGTCCGAGCCCCTAACCTCATACCGTAGAGTCCCCACAGCTACTCCCCCCCAGTTTTTGCGCCGCAAAAATGACCAAAAATGCGCAAGGCCTGGGGGACATGCGGGTTTTACTTACGTCTCTGGTCGGCTTCCCACTTAGCCAGGGCGCTTCCTACTGCGGCCCCGACGCACTTGTAGGATTCCCTACGGGCGTGCATTCGGGCCAGATAGGCTGCCTGGCTGTCCTCTCCCCTACGCCTCGGCTGGACAGATTTTGTTCTGGCATAGGGATGATGACGGGAGTGAGGGGGCAGCGGACGTTTGAAGACTGGTCTTCTGAGCATCGGGGAGTTTGAGCTCTCCGATGTCCATGTGGCCATCTTCGCCTTCTCGTTTGCGGCCCTCTCTGCCGTGAACAGGAACTTTATCGTCTCCTCGGTTTTCAGGTCCAGCTTCGGTGGTTCCAGAACCGATTCCTTGGGTGACCGAGGAGAGGAAATGATGGGAGGAAGCGGAGTGGTCATCTCCGCTAGGACTTTGTCTACAGGAGGAGCCGTGTCCATAAGCAGCTCCTCCTCTATCCGGTCCAGCTCCGACTTCTGCTTGGTCTTCCGCTGAGTCTGTGAAGGCTCAGCAGTTTTCCGGGCGAGTTGGGAGGTGGCGGATTTCGGGAAAGGTCGTGGAAGCGACATAGAATTATTACAGGAAAAGAGGAAGCAAAAAATATCAGAAGACACGTCCAAGTATTCTGGCGGTTCTGAAATGGGTGATTTTACATCATTTTTCGATTTACCATTACAGTTACTTTTCTTTATTTCCGTATCTTCTTATCGACATGTAGAGGGGATAGCGCTTAAAATTCTCGGCCGTATACAAGTTTTCCGGTTAAGTTCTGATCGGTTTAAGCAGAGTTATGCCTGAAATAAGCTCAGTGAATATAATTTTCGAATTTTTTACTACAAAGGAATCTCCGTTTGTGACGTCACGTCGTAGAGATAAACATTGGGTTTAACGGTAAACGCACGTTGCAATATTTTGTTTCCGTATTGCACGTGGATTTGTTTATTCCTGTCTTCTTCTATTTGTTGGCATTCCTCGTTCGCTTATCTCCGGAGTTTCTTTTGTCTCACGGAGTTCCGATATTCCTCGCATATTTTTAGGCGGGTTTTAACTTCGTAGCGGATATTACTTTTTCGGGAGTAAATTTTATTTATTTTCGCATTAACCTCTCAGACGTGCGAGAAGGTCGGGAATTTTTGCGTTTTTTACTGCCAGGGGGCCTGCCTCTTTTATGTGGGCATAAGGGGGCCTCAGGATCAAATGTTTTAGTTGTAACATTGTCCGCAAATCTTACTGACTTTTTCAATATCTTCTGTTGTGAGGTATTTTTCTCACTTTTCTCGACGGATTCTTCTGTGTTTATTGGTGAATCCGTCTGTATATTTTCTGTGCCTTCCTTGTGTAACCTTTTAATTCTTTTGTCGTCACTTACCACATAAGCAGGCTTCAATCTGTCGATTGAAATTGTTCGAGGTTCGCCTGCTATGAGTATCACGAAGTTTTTCTCATCTCGTGATACTACTTTGTAAGGAACAGCGTATGGTTTCTCCAGCGCAGATCTCATTTTTTTGTCTCTAACAAATACGTGTGACGTATTGGCCAAGTGTTTTGAGATGTAAATCTTGGGCTGGCCATGGCGAGCTGCCTGTTTTAAGAAGTTGTTGGCATCATTTCGTATATTTTGTACCATGATTTTGGGGCTAACTTCTTTCGATTCTGTGAAGAAGTCCCCTGGGAGGCGTAGCTCTTTGCCAAACGCTAATTGCGCTGCAGAGTGACCTGTATCGGTTTGTAGGGCAGATCGAAGGCCTAAGAGGATGGTAGGAAGTATTTCTACCCATCTCTTAGTATCATGAGACATGATGGAGGCTTTGAGAGCTCTATGCCATCTCTCGATTTTGCCATTGGCTTGAGGATGGTAAGCTGTGGTATGACTGTGTTGAACACCAAGCTTATTTGCCAGCTCTTTGAAGAGCGAGCTCTCGAATTGGCGACCTTGGTCCGTAATTATGACTTCTGGTACGCCATACCTCGCAATCCAGGTATTGTATAACCTTGCAGCTACTGTGGGAGCTGACATCTCGTGTAGAGGGATTGCTTCCGGCCATCGTGTTGCCCTATCTATTATCGTCAACAGGTATCTGTGTCCTTGGGATGGTGGCAATAGGCCTACCAGATCCATGTGAACCGTTTTAAACCGCTCTGTTTGTTTGAAGGATTTGAGGGGTGAACGAGTGTGTCTTCCTACTTTGGATTCTTGACAGTTCAGGCAACTGCGAGCCCATTTGTTGCAGTCAGACTTCATTCGTGCCATACAAATCTTTCCGAAATTAGTTTAGCACTACATTTTGGCCCAGCGTGTGACAGATTATGTACACTGTTGAAAACCAACCTGCGATATTTTACCGGTAGAAATGGCCTATTCTTACCTGTACTGATGTCACATGTTAATAAAACATCAGTACCGGGAATTTTTCGCTGTCTCAATTTGAGAGTAGTATCATCGTTCGATAACAACTCCTGCAGTTCTGCATCCTTAAGCTGTGCTTTAGCTATTTCACCATAAGGCAATTGGACAGGAACCAAGATAGCTTCGATTCTACTCAGAGCATCAGCTGGAGTGTTAAGTTCTCCACTTATATACTGAATGTCGGTAGTCAATTGACCAATATAGTCTAATTGTCGTGCTCTTCTCGGAGATGCCAGTTCTGCTTTTTGTGTGAAGGCATATGTTAGGGGTTTATGGTCAGTATACACAGAAAAACATCTACCCTCTAACTGGTGCCTGAAATGCTTCAACGCAGCAAAAATTCCGAGCAATTCCCTATCATATGTGCTGTAATTCTTTTCTGTTTTTGAGAGCTTCCTCGAGAAGAAAGCTAGCGGTAGTTTGATGTTGTTTGTGTCCAATTGGTACAAAGTTGCACCAATAGCAAAATTGGATGCATCGGTACTTACGTGTAACGGCAGACTTTCGTCTGGATGAGCCAATAGAGTTGCATTTGCCAGTGTTTCTTTGATATTTTCAAAGGCCTGTTCGGCTTCTTCGTTCCATTCGAGTGGAGTTTTATCTTTCTTTTTGCTTGTCTTTATCAGTGCAAACAGCTTACTTTGTTCGGCTGCTGCATTCTTCATGCAACGTCTGTAGAAATTCACCATCCCCAAGAAACGCCTGAATTCTGCGACATTTGAGGGCTTTGGGAAGTTCAATATTGGCTCTACTTTGGTCTTCAAGGGGGAAATGCCTTTGGTCGAGACTTTGTAGCCGAGGAAGTCAATTTCGGTCTGTGCGTATAAGCTTTCGCCTACGTTGATAGTGAGTCCGGCTGCGTGTATACGCTGTACCACGGCTCTCACATTCTCCTCGTGCTGATGCTCACCGCCTTCTGAGCAAATGCAAATATCATCCAGGTATGCATATGCAAACGGCAATTTCCTAAACAGTCCATTGATGAATTGTTGGAAAGTTTGTGCTGAGTTGCGTAGTCCAAACGGCATTCGAAGGTATTCGAATAATCCAAAGGGGGTTATAACCGCTGTCTTTGGAACGTCCTGGTCGGCCATAGGAATTTGGTGGAATGCCCAGTTGATGTCGATTTTTGTGAACATCGTTTTACCCTTCATATTCGCATTGAAGTCCATTATGTTGGGGACTGTAAAGCGATCAGGAACTGTTATGGCATTTAAGGCCCTGTAGTCTCCAACAATTCGCCACTCTCCACTTGCTTTTTTTGTCATGTGGATAGGAGAGCTCCATGAGCTTTTTGAGGGGCGACATACGCCCTCCTCAATGATGCGATGGAAGTACTCCCGTGCCACTTTGAGTTTGTTGGGTAATAACCTCCGTGCTCTAGCGTGGCAAGGCTGTCCTTTGGTTTCGATGTAATGAACCGTGTCGTGTTTGTACGTAGGATGCCTGCAAATTGAGGGTTGAGTGACTCCAGGATAGTCAGACAGGATCCGTAAGAGTTGTCCGTCAACTTTGGTACAGCTGGATATGTTTGTGTCCAGTCTGTAAGCTAGCGTTTTGCCATCCACACAATGTTTAGATTCACTATCGATCAGTTTGCCGTATTTGAGGTCAATGATCAGGCCATAATGTGCAAGGAAATCTGCACCCAAGATCGGGTTTGGAACATCTGCAACCGTGAAGGACCACGTCATATTTTTGCTGAGTCCGATGTCGACTTTGCTGGTCTCGAGTCCGTAAGCTGGAAGGTTTTGACCATTCACAGTACGGAGATAGTATTTCGGAGGAAGTACTTTTTGGGTTTTATTTACTGGCAGTATGCTCAGGTCTGCTCCCGAGTCAATTAAGTAACGTCTCCTGTTTGTCCTGTCCTTTATGAACAGGCGGCGTGAGTATTTTTCCGAGGGGTCTTCGGCCGCATAGATGGCCCCTCGTTCTAGTTTGACGCCTCCTTGTTGAAAGTTTTACCCCACCATCTGCATCTGTTGTTGCATTTGGTGGCCTCCGCGCCAAACCTGCTATGAAAGAAGCAACTCTTATCATCCCAGTTTCAAGACTGGGTTTTGGGAGATGATGTTCTAGGGGGAGTTGTACTCTGACCCCTGTTACCGGAACTAGATCTGCGGTCTCTTGACCGGGACTGTCGTCCTTTGCTGCTACTGCTGTTGTTGTTGTTGCTTCTACTTTTCGATCTTTGTCGCCAGCTGCTATTGGGTTTCGTCGAGCTTTGGCTTTTGTTCCATTTTACTTCTTCGGTCAACTGAGCTATTTGGGCTCGAAGTTGAGCGAGCTCTCCAGTCTCTGCAGATACTGCACTGACCACCGGCTTTGACCTGGTGTACTCGAGCGCATTATCTGCGGATTTCGCAAGGAAGTCTAGATCCGCGGATGTATTGATTACCGTCGAACCAACAGCGGCTAGGCATTGCACAACACTTTGTGGTAGTTGCTTGCAAAACTGATTGCCTATGACAGAAGGGGCTACGATATTGTCCGCCTTCTGTCTTAACTTCGCCATGAAGATCGAGGGTTTGTCGTCCCCCATCTTCATACCACCCATCACATCATCTATTATTTCGTTTTTTGTTTTTCCGAAAACGTTCTTTATCTTTTTGACGAACCAGGCATATTTGTCCTCTTCTGTCAAAGGGCATTCCATAATGTCCGGAATGTGGCGGATTATCTGCGGGGGCATGCCTCCACAGATGTGGGTATACCGCTGGTTCAGAGTTATGTTTTCTGTCTTGAACCTGCCTTCCAATAGTGTCAATCATAATTCTACCTCATTCGGCAGAAATTCTGGGATATCTATCCTTCGTCTGTAGAAGTTGGGGTTCTGTCCTGGCTGCATTTGCAAGAGTTGCAAGATCTGTGCCAAGACTTCGGGTGTCAGCTGCGGCTGACTACTACCTCCCTGCGATGGTTGTGGGTTTTCAGTTGGTGGTGGAACCATTGCTGTGTCTTTCTGGTGACAAGCGTATTCCACAGTACTACTTCCTTCCTTGCTGGTCAAAAACACTGGCTCCTGTGTTTGTAGGACAGGTGTTTTTGGGTCAGAACTTTGGCTTAAAGTTCGACCACTTCTCAACATTTTAACTGCTAGTTCTTCTTTATTTATTGCAGTTCCCGGTCGTGCTATTTCTGGGTGTTGTGGGCCTTCTTCTATTTTTGCTAAATCTGTAGAGTGTCGAGTCGAAGTCGGGGGAGTTGGGGGATGAGTCCAACCTTCTTCCTCCAGGTCTACTGTCTGGTTTCTCCTTGTTTATATATTTTAAGGAGAGGGGTATAAATTCCCACTTCAGCAGACTCTACTTCGACAACCAAGAAGGTGTCTTAGTCTGCGAAAAAATATTTTTAATTTGCCGAGCAAGCGAGTATCTCGCCAGCGCCCCGCGCCACTTTTTGAAATAGCGCCTAAGCGCCTAAGACACCTCACGACGTAGCCAAAAATCACGTCGGGGTCACCACTGTGGAATACCTTGTTGTGAGAGATATTCTCACCAGAAGGAAATTCAACAGAATTTAAGCGTGTTCAGCTACTTCATACAAGCTTATGGGTAAGCCAGAACCAAACCAAACACTGGCAATTTTAGAGCCGGTTCTGAGAGTTTTTATACGGGTTCTGGCGCACACACACAGACACACGTATGTAATATAATACGTACGTTGATAAGGCCGGCCAGGTCGCATCATCCCCTACTATCGTAGGTAACGGCTGGCCGGTTCGTGTACGAGTCGTGACATTGATTGATGGATGACGTCACGATTTGTACTTGTACATTACCTGCGTGTGTTTGCCGGTAATTACGATCGAACGTAATTGTGTGTTAGTTTAACGTCACAAGGACGATAAGTTAGCCTGCCCTTTGGGGCGGCGACTGTCGTTGAGGGGTCCGAGCCCCTAACCTCATACCGTAGAGTCCCCACAAGCAGAAAATTTGAATATTTTTAATTACTTTCAAACTATAAACCGGAAATAAGGGCAAACATTTCTTCTTTTTTTTCTGGTTTGTCATTAATTAAAAAAAAAAAATTACTTTTTTTTCTTAAATTTTAACCTATATTAGAAAAAGTATTTTTCTTCACAAAAGCAGTTTTTTCGCGTTTGTTTGTTTGTTTTTTTGTTTTTTTGCTCAGGACGTTAAAAAATGTACAGTCTACTTTGTCCACTTTCTTGAAACATTTTTCGGATAATGAAATTCTATGTCCTGCGGGGTCACAAAAGTGAACTACCTGAGAATGAATAAGCTGACAGCAAACTGAACAAGGGTACCCATTTACAAACGAGAATGGAAGAAGCAACCAAACGTTTGAGGAAAATTCAGTGGTTCTTGGTAGGGAATTCAACAATAAGAATGAGAGTAGGTTAGGTATAAAATACCAGAAGGCCTATACATTGCAATACCGAATTAGGGCTGGACTTACGAAGTACAGCTGAGGCTCTATAGGTACTCTAATCCAGTAGTTGAGTACGTCAATGAAACAATACAGAAAATTGATAGAAACTACGAAGACAGATTATCGAAGTACGGTATTTGTCCAGACAGTTCACATCCTTATCATAAACATGGATATTCCAGAACTGAACAAGACCACAGCTTACGAACCTTTATGAAAAGAAAATAATTAGATTTAAGCAAAGGTTGATTAATCGTACGCGTAAAGGAGTTAATTTTTACATCAGAAAGATATTATAGATAAATGCAAAGTATACAATACTTAAAATATAAGGAAAACCTGCTATTTTTTTTTTTTTTTCTATTAATTTCCCCTTTATTTTTATGAACAGTATTAAATATTTTAGATTTCAAAACAGAAAATCTTATATCTTGTAACATGAAATTTTGCACGCAACATATGGCAACCGGTTAAAGAAAAAATGTGATATCCCGTTTAACTTTCTGTTCTTCGTTCATCCGAATATTAGGTATTCCTCAAATACCTACGTTTCATTTTCATTAAATTCATCTGCGTACATCAATTTTGTTATTTTGTTGGAAACGTTAAATTCAGCAAAAGCTTCGAATTATAAACGTGCGGATGTATAGACACACAACTGTCAAGACCATAAAGGAGAAAATTCAACTTACCTACACTAATGTTCCAAGAATGTTGAAGCTTTTCCGCTCCAAATTCGAACAAATTTTCTCACAATTCCGTATCACAAAAGAACTGAAATAATTAACCCCAACAAATTATTTTTCGTTGGTTGGGTGGGGAAAAAAAATAAAAAAAATAACGCCTCAAATCGAATTATTCGCTCCACTGTTTCCATTAAAATTTTTCATTTAACCCGATTGGAACGCTTCAACAGTTTTTTCCTCACATTCTCACTTGATGTATCTGTGAAAATAATCGATTTCGCTTAATCAGCAAACTATTCATATTCCCCGTTCCATAAAAGAAGAAAAAAAAAAAAAAAAATTACTACACTGGCGTGTTAAAATCATTTCGTCTGAGAGATAACAGATAAAATGTGAAAGATTAACATCGATTTAATTACGAGAAAAATTTAAAAGCAAAAAGAAAGTAAAAATTTTGTAAAAAGGAAGAAAAAAATGTTACACGAAGTTATTGAAGCTGATGAAAAGTAAATTACTTTTCAACACAACGGATAGAAGGAAAAAAAAAAAAAAAAAAGGAAAAATAATAATAAGTAATACATATAGTTTTAGGTCTGAAGTAAAAAAAATTCATTGCGACAAAGTGATTTTTTTTTTTTTTTTTTTACGCAAAAACTAATCTCTCCGAGTTTCTTTATCTTTAGTGAAATAAATAATAATTGATAAATTGGAAAAAAACGGTTAATTAACGTGAACAGTAAAAACGACGATCCCTAATTATACAGAAAACAAAATCGGAAGTATTAAAACACCTTGCAGAGGTCTAATCAACGTTTAAATTAAACCTTTTGATGCGAAACTTTTTTCTTCCAGTTTATACAAACGAACTTGATTAGCAATGATAATTTACGTTTTTGTTTTAATTTTTCATTTCGATAAAACAACTCGATTTTGGTTTGAGGAAATTTCTGATTTTCACCAATGAAACCGAAAATCGGACGAATAAATAATTTGGTATTTCAGTCGATGGTAAAAGTATTTCGTGAAATAAAATATGACGACGATATTACGAAACTGTATTCACCGTGGGAATTAATTTTTCTCAGAAAAAGAAATACCAACGTATCCAGCAGGGAACAGAGAAGATGAGATGACCCGTCCACCATTCTTGATTTTAATACAGAACGGCTTACTCGGACATTTCAATAATTTTTAAAAAAGTACACGCACACAAAAAAAAGGCTCAAAGTATCAATGTTTTTCTCTATTACCAACTGCATTTTTCAATTTACATAGTAAATAAATCGCATATGGCATACTAAGGCGATACGCATGACCACGATCAGTTTGGCTAATCAGGAAGCGTCAAATTGTGTAAAATTTACACATCTAAGTTTTGACTAAAATTACCCTGACCTCAATTAAGTTTTAACCAATTAGAATGAGTAGGTATAGTTTTTTTTTTATGAGGGCAGCACCGATTCTTTTTAGTAAAATGCAATTCTTCACGTCAACTTAATGTTCTACCAAAACCATGCAAATCCACTTTCAAAAACTGTAAAGATATACAGGGTGCTTCATGAAATATTCTCCATACCTGAAATATGAATACAAACGAGTATGATTAAGAAAAACTTTTTCTCATAATTTCCCCTATCTTTAAAATTAAGGTACCTACCTATCCAGAAAGGCGGATTTTATGGTAGTGCCTCCATTTCAGGAATATGCAACTTTCCGTACTTTAATGGTTGGAAATTGTTTTGCGTCAACTTTTTAGTCTTATATGTAGCGTAGATGGTGAACCCAACCATTTCCTTCCTTCCCAAACTAAATTTCCTGAAGCTTCCCTGTATTTCGCCTCATATATTATAAAGTGATTCATGAGTAATTTCCAAACCCTAAAACGTGAATATAACCAAGGATGGCTAATTGCAAGAAAAAAAGGCTCGAGTTCTGCTGGGGCTATACTCATGAAGGATTGATAGGTAAACATAACAGTGTGGTTGTGAACGAGCACGTTGCACGCGCACGCGCACGCACTCACACACTTACACGTCATGTAACACGCACAAACGAGAGTTACAACTATAAGTGTTACGAGTTAGACAAATCTGACAATCATAATTCTTGTTTAGCCCCTACCCTAGACCAAGCACTAATCAAAAACTTTTTAATAATTATTATTAAAATTGAAATTTCTAGAAAAGAGGATTTCTTGGTAGCTCCTTCGTTTTTTGCATATTATAAAACTTTTCATACTTCAGTATTTTGAAAAATGTTCTATACACAAGTTTATATATAACGATTAAAATAATTATTCTCTTCATTCCACGACCATGTTTCCCAAATTTGCAAACTGGAAAATTCCAAATTTTATTTTTTACAACCCCTCAGCCTCATACAGTTTTTAAAATCAATTTTAAAAATAGACCGTAAATGTGTTAGGAGTTAATTTTTTTTTACAACTAGTCGTACTCTGTTATACATACTACACACATTTCAGGATTTAGAAATTTTTCATCAGTCACGATGTACATCATTACCCCAATATAAAAGTACAACTACCGGTAAAATGATGCCTGTCCATCTTGAACGATGTTACCCATATACCGTATGTCCCAAGTTGAGTCGCAACATAGCACATTGCAACGAATGTACGAGTACATGTACATTCAAGTTCAACGTAGAACGCCTAACAGCGCACTGTACAAAGTCAGCGAGTTGACAAATCTGCCTGTACTTGCCTGCATTTCCTGTGACGCAGTTTGTTCGCCGTTCGGCGTTCTACGTTGAACTTGTATGTACATGTACTCGTACATTCGTTGCAATGTGCTATGTTGCGACTCAACTTGGAACATGAACATTCAACTAAGGTTCAATGGAACAAAGTGCCGAGCGATGTAAACAAAATTGAAGAAAAGACTGTCTGTGAGACTCACATGGGAAGCTCACAAACTATTCAAACCCAATTACAATGGGAGTAATTCTAAAATGTTATCGCACTCCAGTAATAACAGGCACCATATCACTTTTAAATTTTGACTTTTTTTTTTTTTTTTTTTAAATAAAATTTTAAAACTTTTTCACATTTTTGAAGTACAAAAATGCTCGATTTTTTTCTCCAATAGATTAATAATGACGTACCAACTCGCGCAGCAAATACCGCAGTGGTAATTTCAACACAATTTATCAACTGATATATTGTAGAAAAAATCCGAAACCACGCTAATCTGGTCATTTGCTTAAAACTATAGACAGCGGTGTTGATGTAAATATTTCACTGATCTTTTTTAATGTGATAACATTTTTATTTTCTATATGGGATCTGTTTTCGAATTAGATGTTTCTTTATTTTCCTATTTTTTCCACACATCGATAAAATATCGATATTTGTTTACATGCATTTTCCATTTAACATCGAAAAATATAGATTTTTTTATATATCGAATTTTTATAAACCAGATCGATATTTATTTACATGTTGTTGAGACCACCAATCCTTCTCCCCTCTCACTCTACAAACACACGATTACATAAAATACATAATTTATTTATATCTATTCGCGGCTACACTGATATACCACTTCCGCCGCTCATTCGTTCATTTCCGCTAACACTCGTTTATCTATCATAAAATGTACTTTGCTGAAATTATGTAACTGTCTTAAAATACACTCGCTTCTTGGACGGAACTTCGCATAAATCTTTCTTTCTTGTTTCATCTCCGGTCCTCATCCTCTATACATGTATTTCTCATTTAACATCGAAATCGAATTTTTATCAATATATTAAGTAGCTAAAATTTTTACTGGAAGAAAATTGGTCGGTGAATCGAGTAGAATCCTGGATTAAAGTCAAATAATATGAAAATGTTATCACATTAATTGTAATCAGCTTCAGCCACTGATACTGACCACTAGTTTCTTTCTATAATGACAGTACCACCCAATTTGTATATTCAAGAAATTAACAAAACAATAAGCAACTTCTAAAGAAAAGTTTATGTTTTTTAATTTCGGAGCTCATCATTTTTCATTTCAACGTGAATATAAGTGAGATAAAGTCGAAGAACGATGCTAAAATTGTGCTTTGATAGTTTCACATCAAACTGAGCGCCTTAAAAATTCGTGTGTATGCAATTAGTCAAAAAAAAAATTCGTCAATTCAATGTATGATGCGTAAGTATAGTATACAAATCAGTAGTATACTATGTATTGAAGGCATGAACACGTTATTATTAAAGTGAACATAGAAAGGTTTCTGGGACCAAAATTAAGGGGAAAAAAATGATGAAAATTAAAGGAAAATTCAAATCCAAAAACGGTCAAGAATGGAATATGGTCACAATTAATACTCGAAAAAGATAACGCATGGCAATAAATTGGCTTCAGACAATTAGTGACATTCACTATTCAGCAGACAAAACTTCTGCCTCTAAACTGATTGTTTAAGGGAAAACAGTTTTTAAACATAAAATATTTAGCTTAAGATTCATAAAGTGCTTCTTATTCTATTCTCTTTGAAACGCGATCTGTCACACTTAGAGCTGTAAAATTTCGTAAGTATTCGATGAAAGTGAAGAAATTCTCGCTTAGAACAAGGTTTTAATTTTTTTCATAGACCAAATAAAAAACCAACAATCTTACCCCAATACATAACTAGGTAAGTAGGTATTATTTGGTAATTTTTATACATGACAGAATTTTCTTGAAAAATAAAATTCGATAATGTCCGAGAGTTGGTATAGGTAACTTTTTATGTTCACCTATTCACAGCAATTTGATCAAAATTGAAATAAGTCACTTTTAACTTCTTGTAGTCGGATAATACTTATCCACCAAATTTTTAACCGTCGTCGAATCCAAAATTTAAATTTGTATTCAATTTGATTTGGTACTATGATTCTTTAGAAATACGAAAACACACATTTTTTATGCAGTATTTATACCACAAAACAAGAAAAAAATTCAAAAAAGTTTAAACAGTCATAACTTCTTATCTATGAACTGCAGGTAGATAGAAGACATTTATTTATTTGAAAAAATTGAAATACAATTCGCTGCCCTCAGACAAGATAACAAAAATTGATTATTTTATTATTGACAGCATAGTTTCACTTCACACTGTAAAAACTGGAGACAGTTCACCACGAAACAAGGAAGGAGAAAAATCAAAACGTTCGCTTTTGGAAAATAATTATACGTTGTAAATTGAAAGCTTATTCTGTACGAAAACATAGAGGGGGAAAAAAGTATAGAAAATATTTCACATTTCGAACCACAATTCGATTGTTGTACCCATAAATTGGACGTTATACGAGAGAGAAAAAAAACAACCTTTTTTTGAAACTATAATAGCCTATCACAGCAACAATCGAGTCGAGATCCAACACATAAAATATCATTAAGAAGTCACAAAAAAAAAAAAAAAAAAAAAAAAAGTAGTTCCAAACAAGCAAAAATCTCTCTATAAAATGAAAGCTCAAACAGAAAAAAATGAGGTAAAAAATCGGAAAAATAAAGGAAAAAATCCGACTTTATCCCGCTTATTTGTATTAAACGAACTCTTAATGATATTCATAACGCCTATTGTATGACAGTTTCGGTCATTTTTGTGATGTACTTTGGAAAATCTTTTCATTCGAACAGAGTGTTATGGAAAAAATTGTATACAAATTTTCGCAAATCCGACAAATTCGAATAATATAATACGATGTATAGTAGATATCAAAAAGAAAAAAGAACTCCAGCTTAGCGATAGAATTCGAATTTGGGTGGAACAATTTTTTGATCAGTTTTCGTTCAAGGTGAAATATAGGCTGCTGTACATGGAGATGTACAACAATCTGCTTTCAGTTTGGAGAAATTGAAAATACGTCTTCAAGTTGTAAAAAGCATTTGAAATTGTGGCCGCATTCTCATAAAGACACATTTGGATTTTTCCTCAATATATTCCATCAAAGCGGCAGTTAGTTTCTAAAAACCACATTTTTAAACAACTTTACTTTACTATTTACTGTGACATCTGATTACCCATAGCCTTCCCCTCACGTCACCACCAGACTATGATTGTTACTATGTTATTACAATAGGGAACGGCTCACGAGTATTAAGATTGTACTCTCAGTAAGTTTCAACGGGAAATACATCGATTCCTCATGGAAATAAATTCCCATTCTATGAAACGATGAAGACACATCGATCGATTACCATTTTACAATGTAGTGACGTGTATATTTTCGACTTTCGATCATCGGTGAACCAACTCCTTATCTCCTTTGACAGTTCACAAATTTGGTTGAACTGTGAACAGTCAGTCTCGTTCTATACGTGATATGTTCCATTCGTCGTGAATACGAAATATTATTCACGACATACTACAGATTTTAATACGACATCAAGTCACTTTTTTTCAAGTTGTTTTCACCAAAACTATACGAATGTGAACACTGTTAGTAGAAACTATACAGTCCGTGACACTGTTTTCTCGATTCTGACAACGAATACCTAACTGAAATCTGTTGGTTCACCAGACATCAATGACCACGAGGCAATACAATTTTATGATACCTGCACGACCTGATAATTGTTACCGTACTGTAAGTAACCTTTTTTAACTGTAATAAAAACGTAAACTGTGATAATGGGTCGGTCAACTTATTCATTTTGATTACTCTAAATTGTCTGACGTACTTCATAGGCCTTGGGAGCTTTTGTTAGTAGGCTGGTGGCCTAACTGTTTGAGCTGACTTGTGGTCTCGACTCTACGATTAATTGAGACTCATTCATATACTTCAAATCGTGATATTAAACCCCTATACTCGGGATGTACGTTCATTTTCAGACGTCACATTACTACAAGTAATTTTCAAAATTCTTACTGTTTGTTTGTTAAAATATAATTATAATGCGTATGAATACGTAAACTCAAGAAACCTAAATTTTTCTGCAGAATTTTACTTGAATTCACGCTTTTGTACTATTCTTCATATCACCGAGTTGGCAGATTGGTGCGATCATTCATCGGCTATTGTCACTTTAGGATATAAATTCGCACTTTAGTTATACCCACTGAGAAAAAAGAGAGGTATTTAGAATTCAGCACCTAAAAGCCAATCGCATCTGTATACTGACCAATTTGGCTTCACGAGTATTGTTCATTTCTGACCCACCAAGTTGAGAGAATTAAATTCTTCAGCCCCAACTATGAAAGACAGCATTACTCTCTGCACTATTCTAAACACGCCAACAAGTTTTATATTTATCATAGATCTAGCTTATCTGATTCCAAATTGTTCTCCTGCTTTTCCTATTTTTAATGGACTTTTACTACTTGGCCATTTTACCCAGTTTCTGGAAAATATACAGTAGACGCCGTTTATTAGAATTACTTTTGGAATAAGATAAAATGAGCCGAACAAACAACTGATTCCATTAGGCAAAAGGTAGGCTTTAGTCTAAAAATGTTTTCATCTAAAAAAACCAAACTTAAAACTGGCTAGTCATATTTTATTTCTGAACAGTTATTACCATGCAGATTTGCCACGTGAACATGTCTGAGTATCTAATAGTTGTGTGAAAAATATAGAAGCATCTACATTCAGTCAAAGAGAATATTTTGATTTGCGTTATCATAAATTATTTAGGGTGATGTTGTATGTAGTGATGATTAAATCGGGTGATTCATAAGCTTCTCAATGGCTCCTTGCTATGCAGTATGGCATGAACTGTCATCCCCGCAATCCGTGTTCAAATCTTTATTTAAATAAAAAAAGGTTTTTGTAATTTTATTTTTTCATTATTATTTTTTTGCTCTATTTTCACATTATATCTTTCAGAATTATTTAGCCACATTGTTTATTATATTGTATTATATTATAAAAAAAAAAAGTCTCATCACTCTCATCTCATACACTTTTTCTAAAATTCTCTTTGTCAGATCACAGACGTACATAAAAAATATCAATATTCTTCTTGAAATATCGATGTAGGTTTTGCCGGTTCAGGGAATCGAACCTGGGACCTACATATTCGCCAGCTAAAAGCAGTGAACTTAACCGCACAGCCATCTCACCACGGACTTTAACTGCCAAATGTATTTTATATTAGACAAGGTATGGCGGTCCCCACAATCGATATTTCCTACATCAATATTTTCCCCTGGAGTATCAATTTATTCTATCCCTACTTTAGTCATATTTTAATACCCCAATTTTGAGATTACAATGAGACTGAAGTATTTCAACCCCACTCCCCTAACATTTGTAAGTTTTATTTTTATAAATTTCAAAAATTTTATCATTTAACAATGGATATGTAATTTAATTCTCATCGTATCAGTCATTTATTAGTATGAAATTAGGTATCGATATGTATCAATATTTTCACTGAAATATCGATATGAAAAAATATCAATATTTCGCATCTCTAATAGATGACATTGATGAATAAAATTGTTAATTTTTCATATTTGCTTCGGATTTTTCTATATAAGTGGTTGAAAATAGTCAGTGAGAAAATAAGTGAAATGAGATAAAAGTTGGACAACATAAAACAAAAAATCCATATTTTTTCACGCCCTTAACCAATTTTTTTAATTGTAATTTGATTCAAATAAGCGAACAGTTGATTCTAATAATCAGATTTTTTTAGTGCATTCGTATATGGATGATCGGTACCTGGGTGTTGTGATGCTACAAAGTGGTTGATACCATTATCCGTGATGCTATTAAGCAATGCCTACTGTATATGTAAATCTATCGATGTTGAAGTGGAGTAGAATGATTGTAGTCTGATAGACAATAGTCTATCAGCATGGATTTTACAATTACAAACTGGAACACCAACAGAACTGAAAACACAGCCACGGCAGTGAGAAGTGTCGAACTCACAACCTTTCAGTTTCCAAGCCAAGCATCTAATCATTATGCCAGGCAGACGACAACGTTGATTTTTTGTAAACTGAATAAGTAATTTGAAGGAAAAAAGAAGAAAAAATTAAACAGAAATAAATTTTAACCAGCAAAAAAACAACCAAAATGGAGTGAGTTAACTGGTCGAAATGCAGTTATTTAGAATAACCAGTAACTATTTGTGAATGTAAGTACATTTCTTTGCCTAAAATATTTTATATTTTTTTACAATAATTATTTAATGAAAAGTCAGACTGTGATTCGAAAGAAAAAAACTCTAGAGCAGTCATAGTTTTATTAGAAAATGTGGGTTTTCAAAAACCTGCCAACAAATAAAATTTGCAGCACTTTACTGTAGATCATAAATAATTATTGTGCTAAATTTTCTAACTATATTGATAGAAAAATTAAGGATTTTAGACCTCAAAATAAAAGTTAAATCGGACATATCAGAAAGTACTAACATTGGTAGTCTGTTGCAATAAATCATAACGTAAAATATCTCTTCCAAATTTCGTGTCTAAGGTAGATGCACCAGTTTGTAACAGTTTAAGGGAATGTTGAGTTTGAAGTAGCACAATTTAGGGTAAAATGAAGGTATTCGGTATGTGAATGCTTCATTGCATAAATTATGGTCTCCAGATTAATATTAACTTTTTAAATTTTTATTATATTACTTTGAATATTTTCTTTTTAATACTTATATGTGAAAATACCGTTTGCCCAAGTTCGCAACATTTCTGCTCTAGTTGGCACCATTTATTATAAGCATTTATTCTACTTACTCATTACTACGGTTTCAAAATATATTAATACTGTAGCCAACCTTCCACAACAAAATTATATTTATTTCTCATGAAGCGAAAACCAAAAAAGAAAAAAGCTTATCTTTAAAAATGTGTTTTTAACATAATTTTAATTATTTTCCAGTTTGAAAAACACAAATAATATAAGGACAAAATAGGAGAAAAAATATACGTATTTTATTTCATAAAATGGTAATATTAATCAAAATTTTCAATATTCCCCTTCCATAAGATTGTGGCGAATTGACAAAGCTTTTATTGTGTGAAAATAAAGCAGATGAATATCTTCAAATTGGTACTGGAACATGAGTGTTGCACAATTGGGGCATAATTGTTGCCAACTGAGGTAAATGGTATTTTTGTATAAGAGTCGTAAAACAAGAATTCTTTCAGAAATTTTTTGTTTGAAAAATTAATATGAATTCAGAGGTGGTAATTCATGTTATCACACCCAAATAATTAAAATAATTTGAATTTTCTCATTCAAACTGAAGCAAAAAGTGTCTGCTGTAAATTGGCGTCATGATTTTTTCTCCACCATTCGATGAATCATTTCGCAACAAGTGAATAATATTAATAATATTAGCTAAATTAATTTAAAACGCTGATTTTAATCAATATCGAAGTGTACTAAACATCTGGGGACACTAAAATATTCATACTATAACAATTATTTTTATTTAACTGAGCATTATTCATCACCTATTGTGCAGATTTCTTTTAAGAAAATACACTTTTTGCACTTTTCACAGAAGTATGAATTTTCTTTGATTTATGGTTTCATCTATATCACAGATGAAGTATTGAAAATAGATGTGAATCAAAGAGTCTGCTTTAATATTTGTGACAAAAGTACTTCTAACTGATAAATCTACTTATTATTTCTATTTCCAAGCCTTAAACTTCAAATTGTTGCAAACTGGTGCATCTACCCTATTGGTTGAAAATTAAGCATTTTAATGTTATAAAACCTGACAAATAAGAACTAAAATTGATGTACCGGAACTACTGTCCGGCTGATTAGCACCAAAATCAAAAGGTCTAGTCTATCCTTTAGAGTTAATATTCGAATTAAATTTTATGATCATCGGACAAAAAGTGTCTCCTATACCATGGTAAAAATAAAATGTAATATATCGATAATTATAATATACCTTTGACTATACGTATAGTGCTGGACCAGTAAAGCTCCATAAACCCAATGTAATTTTTATTGTTAAAACATTCCGGCATAACAATAGGAAAGTTGTGTGTGTACTCGAAGCGTACTTTCGATTTTTTGCTTGATTTCACCAATTTAGAATACATTTGATAAAGGTCATCCCTTAAATTCACAAGGATAACGCACATAAACGTATTTTAAACTACGTCTTGTGGTACACAATGGTTGCTTATTTACCGCCAGCATGTATAACCTGAAATCATTGTTCTTTACTGGTCCAGTACTGTACAGTCAAAGTAATGTACTTACGAATTTGAGTTTTTGGTGCCAACATCTTTTTTGGGTCATAAAACGAAAATCGTACTCAACCTCACCCCGATGTCATTTCATGAAATTAAAGTAATACGAAGATTTTGCTCCAGAAACAAAATACAGAAAACCGAAATGCTGATTAATTGAAACTACTACCCACGTTTTTTAATTAATTTATCATTCGATAATTGTATCACAAATTGCCTACCCAGTTTGCCTTAAATAGAAGAGGTTTCGACGAAACACACCTAAATTACGTTAAAGCAGATAGAAGAACTTTATATTATACTTTAGACAGATATTAACTAAATATTCAGATTATCTGCTTCAAAAATTTTCAGAAATTCTGAATTCAGATATATATTTTAATAAACAAGAACATCTTTTTCATGTTGTTCTAAGGGAACTCAGTCATACATGCTTCTTATAAAACACGAAAGATTTTTTTTTTCAACTGACTTCAAAAAAATGAGGAGGTTATCAATTCGATCAGCTAATAGGTATGTATGTTATTTTTTATGTTTTATTCAACAGGAATAGTGACATTACAGCTTCATATTTCTTTTGCCTCAAAAATTCATCAATCTCTACAGGGTTATTGAAGAAAATGAAGCTAATCATTATAGTCATAATCGCCCAATTTTAAGAAAACTCTCGACACACTTAGGAAAAAATTAGTAAGGAACAAAATTATAGATACTCAAATTTTATTTATTCCTAAAACGAAAATAGCCATACCGGAAGTACCACGTACTCTTGCAGTTTTCAAAACAAAATAAATAAATAAGAAAACTCAAACGCAGTTATACACGGCTCGAAAAAGAAGGTTTTCAAAAATATGCTTTGAAACAGTTAAAGCATAATTACTGATTTTTCAAAAAATTTTAAAACTTAGCTTCTGTCAAAACCTCAGAGATTATCTTCTGCTAACATTAAAGTTCAGCTTCTGCCCCAATCTAAAATTTAAGCTTCTTTTCCAACTTTAAAGGATAGTCAGAAAAATATCCTGAATTAAGAAGACTGGAGAGTAAAAATCAATAAAAAGTAGAAGAAGTGATATTAGAACCCAAAAATATTCGAACAGGTACCTATCTCAAATGAAACTAGACGGTTGAAAATTCAGATTGCATGCAAATAAGTTAGTGAAGTCTCTGGATCGAATGATGTGGGGATGGGAAAAAATCGAATTTTTGAAAGCCTTTGGTTTTTTGTAGGAGGAAACCAGAGATTTTCTCGATCCATCTTAAAAATCAGACCTTTTAGAATTATTATGTCTCGAAGAAAAATAAAAACGAATCACAAAAAAACATACGACACAGTAAAGCCATTGACTAGGAAACAAATTTACCAATTGTAACCAAATTCAGTAAGTTTAATCTTTGTATTAGAGATAATCTGCGTACCAAATTTTGCGACTATCGGACCAGAATTAAGACATTTATTGAGTAAACAAGCAGTTGTTCCTTCTAACAGCCCCATGGCATGAACTTTGAGACCAAATGCAACCAAATTTGAAAGTTCCGAGCCTATGTCGCGATTAATTTTTTGACTACTGCTTGAAAATCATGAATTTTAAAGCCACTGTAATTTCTTGTTTACAAAACAAAACAAGTAGAAAATACTGGAAATATGAAATGTGAAAAAATACAATATAAACATAAAAGAACAAGTAGAGCAGTTGGTTAAGCATTGAGCTATGAAACTGTAGGCTCCTGTTCTAGTATAGGCTGGGAGATGGGAACGGAAAGGGCAAAAATTGACTTTTTGAGAACCTTATGTTTTTTATTTAATCTAAAAGAAGAGATTTTCTCGATCAAGCTTGAAAAATAAATTTTTCAAGGGTATTATCTAAAGGTAAAAAGAGAGAAAATCATACCTAATGCACAATAACTCAAAAACAAATTGACCAATAAATCGATAGGTCCACACTTTGTATTATATATAGTTGTTGGGGTTACACTGATTGTTTGAGTACTTGTTGGTTACACTGATGTACGATACCGCCGTTAATACTACTAAAATAATTTTATTCCTTCTTACTTCTTCTTCTTATACTCGTAGAGTTAACATCTACTTGTTCTTCTTTATATAATAAAGTGATTACTTGGTGCGGTATTGGAGTTATGTTATTTCTTTATTAATTATTCTTGATATATAAATATTTATTATGGACATCAAGCCCCCAATGTCCAATATGGTGGAGGCGCCGGGTACCTGAAGAATTAATGGGATTGGAATCCCAGGGCAAAGATCCCAGAGATTTCAGCACCAATGCAGGTATTTGTGAGTATTTTTAAAATGTTCTCAGGCTGTTTGGTGACAGAGGCGGAGGTAAGTGGAGTTTAACACTAGTGTAATTATATAAGAGGTACCTCATTTATTTAAGTCTGTCGACAGCAACCTATTGATTATTTCTAATATTACTTTATACTGCAGTGTATACATATAATTATATGGAGACGGAGAATGTGCACATATTAATTTACTTTGTATCTATTTTAACAGCATATATGTCTAGACGGAGTACAGAGATTGAAAGGAGAAGAAGTTGGAGTTCAAATAAAATCATTGTCGGAGTTGGAGAAACGGTGTATTGAGAAATGGCAAAGTATTTCTTTAAGAAATAAATTTTTTTTTTGGGACAAAAAATATTGTTTAGTGTACGTAATTTTATTACGCACACTATCAAAAATAAAATACAAAGAAATCGTATACGTGGAGAAAAAAATATAGGCCTGGAGATAATAAAATGATGAAGAAATAAAAAAAACAGGGAAAGATCAAAGGAACAAGCCGTCGGTGCCAATAATATTGGTTGCCGACTTGCTACAATGTCGGCAAATTCTTAATCCTTTGACAAGTTTGAGAAACATCGATGTTAAAACGGAGAACGAAC
The DNA here is from genome assembly GCA_011428145.1 of Ericerus pela. Lineage (NCBI taxonomy): Eukaryota > Metazoa > Arthropoda > Insecta > Hemiptera > Coccidae > Ericerus > Ericerus pela. The sequence continues at coordinate 1,429,885 of WOFM01000464.1, forward strand.
GAAAAGGAGACAATGGAGGTCACAACTACACAACTCCGCTGGTGTACGTGTGAGTATGTGTGAGTAAAATACGTTGAGAGTTCATCAATATAGGCAATCCGCAGTGCATGAATAAACGTGAGAATGTTCATCACCTGCCTTGCCTCATCATTGCTGGATGGAGTTAGATATATATATATATATGAATGCATTCTTTTGTATTACTTTGAATTCGGAGAAAACAGATAAGGAGAATTGGCCAATCAGGATGAAGGATCGAGGCTGAACCATTTTAATTGCGAAGTTAGTGAGATCGATCTATTTTTAGCGATCTTCATTCGCTTTGAAACAACTGGTCGAGTTAGGTTGTCGTCTCCCAGTTTGTGACACCAATGGTGTTTATTATTTGGAATTTATTCCTTATTAATATTTTATTATTGTTTATTACATCAACGGCGTATTCGTTTATGATATCCTTAGTTTTATTATTCTTTTGTGAATATTTTCGCCGTTTCAAATAAGTTCGTAATTTTTTGTTGGTGTCACATGTGTACCTGAATGGTACGAAAAACCACTATTCTTTGGAGTTTTGGAGAACAACTAATAACAATTAATTTGCAAGGAGAAAGATCGGTGAGTGATTCTTAATTAATTAAGTGGAATATATGGAGTCTTTATTAAATTTGGTTCGATCTTGTTGAATATCCTTCTCCTTTAATTACTCGAGTAAGATGGAGATAAATAAATACTGGTAGGAGGAAAATTGTTTGCGTACACTAGGAGCTGATTAGTGTCGTGAAACATGTTTCGTATAATTGTTTTATGCTTTGGAAAAACTTAAAGCGCTTAATATAGGGAGTGATTATAAAATAATAATAAACATCGATGTATAGGGTGCCACCGTAAATTTTTTTGGAGTAAACACCTGATACTTAACCACCGCATACAGTTGCCTAATGGAGGATCGGAGAAGGAGTTGCATAAAAATAGCTCCCCCGCTATTCAGAATACCTTTACTGTAGGGAGTAAAGAATACAGTAAAGCTATAAAGTGTTATAGGAGTTAGGAGATAATTTAAAATGGTGGTAGGATGAAGTGTATAATTACAAAATCATAAGAATAATATTAATACCACCATAGGCTCTTTTTGGAGATAAAGGAGGTAGAGGAGAAAAATCCATCTTGCATCGGAGAAACATAATAAGAGGCTGAAATAAGCTTGATCCACAACAATTTTTATTTGCGGGTCAACTATATGGATGGACATTGCGTTCGCAGACTGAAATATAGTTGACTATCTCTGTAGATGTGTGTGTGTTCCTCACATTGAAGGAGATGGTGTTCCGAGTTATGTACAACGATGTTCAATGTCATAGTTCAGGAGCAAGGTCGTACGTTTCCCTCATAATTATTAATGCAGGAGAAGGAGATGAATACCCCGTAAAAGAGAAAGAGCCAAATGGACTTCGAACCAAATGATATTGTAAATATAATAGGAGTAAAAATTTTGAACTAATATAATGTATTCTTAAAATAGTAAGATGCCAAGAGGTAGAAAGGCGAAGTCCGGAGAGGGAAACAGTGGGCGGAGCCGCAAACAGAGCAGTGGCAAAGGCAACATGTCTGATTCAGCCTCGTCTTATTCGGAGTATGCGGTGGAGGAGTATCTGGAGGAAGAGTTGGTCGGTGAATCCAACCAATATGAAGAAGTTTTTGGGGTTGCTCATAATATTTAATGCTTTGAAGTGGAGAAGGAGTAAGCGACTTCACGCCTATTTAATTGTGGTTCCCTTCGTTACAGTCAAATCCAAAGCAGCTGTAAAGAAGATGGTGAAGAATCTAAAATCGAAGTCGTGCAAGAAACCAGCTTTGTTGAAGGCAGCCACACCTGGGGGAGCTCCCCAAAAATCAGTGGCTAAAATATCAACATCTAAACCAAGGCCATCGGAGAAGCCAGTGATGAAAAAGCCCACTCAGTCTCTCGTCAATTATAAAATTCCCAAAATTTCTCGTGAATTGGTGCAACACGCTACAGAAAAGGCGATGGTGGAGAAATCCAAAAATACGGAGGGAGTGCCAATGACTTCGCGCGAGGCGGATGCCCGAAGTCTGGCAGCGGAGGTGGGGAGAGAATTTTTTGAGGCTATGTGGCGGGAGAAAGAAAATGAGGCGCAACAAATGGAGTCGCCGGAGGTTTTGGAGTTAAAACGCCGCATTGCATCATTGGAGAGTATGCTAACGGAGTTTACGAATCAGGTATTTATAGAAAAACAAAATAAGGATGTCGATATGCAAAATGAGATTAGAGAAAATAATGTAAATAGAGAACTAGGAGATGGAGAAAAGCCAACTAATAACGAACCATAGGAGAAAAGTTTAGAATCCGAGAGAAATATCCAAAGGAAGTTTTTAGAAATCCTCGTTGACGCTTTAAAAGGAAAAAGTGATTTACCTGAGGAGTCTGGTAAGAAATTAAAATCGGAGATAGTTGTAACGAGAGATAATGTAAAACGTGAATACAAACTAACGAGGAGTTTGAGATATGATTTATGGTTCGATTATCTTAGATCAGAGTTAATATCAAAGGATTTGTATGGAGTTATAGAAAGCCCGGAGATGGAGATAGAGAAATACAGTGATTAAGAAAAGGAGATGAGATTAAATTTAGTTCGTGATATAATAATAAATGACATAGATGATAATTATCATAAAAAGATCGTATCGGAGAACGACCCTAATAAAATCTTAAATACTTTGAAGAATTCAAAAAGTGTGAGTCTCATAAGGCGTCGGAGGCATTGAGAAAAGAGCTCGCACTATTAAGATACAATCCTTCAAAGGAGAAACCGTATCAATTCTTTAATCGATTTGACAAATTGATACGACAATATGAGAGTAATCAGGAGAATGATCAATTAACGGAGAAGGAGAAGAGGAGTTACTTTTATATGGCAGTCTCCAAGTCCTCGAATATGATTGAAACAATAAATTTTATTACAAAACGCCAAAATGATATAGGCCTTTTGATTGAGGAGTTGAAATGTTTAATGTTACAGGCGGTGGCGAATAAACAAATGGAGAAGAAACCTGATAGAGTTGGACGAGGAGCTACGGTGGCAGCTCAGGCAAATATTGTCTATAGAGGTCATGGAGGAATGCGAACCAGAGTAATGCACACTCTGTCCCCTCTGGACAATATACGGTGTTACAATTGCCAACGTTACGGGCATTTTGGAGTAAATTGCCCAAATCCTGTGGTGGAAGGGAGAATGTGTTACACGTGTGGAGTAGTCACAACGACACATATTTCGGCGACGTGTCCCAGGAGAGGGAAAATTCAACTGGTAGTACCGGACACAAGAATTCAGTATCGGAGAACTGGATTCGGAGCAACACACCTTGGTGGAAGAGGAGTATTTTCGCGTGGCCACAGAGTAGGTCGTGGAGTAAGGCCACCTGTGCAACAGAGTGGCTTGATTAATGATCCGATGAAACAGATCAGTGGAGGAATTAACAAGCCAGCTCGGGGCACAGTCAGTAATCGGAGAGGAGTTGCTGCACGCAGTAAAGTGGTGTTCAAGAAGCAAGGAGATGCTTCCACATCGTCGGAGTTGACACATACATCGGCGAAATATGTGTTAAACCTGGAGGATTTGTACTCCTCGAGTGAAGAGTCCTTCATCTTCGAGTCGGCTGTTGAGGAGCACTTAGACATCGGAGTGGAGACAACAGTTGAATCAGAGACTGAAATGGTGATGATTACCGGAGTGATCGGACCAGACACTGTGGAGTATGTTCCGGAGTATTTAAACATCCCGCTGCCACCAAGCCCTGTCCCCTTTGTTAACAAATTGGAGAACGCCCCTCGTGAGTCGGCACTAATAGCCACCAATTTGGAGGAAACCCCCATGGAGTGGTCAACTGGAGAAACGACCAAATACAGAGTCATCAGGTAGTACTTACAGAATATCATTTTTAGCTGATAGCGGAGCAACTCAGCACTTAATATCTACTGCATATTCTTTACAATTTCGTAAAGCTTATACGGAGGAAGTTTTAAGTGCTGATGTAAGCTCACATTTACCATGTACGGAGTTAGGTACATTAGTAACTCGTGACTTACAAGACAACAAATTAATTTTTAAAGGAGTACGGTGTTGTCCTAACCATTCGGAAAATTTATTTTCTCTACGAAAATTGATAGATGTAGGTTTTACAGTTGTCCTTGATAATACATCAGTATGTATTAAAAATTCGGAGCAAAATGTAGTTTATTTTCAAGGACCCTATACTAAACCATTTTGGCACTTACACTTTTATACTGATCATACTTTTGGCTCACCTATTTATGACAATGAGAACCCGGAGTTGGCACATCGTGTAATTTTTAGCCAAGCTCATGTAGGAGATATAGCTTTGGCAAACAATTCGGAGGGAGTAGGAGATAAAGGAGATACTTTAGGAGAAGAATGTAAAAACCAAGAGTATGATAATGGAGAAAATATCAACAAAGAGAATTGTTCACCTACGCTATCGGAGAATGAAGATAATCAATTATCGGAGAGAGGAGACAGTGATAATAATGAGGAGAAATTAGAGAAAATAAAGAAAGATGGAGAAAGTCTTGAGGAGAAAAAGACAGAGGGAGTTGAGGAGAAAAATGAAAAATCAGTTATTGACACTGAAAATATAGAGTGTGATAGATATATATTAGACGGAAATAAAATGCCTGTTATTACCATCATGGAGATTACAAATAAACAAATACCACTTGAGTTATTCTGGCACTACAAACTAGGTCATTTGTCGGAGAAATACTTGAAGAAATTAGCTAATACACATCCGGAATTAAAAGGAGTTCAATTCACTGGAGTAATCAGGGATTGTGAAACATGTGCTATAGCTAATTTATCAAAAGTAAATTATGAAACACCAATAAAAAGGATCTCGCCTAACACAAATTGCCATTTCAACCAATTAAGGAGATTTGGTTGCTTGGCATATTTTAAGGTGAAAAGGAGACCAGAGACTAAATTCTCAGGACGTGATATACCAGCCATTTTGGTTGGATATACTGCGTCAGGTTACTTACTCTATAGTCCGGAGAATAAAACGTTTATCGAATCGAGAGACGTACGTTTTAATGATAAAATAGTTTACAGGGAGAAATATAAACTATTGGAGAAAAATAAACATATTAACAATGACTGGTTTGATAAATTTAAAACAGAGTCTGAATCGGAGAAAGAAGAAGAAACATCTGCTTCAACAGGAGTCAAATGGAGAAAATCAAACAGACTGTCTGAGGCAAAAAGACAAAAAGTTGAAGCATTCAACATTGAAGGAGAAAATATTGTGAATATTAGAGACTCGGAGAATAACACAGACGAGTTTACGTATATAGCTATGACGGAAATGAATGAGGATCCTAAAACTTATATGGAGGCAATAAGTTCCTCAAATAGTCAGGAGTGGAGAGAAGCTATAAAGGAGGAACTAAACTCGTTAAATGAACATCAGGTCTGGAGTATTATAGACCGCCCAGTCGTTGATGAATATGGGAGAAAATTGAATGTCATAGATTCTCGTTGATTATTCAAAACCAAAACGGAACCACATGGAGGAATCCGCTATAAAGCGAGATTAGTTGGACGAGGATTTAAAGACAAAATGGAGTATAGTTTATTGGAGATATATGCGCCAGTAACACCACTGACAACAGTACGAAATTTATTATCAATAGTAAATAAGTACAATCTGGAGATTTGTCTGCTGGATGTGAAAACTGCGTTTTTACACGAAGAAGTAACCACCCCAATATACATGGAGATTCCTGAAGGAATGGAGATAAATTTTTCGGAGTGGGCAAACAAAATCTGCAAATTAAATAAATCAATCTACTGTTTAAGAACAAGTCCAAAAAGTTGGAATATCCTTTTTACAGCAGAAATGAATAAAATTGGCTTGGTTAGTGATGTTAAGGACCCCTGTCTGTTCAAATGGAGAAAAGGAGATAAATTTGTTATACTTCTGGCGTATGTCGATGATATATTATTAGCAGGAAACTGCTTGGAGTTAAACAACTTAAGGAGAATTTACGAAAAATATTTAAATATTTGGATATGGGAACACCCAAAGAATATTTAAGTATTGAAATAGAAAGAAATTGGAGTATTAATAAATTGGAGTTGAAACAGTCTCGTTTTATTAACAAATTATTGAGAAGATTTAAAATGGAAGACTGTAAGCCTTGCAAAACACCAATGGTGATAAGGCAAGTTAAACGGAGAAATGAAAATAATTACAAACAGACAGAGGAATCACAAATTGGAGAAAAATATCCGTTCAGAGAAGCTGTCGGATGTTTGTTATATCTGACTGGAGGAACAAGACCAATTATAGCATTGACGGTAAACTTAATGAGTAGATGTCAATCAAACCCCACACTGGAGAATATACAGGAGTTAAAAAGAATTTTTAGATACCTTAAACATACGGAGAATTTAGGACTAACTTATCTTGGAGAAGGTGATAACTTAGAAGGTTACTGGGATGCAAGTTGGGGAGATTTCCCAGTAACCAGAGCTTCAACAGCTGGATACGCTGTTAAACTATTCAGAGACGTGATTGCATGGAAATGTTACAAACAACGGTGCGTAACCACTTCCACTTGTGCAGCTGAATTCATAGCCATGAGTGAATTAGCCAAGGAGATAGAAACTCAAGCTGAAATAACAGAGAAAATAATAAGAGTATCTTATTTACCAGCGACAATTTATTGTGATAGCAAATCTGCTATCAAAGGAGCTCAGATGGTAGGAGCACCAGGCTTAAAATATCTACACACGAGATACCATTATGTGAGACAAGCTCAACAAGATGGTAAAGTAAATTTAGTTAAAGTTGTGTCAGAAGATCAAGAGGCTGACATATTCACTAAACCTTTGTCGATAGGAGTATTTGAAAAATTAGTATGGAGAATATTAAACATTAAGGACAACACCAACCACTAAAATTTGGAGTATTATGATTTGAATGTTACAGAAGTAACAGTAACATAAAATAATTTATTTACAGATAATCAGTAGACACGAAAGCAGTAGATCGGAGACAAAACGGAGATAAGTTAACTACCTCAAAAAACGAACGATCTTGTCAAAATTAAGACATTATTATTTAAGTACTACCTACCCATTTGTAAATATGTTTGTGTTTGGGAGGAGTGATTATTATTCATTTATTATTATTATCGTTATTTGGGTGTTATTGAATTGTTTTTTTTTTTCGTTTTTGTATTTTTATTAATTATATGAATTTTATTATTTTGTACAAATTTTATACTTTATTTCGAAAAACAATAATAAATCACTTAACTAGTCTTATGGTGGCTTAAGGCTAATTAAGCGATAATAACATAAATGATACACACAAATTTAAATATTTTTTTGGCAATATTTCGAAGTTTTACCTTGTGGAGTAAAAGGGTTTCTTCGAATAGGAGTAACAATTGAAGAAATAGAGGTTTTTCTTAATTATAAGTTTTCCTCTAAAGGAGATTTAAAACGGAGATAGGTGTAAGGAGAATAGAGATCGGAGAAATTCGAGTTTTTTTTTACTGTTTGTACGGTTTTTCCTTGACAACTGGAGTAAATATTCTTTTGATGAAAATTGGAGTTTTTCCATAATAATGGTTTTCTCCAAACAGTTCTTTTACCGCACCAACTCAAGAATTCAATGGACCAACTGCGTCACTTAACCAAGGAGGGAGTGTTGGGGTTACACTGATTGTTTGAGTACTTGTTGGTTACACTGATGTACAATACCGCCGTTAATACTACTAAAATAATTTTATTCCTTCTTACTTCTTCTTCTTGTACTCGTAGAGTTAACATCTACTTGTTCTTCTTTATATAATAAAGTGATTACTTGGTGGGGTATTGGAGTTATGTTATTTCTTTATTAATTATTCTTGATATATAAATATTTATTATGGACATCAAGCCCCCAATGTCCAATAATAGTGTTTGTACCAGATTTTGTGACTATTCGACATGAATTTAAAATTTCGATAACATTAAAAATTACCCTCTCCCCCCCCCCGCAGTAGCTCAAGACCAGAACCGTAAGGCCAGTTGAAACCAAATTTGAAATCATGTTAGAATAGTTTCAAATCACTGTTTATTTCAAATTTGGTGACTATTGTTTCAAAATTACTTTTTTTCATAGCCATTAAACTGCATGAAATGCCAGACCTCCCGACATATCATAAAGCTGATCCATATCAAAATTAGTAGGACTCTTCTTTGTTTCAATACAAATAATCGTACCAAATTTCATGGCTATTGAACAAAAATTACCACTTGTACTGTGTTAACATGTATTGTACATCAGTGATGTACCGTGCTCTCTGAGTTTAGGTATGAGTTGAATGATACCTTCACTGTAATGAAGAATGAGTCTTACCATTTTATTTTTGGAGAATAAATGCATAAAAAAGGCATACAAATCTATTTCGTAAAAACTGAATAGTTTTTGAAGAAAATCCGGTTTGAAAATTTTAAAAGTCAAGCTAAAACTGTTCCCTTTATGGGTTATGTCCGGTAAGAGATAACAGGTGGGTGCGGGGTTGAGTGTATGAGAAGCCAAGACCAATCCTGTTCTATATATATCTATGGTGTTTAAAATGCAGTGTGTGTTTCATTCAAAACATACCCTGACGTCCTTAAATCCAGTTCCGGGGATATAGTATTCACATGCCTGTTTTTTCAGTGTGTTTTGGTATTGAGAGATATGTGCTCGATCACTTACCCCGTATGTCAAATTCACTTGTATTATTCCTAAGTGAAACTAATACGAATATTTTTTTTCAAGGATTCTGATTTTTGCGCGCAGCGAAAAAACAAATTGGGTATTTTATTCATTCATTCAGCTTATTGATATTATTAACTATTTCATTTTATTTCAAACCTACTTTATTTAGGTCACTGACAATAAGAATTTTAAATTTTCTTATTAAAAACAGTTAGGGTATGCGACGCATGCTAGCATACCTAGAAAACACGCCCCTGTTTTACATACATAAATAGATGTACATCAATATAATAAACGTAAAACCTAATTTTTTCAGTCTGAACAATATGAAAATCATTTAAAAATTTCTGCGCATGCCAACTATCAAGCAATAAAAAACATTTCACTGCTCCATCAAAATAACAAACTGAACAGTGTTACAAGGCCAGCATAAGCCAGAGTGCTTCAGGGCTTATACACAAAATAAACGTACAACTTCATTTTTTCAGTCAAAACTAAAATAAATTAAGATATGAAATTCTTGTTCTGCAAAAATAATGAATTGAACAATGTTACAAGGGCAACACAAGTCAAACCGCCGCTTTTCTGTGCTTTTACATTGATAGATATTATGCATATTAATTTTCAAAAATAGTGCTAAAATTTTCTTTGGATAGTGAAATGAAAAACGTACTTACTCTCACCTCTGGATCTTTCCATGATCACGACATTAGTAAGCAGATTTTCCTAGAAAACCTATCAAGAAAAATATTTATAAAATTTTCAAATTCATCGCAGTCAAGTGTGTACTTTTTTCTACTTTCCTTAAACGTCTTATACGATAAATTCGAATAAGTAGTTCGAAAAAATCGAAGAGAAGAAAATACTCGTGCGTATTTTCAGTTCACGAAGAGAGAGAATTTTCAGATAAGCGCACCTCACCATTAAATCGAAAATTTGTTTTCTTCGTGTTAAGCCTTTCGTTTACAATTTTGTTCTTCAGCTGGTGCGAAATATTCGCTATTTTCTATACTTTTGGTCCATTTGAATGTCTATCGAAAGACGATCAAGTGTTTCTGTACATTTTTTTCCACTTTCTTTTCCTTCATAATTTTCACAATCAAGATCATCCCAGTCACGACATACGCTTTCGAATTTTTTATTTACATCTTTAATGACTGTAACCGTAAACATCATCGTTGACGTAATTTACACCTACTTGTGAAAGAGGAATATGTATGCAATTAAAATTCTTGTAACGTATACCTACTGTAAGTCTGTCACAAAAAATTAATTGTGTTTCTTTTTTTTTTTTACACTCTTTCCCTTCTCACCAATTTTTCATTCATTTCAAAACCACTGAAAAAAATAAATTGTATATTTTTAAAAATATTATTTCTTACTTTCAGTGTAAATACGAGTGTGCATATATATATATATATAGAGTTACCACCATTATTACTTTTATAGCAGGATTCGTGCAAAAAAAAAAAGAAGAAGATATTGTTGATTTATTTTGCATTGAAGAAAAGGTAAAAATTCTGAACCACCCCCTAACCAAAAAAATGTAAGTAACTTATTCGACGTTTTTATGAAGTCATTACATACAATGAAATTACTATAATACAAAATTTTATTTAAAGAAGCAGATAACATCTGTAGTAGTTCTTTTATTTTTCGATATCTACTGCACTAGTTTGTTTCTTAGCCAGCTGTTGCTAATGAAAAGTTACATCACAAATGATACAGCTTCTAAGCCAAAACAAGATTTTTTAAAATGTCTGTCGAAGACTGAAAGGCAAATTTAACTGGACTGGAAGAGAATAAGTTGGTGGATAAGAAAGAATGAGGTGTTTTCAGAAACAGAATAAAATGGAATGTCATCAGAACTTGTGAGGCAGTTAAGCGGGAATAGGTTAGAGAGAAGATGGGAATAAGATATACTGGCGTGGCAATGCTCGAGTTCAAATAGATTAATTTTCTTGTGTTTAGAACCTTTTTTTTTTTTTTGTTAATTCGATAAAATCCAATTAACTAAAAATAGTATGTAAAAGTATGGTAAGTTCTAGGAAAGTTGCCACTTTTAAAGAATGAGGCAACGAAGACAGGATTTCCAATTCACTGCTGCAACACGCTTGAACAGCCTATTTCTTCATAATAAACTCACCGAGGACTTCATCTCCTACACCCCTCTACCTAATCGATAAGCTCCGCCAACAAACATATCCACGAAACAAACGATCTCCATTCTCTGGACCCACCAACTCATGAAGAGAGCTCTGCCTCCCAGTCCCCAAAATTTCGTCTATTTGCATACATGTTGAACGAAATGAAAGACATACGATGCGTTTCCAGGAGCCAGAAAAATCATCCTCCTAGACTCGGCCTCGGGTGCCTTTTAAACAGACTTCACTTCGAAACCCTCCATCCATCCAAGAACCAGTTGCTCTACAATTATCCGATGGATTTTACCTCCAAGTTCTCAGCAAGTCTATAAGTTCCGAGTCCACGAACACATTTTCATGACACAATTTTCATGAGACTATGAGACTTGAAACGTATTCTACGCGTTAAAATGTCATAAACTTGTATGTTTTTTACAAGTTAATTAGTAAAAGAAAAAAGGATACAGGATTTTAACTATACGGAATTTGAAATGATAATTTAAAAAAAAACAACAAAAAACCGTTTAAAACCATACAGCATATTTTTATCTACTCGTACATCATTTATAAATACATACATACCTTTTACGAATTATTCAGTTTAAGATGTAGGCTACTTAGTAATATTTTTTTCATTTTCAAAAAAAATATACAGGTACATTTTTCAGAATTTTGAGTTTTGCTTTTATGTAAGCCATTAATTTTCTTCTCGACCTAAAAAATTAGACCATAAAATGGACTGAGACTATATTTTGCCATTAGAAACATTACTATACCTTATAACATATTTTAAATTTAAGAAATATTTATGGGAAGGCTTAAGAAAATCGTATAAAAACTACGTAATGTTTACTGAATAATGCCTACCAAATGATATCGACATTTCAAACAAAAGACTTTAGAATATTTTACGCTTTAAATAAATACTAGGCAACCTGTTACTCGAAGTCGAGCAATGTTTTTTTGTAATCGCAATTTAGATTATTGTACGTGTACTTTAAGCTTCATATGACGTCAGTATCATTTAGCCAAGAAAAGTAGGTCAAAAATGAGGTTGAAATAGAATTAATGCTGTCAAAACATTGTATGACTGAAACATGTTGGGGTGGCTTTAGCCCCTCAATAAGTCATAAAACTGCTTCAACAACGTATAGGCTGTGCTTCGAGCATAACTTTTTTTTAAGCTTTTATTGCACTTATTATAACAGCAAAATATGCCGTAAATCTTGTGCTATCCACTGCACTGTGCCACTTTCGGGTTTTGATTATGTTTGTATTTATTTTCACTTCTGTTTTTATACTTTTCAATGCAACTGTAGCATTGTGTTACAACGTCATATTCGCCATAGGATCGCGTCTTCAAATCCAAGCAGTGGATGGTTTTTTGTAATTTTTATGTTGTTTTTTATTTTGGACACATCGTTTATTATGATGGGACTTTGATAAGAGCGGAAATTGTTTTACATTTATGAAAGAATATTTTAAAAATTAATTTATTAGTTTTTTTTTTAACCTTACTACCACTCATCTACTTACTCAATTCTGTTTTTAAAAAATTTGATTCTACCCTTCCTCTTTTGTCTATCAAAAAAACCATACTGTTACGTCACTAACAAAAAGTGTTGCTTATTCAAAAATCAATTATTCACACATGAATCTTCCGTTTGTAGCCAAACGAATCAGTTTCTCGAATATTAATCCTCAGTCTGCGCGGCAGGCTTTAATTTTTTGCCTTTATCTCCATTCCTCAACTCAATTTTTTTCTCGAAGAAGATTCTCCACACCTCTTTTCCTACTACTTAAAAACATCGATTTACAGCTATGTGACCAAAAAACGACCCTCTGTAATTAAGAATCAGTTTCGCACCCATGAATCTTCAGCGCGTGAGCTCTTTTACTTTTTTCGTTCATATTTCCTCTCTTTCAGCGTTTTTGTTTTTCTGATTATTAGATTCTGCAAACCTCTACTTAAAGCCATTTAAAATGAGACCTGTATTAACAAATACTGATCTAGTAGTTCTGGGGTAAAAAATAGTTGGTACGATAAAACTGTTTACCTATTAAATTATATCTACATTCTTACATAGGCTACAGCATATTACAACGAAACATTCATGTCTGCATGGCACAGTAGTTAGTTGCCTGATTTCATAACCGTGAAATTATATGTTTAAGACCAGCTCCCATCATATTTTCGCCACCGCAGTTCCCAACCATCCCCTTACCTTCGTTACACTGGCTGAATCAATTTATCATGTACCATTGTAAATTCCCATTTGATGTGTGTTAAAAATACTCACTGCACAAAATGCTGGGTTATTGCATGAGTTTTGAAATAGAGATGCACCATGACAGCATAGGCGACTAAAAGTTGTCATAGGACAATCACAACAGCTTTAATGAGAATAATCAAGAAAACCGATACAAACTTGATATAAAAAACAAATACCAAACACAAATTTTGCAAACAAAAGTCAAATTAAGCAAACAGCTGAAGGAGATTTACTTGAATAATTTTGTAAATTTTTGTAATTTGTTTTTGTAATAGTTTTTCTCAGCGAGTTTGTATCTGTTTTATAAATTTTTCTCATTAAAGCTGTTGTCATCATTCTATTACTCTGATTGTTAACATGCAGTCATGGTGCGCCTCATATTTGAAAATTCATGTATAAATAACACAGCATTTTGCACGTAGTGAATCTTTTAAACACCCACCAAATGGGAATTTCTAATGGTGCATAATAAACGGATTCATTCACTATGAATTTTCTCATAAACTGAATTTTATCAATATTTCAAACTCAAAAATTCAATAGGTATTCTCTCGAGCTTGTATTCTTGTAAAAAAACTTCCACTGATATCATCACTCCCAACCACACTAATTCTACGTCCACACTAAACTTATCAATAAGTAGTGGGATCCACACATTTTATTAATTCGTAGTTTATGAATTAAAAATTGCCTAATATAAATTTGGGTAGCAAACAACATACAAAAAATTCGAATGTTGTCGCATAATTTGGCCCCTTCGGCCAAAAAAGTTCGCAAGCCACTATACACTTGTATATAAATGAGATTTTCCTACTCGTTTCTACTGGATGATGCATCTCAAGCGGAACACTCTGTATAACGTATAAAACATACAAAAAACATAAAAAAAAAAAGTTTTTCCCACAAATGTTTGAATGACTAATGGATTTTCCACATTTTATGACTCTCTCTATTCGTCTTTCTCACTCCAGTACTTTCAATATATTTAACGAAAATATTTTACTTTGTAATAGATTGACGAGGTAAAGGAAAGCACAACGAAACTAAATTAATAACGTCTCTGTCAATTTTAAGAAAATGGGCGATGCCGTCAAGGCAACCGGGTTTTGGAAATTTTCTGAGAAAAAGCGTCGAAATACAGACCCAAGGGTGTACGTATCGTCGTCGAACACGATATTGTAATGAAACCAATGAACATAAAAGAGGACGACAAAAAAAAATGTATATACAGTATACACAGAACTGACGACGACGATCCCTTAACAAGCGCAAAACTTACAAAAATTTGGTTAATTATAAGAGCCAGAAGAAAAGAAAATTACACGAAAGAAACGAAAGGTGATATAACGAGATGACAAAAAAAAAAAAATGAGGGTGAAAAAATCAATTAAAAAATAAATGTCTCGACCAAAGTTTTTCTTTCATCAACCTCAACACCGATTTTTTCTCCCCCACTACACTTCATTTCGAGAAATACTCCAGCGTAGAAAAAACTTTGCGAATCAATTAATTACAATGATTTTTTTCCTCGTTTTTTTTTGTTTTTGTTTTTTTTTTTTTTTTTTTTTACAAATTTAAAAATCAACAATATTACCTTGAGTATTTTAAGTTAATTTCAACTTTTACCGCCCAACATTTTTTATAATTAACTAATGAAATTTAGCTTCATTGAGCGAAGTTTTGAATGTGTAAAGGTGACAGATATTCGAGTACAGTCACTTGGGTTTTTTTTTTCTTTATCCCCGTAAATCTAGGTACCTACCTTCAAAGAAAAACAGTCAACAAAATCAAATAACGATAAATTTTCAAAAACTGAAATATTATAAGTACCTGGTACTTTTTATTAAATGATAAAACTTCATAAAAATATAAAATGACTGGGTACTAAATTTTAATAAATTATCGATGTTAGTTTAATCTTGAATATTCCCCCATAAAAAAGTCTAAAATTCGTTAAACTTTTCTAATAAAAAAAAAGAAAAACTTATAAAATTATCGTCGTAAGATTAGAAAAAAGCTATCTATACTAATCAGAGATCGTAATAAACTAACCATAAGTCAGACGACTCTACGTATATTGGCCAATTCAACAAATAAAAAAGAAAAGACTTGGCTATTTTCATTACAAACTTTTATTCTTCCCTCCCCCTCTCATAATCAGCAGATTTTAGAAGACTCCCTTGCGCAAAAAATCTGGTTTTATACAACTGCGCTAAATGTTCTACAACTTATTTGGTCAATTTTTCCCTTTTCAGGAGAAAATTACCGAATGCCCCAGATATCTTCCTTCTTTAAATGAACAAATTGAAAAACGGACAGATGCAGGACAAATAATATTTCCCAAGGTACTACCAATCTTCTGAATCACTTATGTGCCCCTAGAGGTCAATATAGCTCACTGTGGGAAACACACTAGGTTTAAACATTGCCATCCCATGTTCAGTCACACATTCTTATGTCAAATATTTTCGAGACAAATAATCATTAAACAAAAATTTATAATGAATAATTAATGAAAATAGGTACGGTTTTGTGGAATACCTTGTTGTGAGAGATATTCACACTGGAAGGTTTTCAACAGTATTTGCGTGTTCTGCCACTTCATACAATTAAGTATGGGAGAGCCAAATCCTCGGCAAACACTGGTGATTTTTGAGCCGGTTCTGAGAGTTTATATACAGAATTTGGCACACGCACACAGACACACATGCATACGTACATGTACGTAATTATGTCATGCGTTACGTCGTTTTTTGCCTCTGTCGAGGTGATAAGAAACGACGCAGCACGTTTGGTACTGGGCCGTGACATCACCGAGATCATTATCTGGTAATTGATCTCGGCCCGTGCAATGTATCTTACCTGTATGTATGTACAGGTACGAACATACAAACGCACCAGTGTAAATTCGTTTAACATCATAAAGACGATTATTGCCAGCCTTTGGGCGGTGACTGTTGTCAAGGGGTGCGAGCCCCTATTACCTCATAGAAGTATTGTCCCCACAGGTTTCATTAAAACAAACTACAGGATTTCAAATATTATTAAAAAGTTGTGAAAATAGTCACAATCATTACACTGAAAGAAAACAATCATTGATTTTAGCTAACGTTTAACCCTTTTTTGGTTGAAAATTTTATCTAAATTTTTAGAAAAAGTATCAATCAGCTAACATAAATTTCCAATTGGTAGAAAATAACAAAATATGTAGGTAGGTACTCATATTTTTATCTACAAATATTTACGACAAAAAAACAGCAAAAAGTTAAGGATTAAACACTTTTGGTATAAATTTATGAAAAATCATGGTTTTTTTCTCTCAAAAAAAAAATAAGCCTATTTCTTCGCAGAATAATGAAAAAAGTGTTGAAAATTTGTACCTTTATAGGTAATGTGGAATACCTTACGTCGTGGATAGTATACCAACAACAGAAGGTGTTCAACAGAACAATTTGTGTATTTATGCCAAAATACCTAAAAGGTATAGGGGAGCCAAGATCTCGGCAAACACTGGCAATTTAGCCTAAGATTTTCTGGTCTTATACTCTGCTCCCTACATGCACATATACATACTTATGTAATATTTACATAAGCATATTGTAGATTATTCATCGTACTTTATAGTTGCTATAACAACGATAAAGTACATAGAATGCACCTCTGTATCAGTTTGTGATATCGCCGAGATTATTATCTATCGATTTGTCACGGACCAAGATTTGTAACTTGTCTATCTGCAAAAATAGACAAGCACAAACAAACAAACATTCTGTTTTGGTTTAATGTGCAAAGCACGAATATTGGTCACCAAAGGTGACGACTGTTGTGTTGTCGATAGGCCGAGCCTATTTCCTCATACGAGTAGTCTTCTAATCCCCACAGGTAAGTCATTAGATGAAATATTTTTGCAGGTAGAAAGATTTTTACTGAAGGATAATCATCGACATGTATCCGTTTAAAACGATATTTTAAGAGAAAAAAAAAATTATGATTTCAAAAACCAGATTTTCTAAAAGGTATACCTTTTGGACATCGGTGTTTTTTTCTTCTTCGTCTTCTTCAAAGTCCATCTCATCGTTACCCTATACTAAATACGTTTTCAGCTTCGGTCTGGGTAACAGGATATCGCATCCAGCCGTAAAATACAAAATAATATTTCTTAACATCAAAGAACCATAAAGATGAGGAAAAAAGATCAGACCAATCACATATGATAAAAATATTCTCAAAAGGCGATTGAACTGTGAGAGTTTGTTGAAGTTTAACGTCAACATCGAAAATTGATTATGTTGGTAAGGAAATATGACAAGTGATTGAAAGGAAAGCAACCAAAGGGGGAAGGAAAAAAAGGAACCGGAAAAAAATGAAATCGTAAAAGAAATGCGGTTATGAAAAATGGTGCGTGATGATTACCATTCGGAGTGATGGAAAAAGAAAGATAGCGAAAAAAAGAAAAGAAAAGAAAAAATCATAGCGCAGCAATACTTTTTTAAAAAACCCAGTTTCCCAATTTTCATCCATAACGATTTAAAAAACAAACCTGAATTCCAAGTGCTTGAAAAATTTGCAAAAAAACTATCGATTATGATCGATATCCGATGAACGTATCGATGAATCGGTATTTTATTGCGAAAGTTTCAAGGAAAACAATTACGTAAAATTGTCGGTGGTTATCGATATTTTCAACAAAAATATCGATTTATCAAAGTTTTATGGCTAAAAACCGATTTCTTAGAAAATTTTGGTTTTCCAGTATTCTCGGTAACCACCGAATCAACAGACACAAAACTTCTATCACACTAGGTTTCATACGAGGAATATCTTTCGTGAACATTTTAGCCCAATCCCTTCCCTGGTTTTCTCAAAATCGTGAACAAAAATTTATTCCAGCAATATTTCTTCTCCAATTTTCTCGAAAACTACTAAACCAATAGACACCAAACTTTCATCAGACTTGCAACTGCGTAAGAACGATCTATCGTGAAAATTTCAGCTCAGTTCCTTTCGTCATTTTCTCAAATTCCTGGAAAAACGAATTTTCCAGTAATTTTTAGTATTTTAGTTTTCAGGGAAACTACCGACTCGATAGACACCAAACATCTTTCAGACTTACTCCTATATGAGAAATATTTATCGTGAAAATTTCAGCTTTATCTGTTTATTAGTTCTATCAAAAAGCGAGAACATAAAATTTGGACGTTATGCTACATGTAGGTACTTATTAAATACATTCATACATAATTATATAATATACATGTTTAACAAAATGAAAAAAAATTGGGTCAAATTGGTAAAACGGTACCAATCTTTTTCCTTTCTCGTGAAACGAATAATTTTCATGAACCCCACCGCTAACCCTTTTGTGAGATCAATTATAATATCCCGTCTGCAAGCAAACTGCGTAAAAATAAATACTAACGTGAAATAGTATAACGTTATGTAACCACCACAGCTTCTTTATGTAGGGTTGAAATTTGGCAGATTTAAATGGAATTCAAATATGATCAAATACGTAACCTTAAAAACTATCTGTTTATTGAGAAAAAAAAAAAAAAAGATATGAATAATTAGATATCATATCGAAGCAATAATACGAACTGATTTTCAAATTTAACGTAATATTTCTTTCTTTCTTTTCTCGAAATCAATAAAATATTAAGGGTGGATAATCTAAATATTGTGGATAATACAAAATATACATACAGTGTAGCTTTTTAGATAAGTAGGTATTTACCTGTGTGATCCTCGCCGAAATAGATATAAATAGTTTGAATGAATCTGATTATATCCTCTCCCTCCAATCACGAATAAATGAAGAGACAATAATATTTCAGTTTAACTGGTCCTTAACATTAGAATCGACTATCCGCAGCAGCGTATAGTTCGATGCGGAAAAAGGTTGAAAATTACCATCACTCTTTTAATAAGTAAAAAGTTTTTTGATTAGGAAGAGTGCGGAACTCGTTCTCTTAGGAGAGTGTCAGGTTTTCCTGGGTGGAGATAAAAAAAAATTTTGGTTTTCCGAAAATTTTCTAACCCAACTCGATGAGTAGGTTCTGATAAAAAGTTTTATTTTTAAGATGTTACGAACGCTTACGCGTTTCTTATCAAACAGGTATTTTAATTGTTTTAATTAATCCACTTGAAATATAGAAATTTTCAAGTTTTGTCGCTTCACAGAATTGAAATCTTATATAGGTCACCAAGCAGAGTAGTTCAGAGTGGAATAAAGGGACGACAATGTTGTGCCAAATCGAAGAAGTGTAATGAACAGGAGGAGAGTAAATCGCAATAAAGTACAGAATATGAATTATGAGATTGCGTATAAGGTGATGTCAGTCGCAGAGTAATGTAACGAAAGTTGAATGGACGGATGCAGTGCAGCCACGAATGAAGATGTTTAATATGATTGAAATTATAATATTATTCGAGTGTTGTAAGGTGCGAGTGAGGGGGATAGAAAGTACCAAACAAACCTCAAGATAGGCTGGAACTGAGAACAAACTTTTTTTGGAATTGGTCCATAACTAAAACTACGAGTGTAACGTTTTTTTGATGTAATAAATAGATACAGTTGATCGGTCAAACCATTACAGTAGAAGTTGGCATGATTAGTTCTTTCAATAATCACAACTGGTGAAAAGTTCTTTGCAGTGTACTTTCTTACCAACAGTCTGGAGGTACGATTTTAATTACCTATAGATGCAAAAGGTAAGAATGAAAAAAAAAAAACTGTCCAACAAAGCACGTCGATGGAAAAATTTTCATCTAACTAGTGGGTTGTGTTTCCATCGGATTAATTTTCAACATTTCAGCTAGGTTATCAAGTAAGTTGAATTATTCAATAGATGACAGTGGATTTGATTCAGCTTGAAAAACCAAAATTGAATGTAAACATCAATGAACATGACAAAAATTCCGAGGCTTTGAGTACATTCAAGAATTCAGCAAACAAGCAATTTATAGTAATTTCTGAATAGATTATGCTTTAGTACCAATAAGCAAGCAAACTGAATCATTTAATGTGGTGCATGTTCCTATTTTTGCAACTGGTAACACGATATAATTCGTTGTTTTGGTGGAAACCTTCGAGGATATACATATATATGGTGGAGACAACGCGAAGGTGGTTTTGGTGTTTTATCTACGATAGCTCTGCCAGCAAGAAACAATCTCCACGTTCATTTGTTTGTAAACACTGTCTTACAAAATACCTCACTTTTACCTTAATCTGCAAATCTGATTTGTTTGGGATATTTTATATGCCAACACTATGGCATCCCCACTGTAAAACTGTAGCCTACCTTGTCATTTTTAACATAATTATATATATATATATGTAGGTTTGTTAAGTGGTTTGACTCTAATTTGCACTTTGAATAAAAGATAGTATGAGGTCACAAAATTCAAAACATTTTATTCACACGTAATTAACAAACGGAAGAGAAATTAGAAAATTCAAGTTTATTTTACACACAAAACAAACAAAGATTAAAATCTGTATATCTGGGTCAATGTTGAATGACCACACGAACGAATGAATGAATCTATTAATGAATGAAATTATCGGAAGCGAGTTTGCGAAGTCGATGACGATAACAATGAAAATCGTTCAAGTTAAGATTAGTCGAAAATGTTGTCATCGGAAAAAAGAAAGAATGAAGTTCGTGTATAAAATGACATAATTGGAGATAAACAGTTAGCATGCAGTAAATAATTACGTCGTGACATCTTAGCCTAGATCAAACATAAATAAACATGAAAATATTTCAAATCTCACAAGTATGAGCGAGATTGGTGGTATTTGGGAAAAGACGATTTGGTCTTTTACATATATACATATCCCTACAAGTGGAAACAACAAAATTTGTTTTTATTTTTGTTAGCGTGTATTGAATAAATCAAATACACACACATACCAATAAATTTTTTTTATTTCCCTCTTTCCTTCTCTGAAATTAGTACTGAAACTTGCATCAAAACTTGCACCAAGATTTGTGCCAGCAACCTTGACCTTTCGGTTTTTACCCCCTATAGTGAAAACAGAAATGTTTACTTACCACATCATAAAGTTTGATCTACAAAACTGAAAATGCTACTTCAATGAAACCTTATCAGGTAAATGTAACAGTTAATAAAAACACCATAGATGCTGAGAATTACCTGAGCAATAAAATAATGAGACACTGCAAATGCACGGTGGCCAAGATAACAGAATTATTGATAGTAGAATCGGTCGATTTTTTAATAATTGGAAACAGAAAACAAAACAGAAAATAGGCTTAAGAGTGAAATAAATTGAAAAATTTATAAAAATATATTATTTTCACACTTGTACATTCATGATTGTTTAAAATTTTAATGCAATTTTCTAAAAAACCAAACTGAAAATGGACAATGAAAACTTCGTAAAAATATAATGTACCTACTGATCGATTTGGAAAAACAAAATGATGTTAAGGTTTATTACACAGTGTGAAACTGTAAAAGTTCAAGTACTATTACCTAGAGCTAGAGCATGTCTGTAGCAACCACATACACAAGTGCAATACGATTCATATCTCGACTGACAAATAAGAAAAAAAAATGACCCGTGTCCAAATGTGAAAAACAGTAATTTTATTCCCGATTCGTCTTGATTTTTTTATTTTTTTTTATTTTCATTGTTTGCTTGGGCGTGCAAAACATTGTGTCAACTGCGAGTTGACATTTTAGAAAAATTATAGGCGCCAGAAAGATCCGTTCATACATTTTATAATTCACGAGTCTCGTTATCAGTTTATTTTTTCCATCGAAAGAAAACGAATTACAATGAGAATAAATCAAGTTTCTCTTTTTTGGCCCATATGTATTTCGGAATCGTCTAATTTGTTAATCCCTTTTTTCTTTTCACCCTCCTCTTCACTCTCACTCTTTCTTTACTCGTTTACAAAACCGGCTATCATTATTTTTGAATCACACTGGTTTCAACAAATTACAATCTGGCTGAGACGTAAAACGAGCCACGTGTTTTAATAAATCTTTGCTGAAAATTTCAGTTTAATGACGTTCTTCGTTTACTGGAATTATTTTTAAATGTGAACTGCGAGTGCGAATAACTTGCAATTGTATTTGTTAGCAGTTTGGTGGCATTTCGAGTCATATTGTACATTTGACCTTTAATTATTATCAGATCATGTATGTCAGTGAGAAGAATGAAACTAAATGTAGAGTTTTAAATGTGTATTGTACAGTCGTGCATAATACACTGTTAAACGTATTAAAGCAAAATATGTTCGATTAATTTATTTGCCTGACTCATTATTGCTTTCCTCTCAGAAATAACAAAGGTTGAAAAAAAGTTTTCAGTAAAAAACACTTAGTGATTCAGACATAGAAATATAAAGATTTAGAGATGCTGGGGAACTGGGGAATTCAGAAAATTGTTCAGCTTTTCAAAAAATTTATAAAAAAGGGGGATTAATATGTGAAAAAATTTCAGTATTTTTTGAAGAAGGTTTAAGCACCATCCCCTGTAAAAATCCTCAAGATCCCCGTGGGGACTCACTGGTACGAGGTATAGGGGCTCGGACCCCCGACAACAGTCGCCGCCAAAGGCAGGCTCATATTTGTCCTTGTGACGTTAAACCAAAACACAATTACATTCGATCGTAATTACCTGCATGTACTTGCAGGTAATGTACGAGTACCGAATTGTGACTAATCTTAACAATGCAATGATGTCATGATCTGTTCACAAACCAGCCCATCATTTCTTATCACTAAAAGAGATGACACAACCTGGCCGCTCTCACTTACGTATGTATTCCTTACGTATGTGTGTATGTGTGCGTGTAATTAAGCCAGATATAGACCGTCTGAACTGGCTCTAAAATTGCCAGTGTTCACCCAGGTTTCGGCTTACCCATATGATAAATATGAAATGGCTGAACATGCTTAAATTCTGTTGAATTTACCTTCTGGTGAGAATACTTTCTCACGACAAGGTATTCCACAATCCACATATGGGTTTAATTATTAACATTTCAACAATTTAATTTTTTAAATTTCCAAACTAATTTTTGCTGTCGAATTAGGCATATTTAAATCCACCAGGTGACTTCACCTATGAAGGGAAGTTTATTATAGTAAATAATAAAACTTTGCCAATTTACAGAGTTAAATAAGACCCAGCAATAATAATATCTCTTCCGCGCATTAACCGCTTTAAGTGTGTATTTTCCAAAAGTGTCAAACACTGTAATGGCTGCCATTCAAAAACCAGTCGACTGATTTTGCTATAATTCAATACCAAATCAGTCCCAAACAGTCTCAAACGGTCATAAAAATTTCAGCCAAAATCTTTTAATTTATAGAGGTTATCGTGATGACAACATGATGGGTTTGCAACAATTTAAGAACCTCTTCCACCGAAACTAGGAGATAAATTTCAAAAATTTTAACTTTAACTCAAGAAAGCTTCTAACATTATCTCAAGTTTTATTGCCATAGGTCAAACAGCAGAGGCTCCACAGACTCCCAAAAAGTGCTAAAATTAGCAAAAAGTGGAAATATATATATAGGTAATATTGAGTGACCTATATATTTGTGATCTACGACTCAGGATCGGCGCTTTTTCGCAGATCCCGCCATTGCACTGAATGCAACAACTGTATTTTCCACACTAATATATATTGCGTACAGAAGAATTTGAGTGACCTATATATTCGTGACTTATAACTCAGGATCGGCGCATTTTCACAGGTCCCGCCTCCAGATTCCGCCACTGCACGGAGTGTAGTAGTTGTCCTACTTGCACTCGATTATTTCTGCCATTATCGAAAAATGTTGCTGCACAGTTACAGTGAACATTGCAATTTTTCAATTCAATATTAAATTTTGAAATGAGAGGAAAAATTTCACGGTAGACCCAAAGGATTCATAATTTTTTTAGACTGATTTCAACTCATAAACACGTTCCCTGGGTGCTAGTCTATAATTAGAAAATTTATAGATAATATACAGGGTTAAAATTTCAATGAAAACCGTAAAATCTCATAATCAGTGGGACTAACTTACGATACCCAATTCGTTTGTTTATACGGCGCCTATGACCAGTATAATATTTTGAGATAATTATAGGGAATCGATACAAACTGAAGATATTTTAAATATGGACATGAGAACATGATATTTACCTCTTTCCGCAGGATATAGTAATTTAATTTTAAAATATTACCCCATATTTTCTTCTTTCTTTTTGGTATTTTATTTTTTCAAATTCATCTCGTCCCTTAAGCGCGTTTAATATTATTCTAATTCTTAATTCGGAATTAAAAATTACTCCCATACTTAGCAACTCCAAATTAATCCACGATTTATACCTTTAGAACGTCAGCTAGATACCCCAATTTTCGTATTATTAGTACATAGAATTTCGACAAAAACCTAAGTAGAATGAGGGCATAATATTATGAAGCGCATAAACTAATTCGGGGAGAATACTTTTATCCGCCTACGAGCCATCGCAACTAAACCTCGAAAGGAATTTATTTGGCAGCCCAATAATAATCAGAATTTATAAACAGAATTTTTTTTTGTTTACTAGTTTTTCAGTAGACAGTTAAGTAGTTTTTTCATTAGTCTGTTAAAATTGTGTAGGTAGTGAATTTTTTTTTCCTCAAGTAGGTATGCCTACTTTGAAAAAAACAAAAAAAAACAAAAACGATTTGGGTGAAGTAAATTTTCCTTAATGATGGTAAGTTCAGTTTTACACACGTTTGAATCAAAATATGACAATTTATAAATACTGAACATGCGTAGGCTGGTAAAATAGAAAGTAAGTAGGTATAGACAACATGTTTCGTAAAGCTACATATCACACTACCTTTATGAGCAGTAAAAGGTCAATAAGGATATATTTTTCTTTGATCGCGACACATGAGGTGCACAAAGCACTCTCATACTCAAAGTTAAATTCTTGATACTGTTTATTAGAAAAAATGATAATTAGTTATAGAGTTATTAATTGAGAAAGAAGTGTATAAAGTAGGCGAGTGTAATTTTTGCAGCATCTGCCCCCCTCCACAAAAGAAATGCGAAAAATTTGATAATGAAGATTGCTAGTGTTGGGAATCGAACTAGAAACCTATATATTGAAAAGTGATGACTCTATTCATATGGATGTGCCATCGCCAACTGATAGATGGGAGTGTGCGCATATATACTGGTTCAATTCCCAAAACCACTCCCCCTGTGCTGCGGCTGTGGATACAACATGACAACATAACACAGGGGAAAGCTAGGTAGCTGCTATGTGGTAAACAGACCAAACCCACAATATAGGCTTATCCTATCATAGCTCGACGCAGCCAATCTGTGGAGGGGGTTGCGTGAACTCCTCGAGTATATATATAATAAAGAGCTGTTTCATATAACATTTCTATAGATAGTTACTATCGGACACAGATAGCGTTTTTTGGGAAATAAAATTACTCTGTTTGGCACATTACTATATCTATATGTAACAATACATAGATATATATCTTGAAGTAATTTCACTCCTTGAAACAGTCTATAGTTGAAGAATGGAACTAGGACCATCAGCCCTCCACTACATATACATATACTCGAAGTGTGAACTGGTGGGATAGCGCTGCGTGTTCATTGCTCATGTCAAGAGTCACCACTTCTGGAGGTTACTGGCGTTGGGAATCGAACTGGCAACCTATAGACTGAAAAAGGACAATGCTATGCATATGGCTACGTACCACTGACCGATATAAGAGAGTGTGCGCGTTCACGCCCCCACAAATAACAATGAAGGATGAAATGTGTATGAAGATAAATATATATGTATATAAAGTGTAATGCATGCGCACAAGCAGGTGCATTAAGTAAAAAACAATGCATAAGGAATTTACAATAATGTAACAGCATAAAAGAGGTGTGATATTTAGTTATTTGACCACTTTATGTGTTACAGCATACACGAGATATTACTATCAAAAATGAATGTTAATATCTCTATAATATTACAATAATTAAATAAGAAATGATTTTTTACCTTGTTTTTTGGCATTTTAATTCTGAAATGACCTCCATGCAATGGATCATCATGTAGTTTTTTCAGAACTGTCGGAATTAGTTTTTCAGGTATTACCGTAACTACTTCATTGTACGATGAGGTTAGAGTTGGTAGTTTTTTCAAGACATTTTCGTCAAAGAAATACAATTGAATTGAGTGATTTAATTTACACAATTTATTTTTATCCTTTTTCATTTCGTTGTAATTTAACATAGAAATTACATTTTTCCTATGAGTGTCACTTTCTTGCATTGATTTTAATTCTTTGGGTAATTCGATATCTTTTTTTGGGAGAAGATTAAAGTCAGAAGTTTGAGCCTCTGTTTGATTGGAAGATGTAATGTTTTTATTTAGGATTTTCGGAGGATTGGGAATCGGATTATTTACAAGGGGAATCTGTTCGTCGAGATTTGTTTGATTAGATTGTCGATTCAAAGCGGATCGGGTAACTGTGTTTGTAGTGGGAAAATTTGGGCAGTTTTCAGAACGTATTTTTACATTCTGTGAGGTGTTTGTGGGTTGTTCCACAGAGTAATATGGAAATGACAAGTTAGGTAATGGGGAATAATAAGAATAGTTTGGATAGAACCAATAATTCTGATAAACAGAATTCAAGGGAATCAATTGGAGGTTATGGATTTGACAAATTACATTTACATTTTTTTCATCTTCTTTGGGCAGAACATATTTTTTGTCTACCAAGAATTCACAATATTTGAAAGTTATTTCGTCAGGTTCATCATTGGAATGGGATAACATATCAGCCATGCAGTTATTTTTTCCTGCAATATGTTTTATTTGAAAACTATATTTGTTCAATTTTGATATTAATCTAATTAGTCTTGGGCTTGGCGTATTAAACTTCTGATGATAGATCAGGGGTTTGTGGTCCATGTATATTGTAAAGCGTAAAGCTAGCAGATATCCATAAAAATGAGCCAAAGCATTAGTTATAGCCATCATTTCAAGATCAAAAGAGCATAGTTTTGAGTGTGCAGGTTGGACTCTTTCTGAGAAGTATCTAACCGGATGTTTATGCTTAGTTATTGGGTTAGTTTGCAGTAACACTGCACCTAATGTAATTTTTGAAGCATCAACCTCTAAACATGTTTCAAGTTTTGGGTTGTAAATTGCCAAAACAGGTTTTAAAATCATAAATTCTTTCAATTTTTCGAAAATTTCGAAATGCTCTGGGTTTAATTTTATTGGAGCATTCGATTTACTATCTATTCATCTTGAGTCTCCATACATGTGCATTTTCAAAAAACCAAAACTCGACGCCAAACTTGAGGAAACAACGAACAAATCGCGAATTGTTCGGAATCATGAACCGGAACTTAGGCTAAATAATTAACAATTATTGATATCTACGTACCCATTTAATTTTTTTTTTTGTCCCTATTTAACAATAAACTCGTCTGCGAGTTACCTACCATCTGGGTATATTTCGAAAGGATATGAATGGTACCTACGTTCAATTTAGCTATCAATAATTTAAAAAATCTTGCAAGCAACACCAAGGCTCGAGTGATTGGTAAAACGCAAAAACATTGATTCGAACCTTGTCACCAGAAATTAAACTTTTAATTGTTATTGTTTTCGTAAACTTCAAGAAAACATAATCAAGCTTGTTTGATTGAGCGTCAAATTTTTTAATTTATTTATATACTCAATATCTGCCATCAGGGTTAAACTAGATTCCTAAAACGGGTAAATGGGTACACGTTGGAGTAAATTAAATTTTTCGAAAGGTCGCAATTAAATTTAGGTAGGTAGCTAACATTGGATGGCTCGAATATGGCAGAATGGATTGAGAAACAGTGAGAAATAAACCGGGAACCGAGGTACCCACAGAGAAAAACAGAACATCGACTTGTACATAATGGAATTAAAACTCGTTTCGCATTCTTCCTTAATCCATAGACTATAACCTTTCTCGATTGAAAGAATAACGCAAATGTCGGCGAATTTGTAAAATTTACATTTAGCCGATTTCGTCGAAAAGGAATTACATGAGTTTTTGTTGGGATCCCAATGAGTGACCGTCAACGTTTGCAGAAAAGAAAAAAGAAAGAAAAGAACCGAGAAAAAAAAAACGAATCTGTACTCCAATCAAATAGAAACATTTTTTATTCATTATTTTCCACCAGAAAAAGAGTTTTTTAGTAGAAAAAGAGTTTTTTAGTTGAAAAATATATTGGTGACCTCAAGTAATAGTGAAAGAATACAATAAAACATTTTGACATCGTAATTTATTCACGGTTGATGCTGGTAAATTGAAATTAATGAACCTTCAATTGTGGTGACTGATGGAGCTACTTGTACAGCCTCTCGTTCGAAAAGAAGTTGGATGCAAACGTTACTTTCTCAAGTTCTTCTAAAAATACAGATTGTTAGAGAAAATTGTGAGGCGTTCAACCCCCTCCCCCAACCCGCCTATGTCCTCGAAGTAAATATACAGGTGAATGATACTGTCATACTATGCGCAATAAGTAACATGCAAAAGTAAAACAGTTTGATAAAATTAGAATCTATTCGAGGTGCTTAACCATAAGATTGAAATAATATTGAAAGCTGAAAGATTGTAAACATTACAAATGAAATTTTCGGGCCTCAGATGAGCGCACAAATTATGGAACTAGCTAATTGAAATATGTAAAAGATATTTTAAGAAAAAAGGCAGAAAAGAATCATACCGTACTCAAGTCCAATAATGCAGTAGAAGCTTTTTCAATAAGAAATGACCGGTGTTACTTAATGAATGATGAAATCAAATACAAGCCTTTCGCGTTATACTCCATCCCAAATAAAAATGACGTCACGTCTTACGAGTTGATGGACTAGAAGAGAATGTAGAAAGTAGAGATTCATTCGATTCAACAAAGGCTGCATCCAAAACTGTTTTATTTAAGCCAATATTGTTAGCTTTACGTAGCTATGAAAGGTGACTGTCTCTGTGACGTCACGTCGTTCTTATGTATAGCTTACCCTACTCTTCATTATTACCACGTGCTACGTGTTTTTCAACTTTTCGTGCATGGTAGAAATACCTCTTGATTAAAATTTTATTTTTAATTGGGCTCTTCGCCCTCCAAACACCTCTTTCTTTCTTAATGTTTTTTGAACAACTCGCCTCACCTAACCTGCTACTAACTTTGCATCAACATTACCAAAAATAAATTTTAAAAATAAATGATTACTTCCCAAAAATTTAGCATAACTGGGAATTTTCAACAATGAAACATCGATATATCGATATTTGTTAGATAGGCAAACTGGGTTTTCTAGAAAAGTATTAATGCGCTAGTTTTTTTTTTTTCTTCTCTACCCAAAAAACTATCCGTAAAAGTGATCACGGATAAATTCATAAAGATCGTATTGGATTAATATCGATTTTGTAGCATAAAGTTGAATATTTTGGTCAGAAATTAATGATAATCTAAGAATAACTGCTGTGTTAATAACAGCTAAGTACGGTTCAAAAATTTACTTATGAGAAAAAAAAAAAGAGTAACTAAAATATTTGTTAATAAAATGCAAGAAAAAAAATTCATTCTTTATGACAGAAAACGTATGACTCCAATAGCAATTTACTGGTAAAATAAGGGGAAACCTTCCTCAAATTGTTTGTTTATCTTAATGATAATATGTCTAGTGAAAGGAGAGCAATTCTTTCATATACCTAACTAAGTTTTACGAAGCTGCGTGGTATCTATTTATGAGTTTGCCATTTTTTCCTTAATTGACCCGATTTTTGTGTGACTCCGAATGTCCAACAATTAGTTCTATGCAAAAGTGAACTGGAAATTTGAATTCAACACCACAAAAAAACTCACTCTCAGCAAAATTATAAAACAAAGTTATCTAGATACTTTTTTTTTTGTACAATCAAAAGGTTTAATAACTTAATTCAATCAAAAATTTATTCCAAAATTTGAATTCAACGCCCCAAAAAACATATCCCACAATGTATAACTCAATGAACAAATTTTCGTAACCTCCTTCTTGGGGTCCCTAAAGGGCGTACAAAAATTGTTTCCATCGCGAAATGGACCCGAAATTTCAATAGTTTAAATTCAGCGACTCAAAAAACATATTCCACAATAAAAATTTCTCAACCCTCTTTAGGGGTTCTCAACAGTTCACACCTCGAAAAACATAATATGCAAATGTATTACTCAATATACATGAAAAAATTATATTAAACCCCTTTTTTGAGGTCATAGAGGGCCAAAAATTGGTTCAATCCTAAATTAGATCATAAATCTGAATTTCACATTTCAAAAAACATATTATACAACGATGTAAGGTTACGTTTCAGAAAAATTCCACTAAACGCAGCGGTATTAAGTTTGCATACTGTTTCTCCTTTATCCACTTCATACACTCAGCGCTAATAATCTAGCCTTTATCATCAATTTTCTTTGATAAATAAGTTTTCCTGTGTGATAAAAGTAATAACACAGAACCTAGAACCTTTCTTGGTTCATGAAGAACACACGTACAAAAATTCATTAAATCGGTTAGGTATATTCGGAGATTATAGCCTAGACATGCCGACACATTTTCAAACTTTCCTCTCTACATATTTTCACTGCCCATTAATTTTGTGATTTTTACCTCTTAATGAATAGATATAGGCTTACCATAATTGATGGCCCGGTCTATCTAAAAATATACGAGGAAAATTTTGAAATTAAGATACTAAATTTTTGCAAAAAATATTAATTTCTTAGATAATTTCAGTAATCCTATAAATACTTTTTACTTTCAACAAAGAGAACGACAAAAAAACAAAAGGAAGATAGCAAAAAATGTACGTAAAACTAAGAGATAATTAGGATACTCAACCTTTCCATTTTATAAGATAAAAAAAAAAAAAAAAATCAACGTAGAAAGTAAAGTTTTAATAATATCTGACGTGTTAATTTACTGTTTTTGCGATGAAATGAAATTTTATCAAGGTTTTGGAATGGGATGAAGAGACAGAAGAAGAACTATATTTCGCAACTCAGTTCTTGGAGGTTTTTTCTACGTGTTTTCTGTTTTTTTTTTTTTTTGTTTGTTTTTTTTTTTTTCAAGTATTTCTAATATTGTGAAAGGGAAAAATGGAAAGACATCCCAAAAGATACGGTATTAAATATTTGCGAAGTACGAAAAAAATTCGACGAGAAATTTCGAGAATTTTCATCGGCAAAAGTATAATTACAAAAATACTTGTCATTCTAAAAGGGCTATTTCACTTCTACTTCACACAAATGCGAAACGCTATCAAATCACTACGTCACCAAATTATTTTCATTAAGCAAATATTTGTAGACCTAGATGCTGATTAAACGTGAAAAACGTAAACGAAATCAATTTTGTTTCGACTCGAATGTATACCACTGGGAATTATTTACAAAACCTTGATTGAATATCTCACACAATTTCACCGTACTATAGTCAAGCGGATTTAATTCTAAAATAAAATTACATTTAGATTATTAAATAAAACCTTGAAAGTACGTTTTAGGTGAACGGCCGTTTTTAAGAAGATATCGAGCAACGAGTATCCTTCAGACAGTTTGAATACTTCTCATAAATATAGCTTAAGTATAGGTAGAATTTGACTTTAAACTTGCCACTATGGTTGCTGGTAATCATTATTTTTATTATTACTACTGAGTATACTCGACATTAAATAGGACACTGCGCCCATCACACATAGTACTCTAACATTACCTTTACTAAGTTATCCTGAGTAAACAATCGAGGAGCTGAAATTTACAAACTTGTTTTATAACCCCAAACAACAATATAAGTAGTTAAGTATGTATACGTAGTTATTTACTACTCTAGGTGGTGATTCTGAACAAAGACCTTTCTTAGTCAATCCCATAGATTTCTATTCGGTGCTATTAGTGAAATTTTGTTGTTTTTACGAATAGAGAATTAGTTTGATTTTTGATCATATATTTTTACCTCACTGTGGGTCTGATATACTACTTCTTCACTCTTGGGTTATGCAAGTTGCCTTTATCGATTTTCTAGGAGTTATATTCTTCCGAACGTTGTCTACATTCGGACAAGTACATAGTATGTACTTAGGCAGTTGATTTTTACAATTTCACTTCACATTCTTAACGTGTGCTAAACTTTTTATTTTCCTTTTTTTTTTTTTTTATGCCTGCACACATCCATGTACTTTTGATACTTCTAATGTGTTTATTCGTCTCTGACGTTTATAAGATGCGTTAACTGAATAAAATAAAATTATATAAGACTGTCAAACACAATGGAGAAGTTTTTCACCGAAAATCTCGTTCTTTTTTGAAACATAATGGTACGTTAGTAGTGCAGATCTTCTCTTTTTTGCAAATATTTCTACAAATTGTACTTCAGTTAGTATTTTTATTTTAAATAGGTATTATAAAAAACCTATTAAACTGAAGAGTTAGTTGCTGCCATGGCTGGCGGAATGTGTTGTGCAGTGGATAAAATGCACCACACAAGCAATTTTGTGTGGTACAACGCATCACTTAGAACGTTGAATGTTTTGCACCACACAAAATTGTGAATTTAAAAAATGTTCATTGAAATTGAATAAAAGCAATAAGCACTATCAACAATATGACACACATTCGCATGTAGAGATGTTAAAAATCAATAATTTTCTTAATCGATTTAAACTTTAATTGGTTATTCTGAAGAAAAAAAAATCAATTCAATTTAATCAGTCAAGATCCACGACACTAATACGTCTATTGTTATCGGTTTCAATCTGTGTGACTGTGACATTAAGTGAAAAATATAATGATCAATTCAATACTCAATGCCTAAACTCAATGAACTTATTTGTAACTTATATATTAATACTAAAAAGAACTGAAAAGAGAGATGGAATTTATATGCGGGAAATACCCCGATTAAATTTTTGCAAGCAAAGCAAACAAAAATTTAATGATCCCCCACTGAACTCTGCACCACACAAGAAGAATAAAAATTGCCGACTATGGCTGCTGCAGACAATAGAAATCAAAACTCTTTAAAAAAGGGTTGTTTACTTCACACAATATAAAATGTGAATGGTCGTGTAACTTTTTGTTCTTTTTCAAATTCGGATCCCACAACAAAAATGAAAACTGTTGGTGGGATCTATTTTTCAGATTCAAGCGTGGTGGAAAAAATTTAACATTGGTTTGTCATTCTGGTTAGGATAGTATATACATAGTCAATTATAAGAAGTAAGAACCTTTTGGTTTTGATATAATTAATGCATTTCAACATATTTATTGAGGAGTAATTTAAAAAGAGTGAAACCGGGAACATTGATTTAAGGCAGGAGAGATACTAAAAATTTATTAGGCGATTTAATTTTTCAGAATTTGAGTTAATATAACTGACTACAGAAATACAAGAATGTGTTCTGAAAATTTTCCAGATTTTTACCTTTAGCAATGAGTCTCAAGACAAACAATGCTATGCCAGAACAATACCAATCCCAATACCTAGAAAATGAGGTCCATTTCAAATTTTGACTTGAAAATTTTTGGCCTAATTGTGCTCAGTTTGTGCTAATGTGTGCCATCAATTTTAGAATTTGTGCTCACCCCCTTCCTTAGATATAAACAAAAGAGTCTGGGTGGGGCTGGAGAAATGCTAGCCCCACCCATTTCAAATTTTGACTCTAAACTTTGTATGTTAATTGTGCTTCATTTGTGCTAATTTGTGCTGTTAATTTTAGAATTTGTGCTCATTTATTCTCAAATATAGGGGCCTCAGAAATTTATGTGTCAGCCCCCCATTTGGAATTTTGAGTTGAAACTTTGCATGCTAATTGTGCTTAATTTGTGCTAATTTGTGCTGCAAATTAAAAATTTTATACTCATTCCCTTTCAAAAATATTTGTGGTTTTATGTCTCCCCTCAGCCCCCCATTTTGAATTTTGACCCAAAATTTTTCATACCAACTGGATTTAAATAGTGCTAAATTTTGCTACCAATTTTGGAATTTGTTATCACCCCCTTCTTAATATATAAAAAAAAGTTTGTGGGTGGGGCTGGGGAAATGCTAGCCCCACCCATTTTGAATTTTGACTCAAAACTTGGCATACTAATTGTGCTCAATTTGTGCCAATTTGTGCCAACCATTTTAAAATTTGTGCTCACTTCCCAACTCAGATAGGAAGGATGAAAGATTTCCCCTCAGCCCCCCTTTTTGAATTTCTATACAAAACTTTGCCCACTACTCTTTTTTGATTTGTGCTTAATTGTGCCAACAAGCTTATAATTCCTGTACATTCAAATCTTTAGTTATTTCCAAACAAATTTGGGTGGGACTGGGGAAATGCAGCCCCACCCATTTCAAATTTTGACTTGAAATTTTGCAAACTGATTGTGCTCAATTTGTGCTGATTTGTGCCAACCATTTTATAATTTGTGCTCAATTATTAACTGAAATAAGGGGTGAGGACGGTTTTGTCTTAGCCCCCCCTTTTGGAATTTTGAGCTGAAACTTTTCCCATTATTTTATCTTAAATTGTGCTTATTTGTGCCAACTTTCTTTTTTGAAATTTTAAAGTTGCAATTTCAAGCAACTAATAACAATCACCCATTTCTGCTGTAGCCTAAATAATAATCATTTATAACAAAATTTTCAGTAGGGTCAAGAAAATTGAAACCTTCCATTTTAAATAGGAGTTAAATTTTATTAAAATTTTTATGACAGTTTGTACCAAATTTTTACCTTGGTACTTTTGAGGGAACTATACTTAACCCATACTTTGCAGTATGTCAGATTTTCTTAATTTGGTATTTTCTGGTTGCTACTAAAAAACTTTGTAAGTACTTGTAAATTTTTCCATTGATCACTCTCTATTGACAGTTTTTTCCATTTAAGTTGCCAAATTAAAAATATTATCATAAAAACATTCTATGTGAATTAAATTAAAAGAAAAAAACAAATTTTTATGGTCATATGTGTACAAATTATTAAGTAGGTATTCATGCTAATTTTGGTTTTATATACTTAATAATTTAGAAAATACATTTGGTGATGTATCACACAATAAAATGTAAAAACTCAATATTAAGCCCCTTTAGGGGCCCATTTGGGGATGAGGAATGGGTCAAATGGAGAAACGAACATAAAATTTGGACTTGGCGCCTCAAAAACCATATTTTGTGATATATCACACAATAAAATGTGGAAACTCAAAATTAATCCCCTTTTGTGGCCCATTTGGGGATGAAGAATGGGTCAAATTGAGAAACGAACCCCAAATTCGGACTCGGCGCCTCAAAAAACATATTTGGTGATGTATCACCCAATGAAAGGTGAAAACTCAAAATTAACCCCCTTTTGGGGCACATTTGGCGATGAAGAATGGGTCAAATGGAGAAATGAACACCGAATTCGGACTAAGACACAGTTCACATCATCGAGTACGAAAAGTTTGACTGAAAACAACTTAAAGCTTCTGTAATTAAAAATTATTTAAGAAAATATAGAAAAGAGGAATTAGTTTTTTTTTTATTTATCATAAAATTTTTTTCCAAATATTTTTCTCAGATTTTTTAAATCAGAAAAAATTAAAACAATTTCAACATCAGGACAACTGAACGGCAATTACTTGAATTTTTAAAACACTTCTTAAGTAGATATTTTGTTTTGCAATGTTTACCGCATAGACAAAGTGCAAAAAGCGAAAAAAAACGTTTCATTTTATAAATGATTGAATAACAAAAACAGATTGCGATCCCAATGAATATATTCTTAACAAATTTTCCACAAGTCTATGAAATTTTTATTTTTCTCGTAATTTCTCGTCTGTAATATGTATTATCGTTAGTCGAATTTTAAAGTCTCAAAAGTTTCCAAATTTACTCATTCATTTATTCGGTACCTATCCACTGTAATATAATTCACTGTTCACAAAATATTCTTTCTTTTCTAACTTTTATTTTCAACGATATTTCACAATTTAAAACAGAATTGAATAAAAGTGCGGAGAATCAAAGTGAAATTTAACCTTCAAAAAATTATTGTAGAACAATCTTCAGTCTTCTCCAAACCAAAAATTTTCCATTTCAAGTTCCTCTCAATGAATTTTCACACTGAAAGTGCGTTGAAAAAACTTTCATACTACTTTACTCAATGTTTAAAGTTGAAAATTTCATGGACTCTTTGAAGTATGAAGATTATAGTGAAGTTGGCAACCTAGAGGTTTGAAAATTCGAGAAAATCTATGATCTGAAAGCTAAATAATTTAAATAGCCAACGTCTGACCCGACAACGTCAATATATCAGTTGGCTCCTTGACTATAATGAAATTCGAGTCACCCAAGTGAGTATACCGATTGCAAATTCTAAGCTCAAAATGGCGATGTATTCGTAGACCTATTCTGGTATGAGATTGGAAAATTCATATTTGGAAACCGTATTATTTATTGGATTCCGACAAACTCTTTCTGACCATCTTCACTGAAAAATTTTTGAACACTGGATAAGTTAATTGTTTCGATACCAGGTACAGCCAATTAAAAAAAAAAAAAAACACGAGTCACTCACCAAAAGTTAAAATGAACACAGCTACAATATACAATACTAAACCTAATTTTTTTCTCCAAATACCTATCCTATGTTCTCGTAATAACCTTTCATATAATATTTGAAAATCTTTTGACGTGTTTTTCTAACGACTAAATTTTTCACTTAATTCTTTTCTTTCCTTATTATGGGTTAATTTTTTCATTAGTTTTGGAGTACAAGACAAGAGCGTAGATAGCTCCATCATAACGGGGGCTGAACATATTTTAAGTGGTCTCTTCTGACCCCTTTCAACAACAACAAAAAAAAATTACCTATGTCCAAAAATCACACCAATTTTAGATATCTAAGATTTTTTTTTTTGGCTAAGGAGAAGTTCAAACCTTCCAGGACCGCCTCTTATATATGCGCCCTTGGATAAGATCAAAACGTGCCTTTTCTCATGTACCAGTTTTGCTCATTTCGATACGCCGTTTCTTCTCATTTTAATATGACAGCTCTGCTCTTTTCAATACCTAGACTAATTCAGCTTGGATTACATTCTAAGACAAATGCTAAGAAACAATTAGCACTTAGCAGGTTTCAAAAAACAAAAAAAAAAAAAAAATCGACCGATAAATTATAAATCGTTTGATTTAGAAAAGTGTGGAACTAGTTGTTTGAAGGGGCTACTCAGTCTTTCACGTTAAAAAGAAAACAACTTTTTTCACTCGCAAACAGTGCCAAATTTAATCTTGACTCAATTTCCCAAGTAAGTTCCGATAAAAAGCTCTCTTCTACAGATGTGATCGTATTTTTATCATAGTGCTCCGTACATCTTACCATTCAGTTCTTGTCAAAAAAGTTCTTCAAATTGTTCGATTTGAGAAAACCATTTTCTGTATTTTGTAGTATAATGTCACAGAACCGATACAGAGCTAAAAATGCAGGCTATTGGACCAGTGCTTGTGGATTTTTCCAATCTTTTCAGTTTATGCACTGTTATCATTAATCAATAGGCACAAAATACAAATATCAACCTGCATAATTATGGTGGAAGAGGGTGACTACATGTATAGGGTATATGTAAAGGTCAACGAGCGATAGCTCAGTATGAGTTCTAGATTTTGAAAATTACCGGAACTTGAAATTTCGTCTTCTGGTTGCTTCAAAAGCTTCGAACGTGTTCTGTGTTATGGCCTATCAATTTTGCGCTGAGGTAGGTTACTAGGAAAAGTGCGCCGAACACCTTTTTGAATTGAACGAATTCCACATGGATTTCTGCTCGTTCATTTTAAGGCCACAAATTGAATGACTCTCGCAATCACATTTCTCAATAACCCAAATGTGACACAAATAAAAGATAATTTTTTTTTAATATTACAAAAGTATACGCCGCGATAAGTAGGTAATAAATTTATAATTCCAAAACAAAGCCGCATTAGTTTATTATATGCCCAAGGAATTGATTTTGATAATAGGCTATCCGCCACAGGCCTGCTTGATAGAGTAGAACGGGGCAAGATGCCTATCGCTTTTTTTTTTTCATGAAAACTAGATCTGGCAACACTGAGTAATGTAGTTGAAAGAGGACCAACCCAAAAGCCAACAAACAAAATTTCACCCGGCCAAGTTGAAGAGAAATGATAAAACAAATGGAATAAAACTTTGTTGATAAGTTGATGTAATTTTCATGAAGCTTCATTTAACATTTATTTCTAGTAAAATTATTTCGTGAATGATGTTTAAATGCAAATATTGCAGGATGTTCAGGTAAGTAATGAATTTAATTCATAAAAACATTCAATTTCATCTTCTATTTTTTTGTAAATAACGTAATTTATCGAAAATGAAAGACTGGGGCAAGTTGACTACCATCGATCTTATGAATTTTCAAGTTATTTAACTATTTCTTTCCTTTTAATTTCAGGAACTATATCCCCAAGTCCAATCGAAAGAAAATGACTGAAGAGACACTGAATTCGGCCAAAAAATTTTTGTTTTAAGTTTTTTGTTTCAACCAAATGAAATGACTTCTACCCTGGATATTGTTAATTTTTAGTGACTGTGACACTCACATTTTAATCACATTTCACTATCAAACTGAGACTTTTTAAAAGTTATCGTCACATATCAATCACAATTCATTCACAATTCAAATGAAAATGTCAATAGGGTAGTTATTCTAGTTAAAATACGAGTAGGCATCTTGCCCCATGACAAAAGTCATCTTGCCCCATAGGTTGGGTCAAGATGCCTATTACTCTTTTTTTAAATTTATTCATAAAACTTGATTTTGCAATTCTACAATATTCGGTATGGGGTTAATTATATGCTTAAGACTTCAATCTAATCATCCAAATTGGTTTTGAAGCAATTTTTTCTATTTGGAGCTTTTTGTGAGAGAAAAAACCTTAAGTGCGTCATCTTGCTCCGCTCTAGTCTACGTATACTTAATTAAATTGTCTCTGCTTTCATTCGCAATAACATTTATTAAGACATCGAGTCCACTAGCTTATTTGTGTGGGCCTATATACTCTGTAGTGGTAGGAGTTTAAGTTATGTGGTTTAATGTCGCAAGGACGAATAAAATATTACGAAGACTAATTGATACTAATTAAGAATTAGAGAATATGAGGCTATACTAAGTATAGGTATTATTTTTGGATAAGTATTCAGTCCCAAGTCTTGATTAAATATGTAAGTCTGAATGCAAATATCAGGTCAAGTCTTTTTGGGACTGTAATAATTTCGTACGATGTACGTTGAGAGATTTATTCGTAAGTGGAAGTGTTTAAGTTTTCAGTTTGAGTCAAACCATATATTGAGCCGTAAAAAAGAGAAGTTTTTTGCATTTTGAGTCGAAATTAAATTCCGATTTAGACGAATTATTAAATTCGAGGCCAGTGAAAAACACTTTTCTTTGCTACCTTGTAGTGGTAGGAGTTTAAGTTATGTGGTTTAACGTCGCAAGGACGAATAAAATATTGTTATTGTCACACACCTCAGCAGGCACCTCTGGTTGTAATACAACTGGTTAGCGTCGCCTCAGCCCAGTATCTCCAGTCATGTCAAGTCCTTAGCGCATCGCTAGTGCGCACGGGACTCGTGGGCGTAGCCATGACATACTCACCTACCAACGTAGACTTTTGTGTTATTAAAAAAATCATATCTTCGGGTACCACTGAGGTTACTGGCAAATATTGTTGATATCTGATCGATTTGTAGCTTCAAAATGAACGCACAGAATGAATTGTGGAATTTGTTCGATGCTAAAACGCATTCTGCGCATTTTGTTGGAATACTCGTTGTGGGGTTAAAAAGAACGTTCAGAACAGGTTCTAGAATTTGTTGAGTTCTGAAATGCATTTTACGTGTTTTTCCTATTACTACGATGAAAATTTTGTGTTGTGGTACCCAGGTATAACAAGCCAGAACACAGAACGTGTTCTGAGCTTTTGAAAACAGCCAGAATACGAAATTCCGGAACACAATTTGCGATATTTTTTCTCAAAATCAGGGATTTCATATTTTATAGAGCCTAAAACACATACACAATGAAAATAGTATGTTGAAATGAATAAATTATGTTCATTGCGTGTTTTTTTTTTTTTTTTTTTTTTAATAAGAGCAATCCACAATGCTTAGCACAGCCTATCATAAATTATGTCGTTGCAAATTTCACACCATGCATCTTAAACACGGTCCCCCCTCCCATCCATAATGTACAGTGTAATGTAATGTGTGAAGTAATGCAAATTTAGTTGGCATTTGGCAAAAATTGCAGAATTTAAGGAACAGACCTATCCATTCGCTCTTTTTTTTCTTATTTTTGCTAGTAAAAATCGGCAAACCACAATGGTATTCAAAAATATTCGTATAAAATTCGTCTGATTGAAACTAACGTCCAAATGTGCATGCGAATTTCAAAAAAATACCTCCCCGTTTGCTCGAACAATCGACAGCCATTGGATCGCCAAAAGCTGTTCAAAGAACATTCGTAATGCGTCTAAATGAAGGATTCGCGTTACATCACAGGTTACATAATTTAATTTCCATAGAAAATCTTCGGGCACAATGTTCAAAAATTATTGTCGACCAATCTTAAACGATGTGGTTGTAACTTTTACGTGAGGAAGGAGTGCCATCTCGATAAACATATCGCTGTTCCTTTAGTAAGAGAAAGCCTTTCAAAATATTTGAAAAGGTCGATTAAAACCTATTAGCTAGATGAGGTATTTAATTACTCGTACCAACCAAGTACTTACCAGAGGCTAAAAGTAAAACAACCACATTCAACGTCCATAAAGGTATGACAATTGTCTCCAAGATCGTAAATTTCGATCTGGACGAGTGAAAATGCCACCCGATCAACATATTAGCACTAAATTTTCACGTTTTCATCGCCACAGACTAGTCGAGGGGTAGACGACGAACGAATTAAAAAATAAAAAAAAAGGTAAAAATTAATTGCAAGTATAATTGGAAAAAAAAAAAAAGAAAAATTATATCATTCACAACGACTAGATATTTTAAAATAATCGTGCACCAGTAAGACACAAAATTTTCCCGCCAAAATTGAACGTACCTAACTATACGAAAATAACGAAAAACAAAAATAGTAATGAAAATAATAAAATTCACTTTTTGTTCGAAAACCAGCACCAATTCGAGTCAACGAACGCGACGAAACTGCGGCAAAATTTTCGAGTTGAAATCTCGGCTCCAGTTTTTAGAGATTCGTCGGAATGCAGTGAGAAAAAAGACGCGCGCATTCATCTCGAAGCAATAATAATAAAAATAAAAAATAAAAAATTACAAAATTGTTGAGGTAAGTACGGATTTAAAGGGTAGGTACGCAAAAGGATAGAGGGAGGATGAAGAAAAACGGAGGAAAAAGGAAAAACCGAAGTAAAATACTTTCAATACATAAATTTTTCGACGAGGGATAAAAATATCGGGTCCGAATATTTTTTGTCACAACCGAAATTTAATTTTCAAATTAATTCGTTCGGCTTCGAATTTTTTAATTTTTTTTCTTCATTTCTTTTTTTTTTTTTTTCTTTTCTTTTTCACCCTTCTCACTAATTAGTGAAATAAATTACTTCGTTTTTTTTTTTTTTTTCGTGTTCTCGTTTGTTATTTTGGGTGAAAAACCAATTTTGGCCGCATACCAAAATTCACGACCAACGTTTGAAACACGAAATGGTGGTAAGAAACGAAAGAAAATGAATTTGAAGACAGCAAAAAAAAACGGAAAAAAAAACGATGCAATCTAGAAAATTTGCACTTACGTTCTTCACATTTTTTTTTTTTTTAACATGCGAAAAAGTTACCTTAATTTATTCGACTAAATATTATTTATGAACATTTAACTTTATAAATTATGTTTACAATTGGCATGTTCGAGGAAAACAAAAAAGAAAACAACAAAAACCCAAAAAATGGAAAAAACAAAATGTTTTCCATCGACATATTATTTGAAACAATATTTTTCGTGTTTTTACTTTTCTACTCTCATTTTTTTCCTTCGTCACCTTACAGCTTTTAACGGGTTTGAATGTTTCTCTCTCACAGTTCCTCTCTCTTCTGCTCTCGCACTTTCTTTCTCGCGAAAAAATTTATAAAATTTAATGTAAATTATTTTTTCCACATAAATTTGGAGAGCTGAAAATTTATTGGGAAGAAAATTGAAATTTTTCTCTCACCATCCTTGGAGGTTGAGTAGGCTTCGCACATTGAAATCAGTAAAATTATTTTCACTGAAAATGTTCGAAAACTTTTCCTCACATTCG
Organism: Ericerus pela; assembly: GCA_011428145.1. Taxonomy (NCBI): domain Eukaryota; kingdom Metazoa; phylum Arthropoda; class Insecta; order Hemiptera; family Coccidae; genus Ericerus; species Ericerus pela. Next base: position 1,472,462 of record WOFM01000464.1, read on the forward strand.
CGCAGCCAGAAAATTTCTGAAAATTCACAATAATTTGTCACATATTAGTGTTTGCAAATTTTCCTCTTTCTATTCTACCTCTTTTATCATTCTTCAAATCGTTCTCGCTGAAGTCACTGCAAAAGAACAAAAATGCATTGGGAAATTGAAAACATTCAACGCTTGTTTATCAATTTGCGTTGTGGTTCTGTGCACAGGGATATTGATTGTAGCCTGGGCCAAAAAGTTATTTTTCAATAATGTATCTAAGTTCAAAGAAGCCCGAAAACAACCTGAAGTCGTGAGTTTGTAGAAAAAAGTACCACGAGATATACCTTTGAACAATAAATATATATATATATATATATATAGGTATTCTACCCTAACTACTATACGATATCCTTCGATATAGTGATGAGAAAAAGCAAAACTAAGACTATGGACGTTTTCATCTTGGTCTTCATCTTCCACCAGTACTCTTAGTCGTGGTTTCGGTTTTGTGCATTACGAGACGCGTACCGTCCTAAATCTACTACTCATGTATTTCCAAAATATGAAAGAAAAAACTGAAACGCTGAATATTTCTAATTGCTGAGGTATAAACCCGATAGCGAACGTTTTATAGTTTGTTCATATTTTTAATTTTGTAATTGTTGGTCTTGGTATTGCCAAAAGTATAAGATTAAGGTAACTTTAGCTTCGATATTAAAAAAAGATCAATCAAATTATGCCAGTAAGTATGGTAATTGGATTGAAATAAGACATCAACGAATAATTATTGAATAAATATCAAGTTACTCATGTATGGAGTGAAATCAAGAACTTAATTTTAATTTTATAAGCGCTAGTTTTCACGGCGAAATTCTTGACACTAATCTCGTGGATAATAATTATCACACTTCTAACGGTCATGAAATATTGCAAATTTTTGATATGCTGAGCAGATTTTTCTTCACTTTTAATTGGGCAACGTAATTTATAAGCATAAAAGATATATTTCTTTCCTCTCTAGAACATTATGAAGGATAAGAGTAATGAAATACAAAATTCTATAATAACAATATTATGAAATAGGTATTTCAAATTTTTGTTTTTCTGCGAGCACATTTTTCTTCTCTTTTAATTGGGTACCATCATTTATAAGCTATATATTTCATTTCTACATATTGGCTGTGAACAAAGAACATATCCAAAGGATAAAGGTAATACAGAAAAAAATTGTTCAATGAAAACGATGAAATTTTGAAAATTTTTGTTATGCTTGGCAGGTTTTTCTTCACTTCAAAAAGGGCAGCATCATTTACGAGATGAATATATTTCTTTCCTACTCATTGGATGTGAAAAGATAATACTATGAAGGATAGGACACACTCAAATAGTTGATACCAGTTTTCATACGAGAATAAGATGTCGTGACATTTCCCGCCCTTCAATGTGGTGTGCCATCAAAACATGTCATCAAAATCGAAATAAATCTGATTCCACAAGATACAGAGTGGCAAATTTTTTGGCCTCAAAAATTTATTTGCTTTCTTTCATTCAAAAAACGTGAAAAAGAATAATTATATCATACACAGTATTACATGGGCCAATGGTAATGGGCGATAATGGAAAATTTGAACAGAATGGTAGCAGGTGCTAATCTGGAGCTGCCAACGTTGATGTCGCGACACTGAATGTTTTCATAATGGCACTACAGTATCAACACTCACCATCGCAACACGAATCTTGTATTTTGTATTGCCATGAAAATGAGCCTTAAATTTTGTTAGCTATCGTTACCAAATTAGCACTTTATCAACACAATCATGTGGTATCCCAGTCGGGGTAGCTTCATCATTTGAAAATAAACTCACCTCTGAAAGAACTAAATATTACCAAACCACTTAAACCAAAAAAAAATTAAAAGTTGGGAGTGACTGGATAAGACAAGGATCGGGGATTTGGGTGAGTCCTCACAATTACACCAACCAATCATCTTTATCACAACCATTTTGAAAGTAAGATTTACACTACCCACCTCACTTTCATACCTATATTCTCATCGATACCAACCCTTATTCCTCCTATTCAAAGACTCAACTCATTTTTTGAACACGTGGTACATATTTAAAAGAGATTCGAAGATACCAAAAACATAAATTTAAGAGCCAAAAATAAAATTATTGCAACAACGCTCACCGTTATGAAAAAAAAAAAAAAAAAAAAAAAAAAAAAAAAGGTAAAGCTTAAATTTTTTGGTTTTTCGGTAGAAGCGTCTTTCAGTAAAATGTATTCGGTATAATTTATTAATTAATTTAGGAATAATGGCCATTTGGTGAAATGGTCATTTGGTAAAAAGGATTCCGTAAAATGTCCGGATGTCCTAAAATTCGTTCATTTTGATGAATTTTATTTGAATAAAGGATTTTAGTTTTTAGTGAGGATTATCATTGCTGAATGGGTTTTTCACAAGTCTTTATCAATTAAAATATGTGTAGTGGCCGTGTTTCATAATGTATAGAACAGTTCTAAAATTAAAGTTTCAGTTTTGAATGGTATTTAGTTCTGTTAAAAGTTATAGTTCATGTTAAAGTCTTATTGAGGAATTCGTGAAATCTTTAGTTTGAGGTATCCTTCGAATTTTTGACATAGTCAAACTCGAATAATTTTTCTTTGGAAGAATGAAGACTTAATCTGACATTTTTTCACCTTATCTTTTCCCATTTTTTTTTTTGTAATCTAACTCTTTTGTTCAATTACCAACAAAAATGGAACTTGATAAAATGATTTCTCCCACTTCTATGAATTTAGAACTTGCTCCAACTTTCGAGGACAGAGAAAAATCATTCCATTTGGTACGTTTGCTTATGTAAGTCCTACGAAATCTCCTCTATTTTTCATGTAAAATAACTTTTTAATTTTGAAATTGTAAAATTCTCGTCAGGATGAAATTTTACCATTTAATTTCACTTTATTTAAATTTGTCTACTTCTTATTATTTAGTTCACTTTTGGAAATATGGATCTGATTGTCTTTTGAAAGCTTGGTATATCAATTTATTCTGTGAATAAACTGGTATTTTTTTCACTGTTTTCGATTGTTTTAACTGATATTATGTCAAGTTAGAAGGTCATTTATGGTGGGAAAATTCAGTGGTTAATAATGTAGGTTTCAAGTGGGATGAAAGTCTTGATAAAATAAGGAAATAACCAGGAAAAGAACATGGTTAATTTTTGGTCTTTTGTATTCTACTAAAGATTGTAAAATCACACAAGTTTGGCAAGAACAAATTCTGGGTCTTTCTCTACCAGTTTTTCTCCTCCATAGTGAACTTTAGAATTTCTTACTGTGGCATACTATTAATTTGGAACTCAAAATTTCTGATTATTTTTATCTCAACATTATTATTTCGACAATATTTAAATTTCATCCTCACATTTCATGTAAGCATATGGTATCTTGTTACGTACCTTGTGAATTAATTCAGGTAAGTGATTGGTTAAGAACTTACAAAACCTAAGGACAAAACCAGTTTCATGTGACAAAGTAAAAACCTAATTTGGCACATATCACAAGTTCATACCTTTAAGTTGTCCAGAAACTATCACACCACTTGACAAACAATTCATAATCGCTCTTCTTTGCTTTCTATCAATATTAATAACTTACAAATAATTAAAATTATCAAATTTATTAGTGTTCATGATCACACTCATAATATAAAAAAGTATGATTTTACTTTCCTCTCTTCATGGTGTATAATTTGATCCTTATACCTTTGATTTTAACAGATTTAAATTTCTCTCTCCTCTGTGGTTTCTCCTTTATTTAATGAAAACATTCACATAATATAATATATCATTGAATGTTATATCTAGAAAACTTAAGAGTAATGAAAATTTTAATTTGTTTGGAAGAAAATAGAATTTTTCCTCCCTCCTCTTTTTATCTATGAGTAAATTTCAAACATACAAATAAATAAAATAATTTATTGAAAATATTTGAAAAATTTCGCTCGCTGAAAAATTTTTGAGCATTTAAATTAATGTTTCACTTAGTATTTCAAATTTAACACCCTCTTTCCATGCCTCTTATCTAATTGTTTTTCAAAGCAAAAGCACCTCTGAAGTCACTGACAAATAATTTATGAAGTAACATTATTGAAAAAACTAAATATTTTTATCTGATTTTGGCATGATATTAGGTACCTGCAATTCGTTATGATCCTATTCAAATGTTAGTTTCTAAAAGCTATAACCCATTTTCGAACTTGACCGAGATATGCAGTTACAGATCCACATTATGCGTATGCAAACGTGGGTTCCAACCTGTGAGGAAATACAACCTCCAATTTGTTTATAAATTTTAGTGTATTCCATATATATAAATATACATATATGAATTTTTGAGATGAGAATGTTTCTACAGTTTTGGGACCGTGATCGGAATAGCTATAATGAAATTTTTTATGAGTTGTAAAATTCCGATTTTCACAGGTGGTGGATTCTATGAAATCCATCGTAATGAGATGATGAATGGTTTATGCTTTTGGTGAAGATGTCTCAGCCAAGAATGATTCCAACAATAATCAAAAATGAACAATTTTGAGTTATCTTAAAATGAAGAGTTTTATTCAGAAAAATAAATAAAATCTACAATATTTTTTTACATGAGAAGTAAAAAATAAAAAATAGACTTTTGCCTTGATCGTTCAAAAATTACTTTATAAAATTACTTTAAGTTTATGAAAAGTTTTGATTAGAACAGACCGAAGACATTCGAACCAGAGTGTTAGATTTGAGGTGTTCGGTGGTCTGCTCTGACTCTTGTTCGGGCGTTTTGTCAGACAAAGTGTAGTGGCTTCCCATAGAAGCGAGGCAGTCAAAATTCTGATTTACTGGAAGTATTTCCATGAATTTGGCACATTGGGGATGAATTTTGAGAGGTAGAATCATGTAGAACACCAGTGGATACATGTATTTCTGGGAAAATTACAAAGTGACCAAGAAGGAATGTACCCGATATTCTAACATACCAAATTTAAACTAATTTTTTTATACACTTGTTTTCTGTGTTTACTTTTGTTTGTACTATTTAGAAGATATAGAAAAAATACATAAAAACAGTGAGGATTCTGGTTAGTCCAACAGTCGAAAGTGATCGTCTTAAGGTGTCAATTTTGACGGGTTGTGAAGTGTCCACTAAATTCATTTTTTCCAAGAGGTCAACAGTTTCATTTCATTCAATACCAGAATAACTTGGGTCTCGGAGAAACACAAATTCATCTGTTTCTAAAAAATTGACAGCTTATTAACATAAAACCCAAGAGATAAGGGAAATGAGGACTGTTTTTTTTTCGGTTTTTTATTCAATAAAGAGTCCTTATAGTATGGGTACTCTCGACCAGAAATAATTATAATTTTATATAACGCAAAAAATTCGTACTCATTCCCCTCACCATTATATGCCAGTACATGACACATTCAGTTTATTGTTTCCAGCAAGACGTAAAGGCCTAATAAAATTCAATTTCAACGTTTTCTCCATTTTGCACAGTTCAACGAAACAAGAAAATTCGATTAGTGCCTTCACAACACATTTCACATGTGTCGCCATCAAAATCGACATTCTTAGCACCTCTTTCTTCAAAACCAACATTAAATATTGGATAAATTATTTACTTTTTCCACTTCACCAATATATAATTTTGTATACAGTTTTGTAAGTACGTATCTACTATACTTCTTCGAATGATTTTCATACGTTTAATAGAAATTGCATTTACAGCTGAGCTTCCACGATTTGCTAACATCGACGAATGAAATTCATCCACCCATCTGTAGTCTAAGTTTGATTTTTCTATCACAGTCTACATATAATATTAACAGTGAGTAGATTTCTAAAGGCGTATTGTAAACAATAAACGGTAGCTTCATCGTAATAAAAAAAAAACTCACGCAGCAGCAGCAGCTCCGTTAAAAAAAAGTAGGTTTTTGAGAAGTAGAAATTAGTTTCCAAAAAGTTGGAAATAGATCGTAATTTATGATTGTAAGTATTAAATTTTCTAACTCTTGACCTAAAATTACCAAATTTGAAACCATTACATCTTTTAAAATCGAAACAAAAATGAATTTTATGGAAGTATCGTCCAGTCAATCCGCGCCAAAATTGATAGTATGTTAAGTTATAATAGATAAACTATAGTACATATTTGTTCCTAATTTCGTATCTTTTGGACCACAATAAGCCATTTTATAGCCAAAATAAAAACAAAAATAACAGTAGCGGAAGTAACATCCCGCTGATCCATACCAAAATCACTAGGTCAGGTCCTTGCTTTTTCGTTTGTACCAATTATTGGAATGTTTATTTCTTATATTTTATTGGCAATAAAATTTGATTTCAATTAATTTAGTTGTATAATTTTTAATTAATACGAATTTAATTTTAATTTATATTTTATTTTAAGATTTTTATTTTAATTTATTTGCAATTTGAATTTTTTAAACCCTATTTTCATTTAGTTGATTTACATTTGATTCCATAAATTAGTCTATGTTCGATCCAAATTTCATGCCTATTAAACAAAAATTGCTACCTGTACCGTAGTAATAAAAGAATTGCTTATAAATAATTAAATTATGTATGAATTTGAGTTTTTTGTGCCAAAAATTTTCATGCGTCAGGAAATGAAAAAGTACCTCCACCCACCGCAAGATTAATGAGTAGATTTTCAAAGAAAACCTACTTAAAAACAAACACGAATGAAAAACATTGAGAATATTGAAAATTAGAATTTGGCATACCCAATACAGACGATACCGAAAAGGCAGCTAGAAGTCTTCGCATTTTCAATGTTTTATCGAAATTCATTAACTTCAGTCAACATAGAGAAAAACACGCTTTAGCCTGTATAATATATGTATGTAGTATATTGACGTTATAAGCGGTGCATGACTTAGAAATTTTTCAACAAATTTACGCCGTAGGCCGTCCGAATATAAGTATGCGAAGAAACAAATTATAGAACGAATGTTTAGGCTATAAGAGGTTATGGAGGCCTGCCCCCATCGTAAACACCGAGATGCGATTAATAGAGACAGCCTCAACTCTTTATTACGATAAATGTTCTTTTGTTTGCAGCCATTACCAGCATGTGTGCTTTCTCGTTCGATTCTCTTTTTGTCATTTTCTCTCTGTTTGTGTCTCAAAAATTCGATGCCTTGTTAGAAAATCGTCTTTTTCTTTCATCCCTCTCCCTCTCTCTTACTCACTCGCTCTCTCTCTCTCTCTCTCTCTCTCTCTCTCTCTCTGAGGCACTTGTTTTTCTGTCGCTTTCACTTTTCGCAATTTACCGCCCGTAATAATCCACAAAATGTCGGCAGTTCTATCGTTCAATTTTCGGCAAATTTTCATGTCGCAGATACATTTTTCGTGTACATAAACTTGGTATAAAAAAAAAATAAAGGCTAAGGACAAAATATATGTACGTATTTATACTATAATTGTTTTGATGAACGACGTAAATTAGAACACTGTTTCGGCGAACGAATTTGAATGTGAAAATTTTCACGACTATAATAAAATACCCGCTTTTTACACTCTTGGAAATAATATTTAAAAACTAACGTAAAACCAAATCATATATTCTGAGCAGTGCCACAGTCATAAATGGGATCTAGTTTAAATTATCATCCTAAAAAAAAAAACTTCAAAAGCTGGATGATTTCATTACCATTCAGTCCAAAAGTTGTTTTCCACCTTCTTAAATTTTCTAAACTTCAACTAAATCTGCGAAAGACTTTTTAACAATGATAAACTAATTAACACAAGTAGCAAGTTTTGATTCTACATAATAGAAGATGTTTTTAATATAACTGTCAGTGTGCATCACCGGAGGAAACAGAAATCAAAGGTGTTATAAAACAATTTCATTTAACCTTCTAATCAATATTTTATTCATTGTTTTTCAACGATTCATTTCCAATCAAAAATTCAATTATACCTATCAAAAGATAGGTGTACCTTGCTAATTTAACGTACTATCTAAAGAAAGATTAATATTAAATTAACAAAAATCTATCGATAAAATGAAATAACTACAAAATTTTCAACCATAAACAAATTTAAAAAACTAATTGTCACCCGCCGGCTCCGCCTTCGTGTGGCAATTTTATTTTAGACTTATGATCCTCCTTAATAGACGACCTAAGCGAGAAAGAGAGGGCAATAGAAAAAAATTATAAATAAGATTAACTTCCCTCGGTGGAGCTATAGTGTGGGGTTGGAGCATTTTGATCATAAACCTATACGTCTTCAATTTTGTTATTTCTCGTTGCTCCATAATTATCTCAAAAAGGGGGTGATACAGGAATATGAAATTTTGTAGACTTATTCCTAATATTAATTAGATGGCACATCTGCATGGTGAGACCTTGCTTTTTACCACCTCAATCATGAAAATCGATCCAATCGGTCTCTCTAACTTTGTACCGCAGTAAAAAAATCCATAAATTTCACACTTTGTAGGAACGAGAGAGAGGTATTGAAAATGAATAAAAATTTAAAAAAAAGTAAGTGTTTATTTCATTTTCTTTCAACTTTGTTTTCGATTGGTAAACATCGAAGTATAGGAACAATGGAACGAGCACTACCCCTAAGCCAAACGTAAAAAAAGTAGCAGGAACCTATTAAAAATAGATAGAGTTATCAAAAATGAAGTGCTGTCTCTCTTTCACTCGTTGCAGCTAATGTAATCAAACATAAACATAGTGATTTATTACCTTGTAATGCTTGTAAATGTTACGGATTATTCTTAATTCATTCATAATTACGAATGTTAAATTTATTAGAATCGTATAAAAGGAAGTTTCAAAAACCAAATTAATTTTTTTTTTTTTTTTTTACTGCGTTTAATCTGATTTGGATAAATTGGCAATGAGTGAAAGAGAAATAGCACTACTTCTTGATAGCACTCTCACTCCAACATTTTTCTACCATGACATAGAGCTCGTTTCATTATCCCTATACTTTGATGTCTGTAAACAATGAAATAATGTTACCACCTTCACTTTATTTTTCATTAACATTTACTCACTCCACTTTTTTACTGTTGTTATCTACCCATCCACTCCCTAAAAATCAAGTGGCGGACACTTTTTCACAAACGACTAAAGTAGGACGTTCAATGTTAAAAACCTTACAGAAATTAAGATAGCAATATATGTAGATAGTAGATAAAACCAAACCATGGTTTTTTTTTTCTCACCCAAACTGAGGTATTAAAACTGACCTCGAGGAAGGGTAGTGAAAATTTTCAGTTTCACGACAAAAGAAAACTAATGACACTATTTTCTTATTTTGACATAATTTTCTTTGAAGTAGCCTAGCCTATATACATACATTCTATATACCTATGTAAGTATTACACAAATTTTTTGTTCTCAATTTTGAGAAAAACATTAAAGGGATAGAGCTGAAATTTTCACCAAAGGTATCAAGTCTGCCAGGTCTGAATGAAATTTGATGCTTATTATAGTCAAGTGGACAAAAAATTCCAGGAAAAGTGGTTGCTCCAAGATTTTAAAGAAACTACGAAAGTTATCGGATTGTAGCTTGCAAGGTTTGCAAGATAGATTTTCCTTATGTTTGTGCAAATCTGTAAGAAATTTATTGCCTAGTGGTCCAGTAGTTTCCGAATAAACTGGAAAATAAAAAATTCCTTGAAACGGGGTTTTTTCAGAATTTTGAATAAACTACAAAAGGGATCGAATTGAAATTTTCACAACAGATTTTCCTTATGTTAGTGCAAGTGTGATAGAAGGTTGGTGTTTATTTGTTAGGTAGTTTCTGAGAAAATTAGGAAAGAAAAAATTAATAGAAAAGTGATTTTTCCGGGATTTTAAAAAAATTACAAGAAGGATTAGATTAAAATTTTCACAATAGATTTTCCTTACACAGGTACCTATGCGAAAATCTGAAGTTTGGTGTCTACTGGTTCAGCAGTTTCTTAGAAAACTCGAAAAGAATTCTGGTTCACGGTTTTGAGAGAACTATAAAAGGGATCGAGCTGAAATTTTCACGATAAATTGTCATAATGTGAGAGCAAATTTGGTAGAAGTTTTTGCCCTATTAGTTCAGCAGTTTCTGAGAAAAATGTAGAACAAAAATGAAAAAAATTGCTGGAAAACAACAAGTCGACTGCGTTTCTTAAAGTACTTTTTTCTTATTTACGATGCAAGGGGTTACGAGCGTCTTTTCTGCATTGCATTAATTTAGGTTTAATTTTTTTCTTGTCATTCTTTTTTTAATATTGTCAATCGACATTGGCAAACTGTGTTTTCTAGCGAAGTATCACTGCCCTAGAGTTTTTTATTGAATTTTCCCAAGGAAAATACAACTATTTCATTAATACTATGGCGGGACTTGGGGCGGAACCTGTGGAGAAGCGCCGATCTTGTGACGTAGATCACGAATATATAGGTCACTCAAATTCTTCTCTACACAATATTATACACATACGGATGTATGCGGATATATATACATATATTTCCACTTTTTGCTCATTTTGGCACTTTTGAGAGTCCATGGAACCTCCGCTGTGTTTGACCTATGGCAATGAAACTTGAGATAGTGTTAGAAGCTTTCATGGGCTACATATTCGCGTTAAAATTTTTGAAATTCATCCGCGATTTCCGTAGGAAGAGATTTTTAAATTGTTGAAAATCCACCATTTTATCATCATGATAACTCCCTTAAAATTTTAGACATTTTGGCTTGAAATTTTTATTGCAGTTGGAGACTATTAGGGACTGATTTGGTATTGAATTAGACCGAAATCAGTTGACTGGTTTTCGAATGGCAGCCATTAAAAAATTTGTCACTTATGGAAAATACACGCTTACCGCGGTTGATGCGCGACAGAGATATTTTTCAATAAATTTCTGTGACAATTTTCAAAGTGAGTAACTAAATTTAACAAAATTTTTTTTTTCCTCTGCACCTAATTATTTTTCTCAACGTTCCTATTATTATGCCTGCTACTGGATATAATTTATGCACTAAGAGAATAAAGTTCTGTGAACTTCTTATGATGAGTACAAAATGCGTTAGAATATAGTGACTGATACCTAATAAAGTATTCGGCTTAAACTGACTGATTCAAAATTTAGATTGTTACGATTTGTCTTAAATATTCAATTCCCAGTCACAGTGCAAGAGAAAAAGAAAAGATGAAAAATATGTCACGCTACGAAGAATAAGGTATAGACGTGTTTTTGTTTCACTTCATCTCTGATAAAAAATAATAGGTATGCATACTTTTTCTCAAAGCTACCCAAATACTCTGTATATATGAGTCTAATTGAAATTCTATCGGCTTCATGTATAACTTAATATTCAATACTTTCAACGTTATGTTAATTTTATCATATTGTTCTCCAGAAATCTGGTCCTCTCTCCCTTCAACTAGTATTTGCTAAAGCGCAAAAATTTTCTTGCAGCGATGAAAAAATAAATTATATTTAATGGTGCACCAATACTCATTCAAATATTTATAAAAAAATCTATAGGTATATATGTACCTGCCTACTTATATTTCATACCTACATCGACATATAAAATCAAAACGTGACACAATGCGACGTAGCCTATTGGTTGGTACTTGGCCTCAATTGTGCTGCGCAAAAACATGGTCATGATCAACACCATGATAATCTTGGTCCAAATTATTATCGTTGTTTTTCGTCTTAGGCAACGGTCTTGTTTTACGTCTTGGTGGTACCTACACAAGTCTTGATCTTGGTCTTAGTTTTGCAATTGCCATTCCTTGGTCTTAGTTTTGATCTTTGTTACCATATTTTTACTATTATTAACGGATTTTATACTTGGGTACCACTCACTTCATTCCAAATTACTCAAACAAGCTCGTAAACAACGAGTTGGCAGGAGGCAATGCCCTTTGACATTGTTTTTTTTTCTCCCAAACAAAAAATACCAGTAAATCAAGTTTCCAAATTAAGTTTCAGTTATTAAAAATACTACACAACTAAATAAGACTATCACCGAGTGAAAATTATTACAATTTCTATTGAAGTTGTGCAAATCAAAAGGATAACGGACATAAATTGCGTTTATCTCGTTCAATTTTCATTTGAGCAAAAATTTGTTCAGACCAAATTAAATGAAGATAAAAAAATACAAAAAGTACCACATTCTGCATTTTATTTGTTAGACGCATAGTTTTTCCCTAGATTACAGATATAGGTACCTATTGCTTTTCAGTTAATACCTACTTAACTCAGTAAGCACATGAAAAGTAATGTAGGTATCTATACTACAGAACAGTATAATGTGAGTTCAGTTCAGAAATAATTTTTTTTACAGAGTATAGACATACATGTGAAATGAAATTCTTCCCCTTACTAAATTTCAGCACCATTTCCCCAAGTGATATCGGCTTTGTTCGAAGTTAGGGAATTTTGTGCAGTTTCTCTAAAATTGGGGAGCTATTCCGATAAAACTCACATTACTGAACAGAGTTAATACCGTGAAAATTTTCTATTCGCAGAATAGTCCTTACAAAATATTTTCAGAATTTTTTACCTCGAACAAACCTATTATAGACTGTGAGTAGGAACATAGGTACTGAGTTCTGTATCTTACACACAATCTCACAAAAAATCAATTGCGGAAGTGGTACTGAAATGCGATAAGGGGGAGAATTTCCCAGCATAATAATGCTTATTGTAACGGCCAAAAGAGGTGGTAATGTACCAAGTTAGAACCACTTTCAGTGTTACACCATACACGAGATAATTAACACTGGACAAGCATTAATACCTCTATAATAATTTAAATAATTAGTTTATCATCCACAACTATTATGGACCTTAACGTATTTGAGAGACTCAATAATATTTAAAAAACACAAGGTTGACTTAACACTTTTAATAAAATAATAATTTGTACGACACAAGTACATTATGTAATATTTTAAACACTATAAACTAGGTTTAACATTTGGAATTAGAACCCTTAGACAAGACTGTCTATTAACTAGTAGCTCTGTAAGACAAGCTCTAGGTACTGTGTGTTGATTTCTTCAAATCAAGGGTTTATATACACATTTGGGGTATGTAAGTGTATGTGTTGGATAGGCCAAGTGAGGTAGGGGCTTGTTATTATAGGGTTGTGCTGACTCGCAATATAATCGAGGGACTGGCAAAATGAGGTCATGCATATACAGACATTATATCTATATTCATAAAATCAAATACGGGTAATTTAATGGTTGTTTACAAAGAGTTATAGGATGTTTTCATTTTTGATGAATACTTGTATCTTTGGTATTTGAAAGCGTGTGGACGAATATGTTCGTCATATTTAAAAATAGATGAAAATATACGTTACACTTATACCTATACCTTACATATTTTTATTTTCCCACTCTATAATGACGTTTGCCCCTCTTTATATTAAGGTCTGGTTCAAAATTCTAACCTATCTTCGAAAAATGAACAAGTACCTGTATATTATAGTGATTTGAATTCTAAATATTGAAAATTATTTAAATACACGTATTAGAAACAAGCTGTAGCCTACTCTGTTCATATTTTTTTCTCAGGTTTTGCATTTCATCTCGGTCTTGCACAATCGAATCATGGTCTTCAGCTTGTTACCATATACCGAAGTACGATACTGGCCTTGACCTTTGGTCATATCTGAAAGAGAGCAAGACCAAAACCAAAATTACAATATATAACCAGCTATCCTCATTAATTACTATTGGTTTAACCATTTGATAATGAAAAGGTTCGAAATGTTATTACAAAATATGTATCGTAACGTATTTTTGTTAATAAACATATTTTCATAGACTTAGAAATGCAGCGAAATATCCTCCAAAATAAAATCACATGTTTTCTGAGCATCAGCACTTACTTTCATTCTTTTAAATAATATTCTCATCGCCTGCAAATTCCAAAAATGCACACTCTCATCTATAAATTCATTAATACTCCTATGTATATATATTTACGCCTAATCAGCAATTTTCTTAGTACACATTTTTTTAGACAACCACTCTTATTGTATATTCTCACAAATTTTTTATAATTGCAAAAATTCATCATATTTCTATTTTCTGTATGTCATTTCTCCCCTTTCCCTTCAACACTATAATCACTCACAATTCTGGCCTAATATAATACCATATTTTTGTAGATGTAATTCACTCTTTCGTATACTGTAATTCAAATACGTTTCTGGTTCAAAATGGCGTCATATTCGACCTGATCCACTTCATGCTCACATAAGTTATTGAAAAATTCATACTGAAAGATCATTTGGCCACCGGATCGTGATCAAAACCTCCAAATACTCCACTTACATAAGTATCGAACAGTTTTCCAAATAAGCTACCCGGGAAAAATTAAAAAAAAAAAAAAAATCAAAGAAAATAAGTGAATTACAACGAAAGCCATAAGTTGGACATTCTTTTCGAATAAAGAATGAAATCTCGTTATTCCATCAACTGATGAGAAAAATATCAATGATGAACAAGATATATGAAAGAAATTATGTTGGTTTAAGTGAACTGGTATCCGACAAAATTGACAGAAATCTTATGGACATAAATTAATAATAAATTTTCTATTTTTTCCGCTTCACTCCTTCCTCTTTCCACATTTCACATTCTTAGAAACGTCTCCTGTTTAGAAAAACATTCCAGACTATATATTTACTTGGTGTAAAGAACATCGTTGTTAATAAACTAGAAAATAAAAAGATAAAGAAACAAAATATTATTCCCTATACCGTCAAACCTGAAAAGTTTAAAAAAATTTACATTTTAATTATTCATCATTATATCGTCCCGTACTTCCTTCTAAAACGTAAATTGTATGCCAGAATGAAAACTAACAAATGCTTCGGAGACGCTATGTAAGAGAAAACATATTTTGAAAATACAATTAGCTGTATGAACGAGGTATAGTTGGAAAATTCTAGAAAGTTTAATTAACACGCTTACGGGATCACCACATGTTTCCTCGACCATCGCACATGCAAATGCCTTCTCCAATATTTTTGGAAACTACCTCACTTGAAAAAAATCAATTCAAGACAAATTTGCTCATCTCTTCGACTGGCTGTTTATCAATAAATACTTCCATTGTGGAAAAAAACAATTCCCAAAAACAGATCTAAGTGACAATTAATGGCTCTATCCAGTGATTGTCTCTGGCAGAAAGTGGGAGACCAAACGACGAGGAGAATTGATGCAAGACCTAGCTCTACATACTGAATCTCTCAAAGACTACTATGGTTTCAGTCGTGCTTTAGCTCATCATTAGCTTTGCTCCTTGAACCTTTGACTAGCATTCTTTTACCGCTGAATCCACTTTAAAAGTGAAATTTCACTGAAAATGGCAGACGTAAGCTTTAGCCATTGTTTTCAGTGACTGATCCATTTCTTTTTATTACCGACTTCGTATGGAGAAGGTTATATATTTGGAACTAACGGAATTTCCTTCGCTCAGAACAAGTGTTTTACTCTATAGATTTTAATGAAAGTGGACTCAAAATGTTCCTGACCATCCGGAGAATGTTCTAGGCTATATACATTTGAAAATTAAAAACATAGAAGGGTGTTGTAAAAGAAAATGAGAATTGAAAGACTGAAAAAATTGTTATCATAAATTCGGGCATATCCACCAATAAGAGCTACCCATTCAGATTAACGCAGTCAGTTTTTTGGTTTTTTCTTCAAATAAAATTTATCAAATTATGATGGTAAATCAACTATAAAAAATTTCATCTTTCAAAATGTTTTTTTGAGGAATCGAACCAAAATTTTTTAAATCCCATTGACAGAGCTGACCATCCGCAAATACCAATTTCCAGAGTGACCAATTAATTTCTAAATTTAAATATTCCGGACACTTTCTCTTTTGGCCATATTTTATCGCTTTTCAATTCGAGATACAAACCAAAAATGGGTTAATAGGGATTCTTGATTTGGTTTTGAAACACCCTCGCTTGTACCTTTCGAGCCATAAACCATTACGGAAAACATTGAAACTGTATTTAATTTTCAATTCTGAATCTTTTAATTATTTTTAAATTTTCAAAACTATATACTTCCCCTTTAAGAATAAACGTATCATAACGACGAAAATATTTCCGATATACCTGTAATACCAATGTTAACAATGTTGAATTAAATAAAACTTCAAACAAATAAATTCCTGAAAATACAATTTGGATTTACTTTTCTTCCAATTACAACAAAATTAATACTTTTCAAGAACATT
Source organism: Ericerus pela (assembly GCA_011428145.1). NCBI lineage: Eukaryota > Metazoa > Arthropoda > Insecta > Hemiptera > Coccidae > Ericerus > Ericerus pela. Next base: position 1,488,736 of record WOFM01000464.1, read on the forward strand.
GGCCAAAATATGTATTTTCTGACCACCAAATATCTAATGACTGACATTTGATCAGGTCTGTCAATAGGGAAGAAGAGATATTATCCCTGGGACCGACATTCTCACAAAAAAAAGAGAAGAGTAAGTAGATTTTCATGGAAAATATCATGAAAAACCCTTAACAAATATTTTCCCTCTCTCTGCTCGCGAAATTGGCTTCTCAATATTATAAAATCACTTCCAGAAATAAATCATCGATACTACACCTAAACACAGATGGGATTTTAAATTTTTAAAGGCCCATAAATTTTTTTTTCCAGGCTCGAATTTCCTCACTATACGGTTCTATATTTGGCAATCCTGCTTACGGCAAGACTAGAAATGCCATCATTTGTCAAAATAGAAACCACCGAGCCAAAAAAGCAGCATGGAGAGAAAAGAATTTCAGATTTTTTATAACTAATTCTATGATAATTTTCAAAAAGCTAGTATGTCACTTTCTGGAAGTTTTAAGTTGAATATTGGCAAGGATGGAAGAAAACCAACTCTAGAAGCAGGCAAAAGATGATATTTCAATTGATCATTCTTCGCCATTGTGGAGACTATACATATCTGGTACGCAGTCATCTCTTATCAAGTGCAACCAAAATCATATACACACTCTGTTTGTTCGTATGTTCTTACTTGCACATACAGGCAAGTAAGATATTCGGCCGATGACAATATAATAGATGCAGAACACAAAATACTGTTGAAGACCTTCGATGTGTCAATATCTCTCACAACAAGGTATTCCACAGCCATCAAATTTGCTTTAGAAAATACATGATACATTGACAGGAACATTCAACTCTCAGCCAAAAATTGATAAGTACTAAAAAAACTTGATATGTCATTGATTTCTTACTAATTGCAAGTTATGTTTTGCCAAAATATGATATGACATGGTAATATTTTGTTAAAATATGATATGACATGGTAATATTTTGTTAAAATATGATATGTCATCTACCAAAACTTGATATGTCATGGAATCTCTCCCATCATTTTCCAGCCAACTACTTACTATTTGAAGTTGAACTTATGATTAACTAAAAATAGACCCCTCAGAACACAGTTCCACTGCTTAATACTACAATTTACTCAATTTCCTGAATTTACACTTGCAGGTAAACTTTCATTTTGATCTGCTGAAAAAAGACAAAAAGTGACATATAGTCAGCTTTTTGAAAATAACCACATAATTTTTCTAAATTAATATTTTTTAAATAGTGCCGTTACTAGGTATTATGCTTCTAGGAACAATGATGTTACTACTGCCAATTTTGTAATTACCGTAATTTCGATGGGAGCAGGAACTCCTCTCACTGCTTTCACCTTTTTTTTCTTCCTTTTTCCTATGAAAATTGACTGCCTATTAAAACTTTGCAACTGAGGCTACACTGTTATGAGGGGGTCTGATTTGAAAATAAATTTTATCTGAAATTTAAGGTTGAATATATATTTTTTTTAGTGAAACATGATGTTTTTGGACCCTCCAATAACTTAATATTAATGCTAATGTGGTGGGTAGGTCTAAGTTAATGATGAAATATCTTTTTAATATGTAGACCGAACACATAAAAAATGTTTTCTAAGTTTTATTCTAAATCCTAAGATACAACTTTTAAATTAAAGGTCCTATTCACAAACACAAACATAACGGGTAAAAAGTAACACATACACTTAATTGCATTGATATGATATGGAGCTATACACAGAGCTGCAGTTATAGCAGTAAAAATTACGTGAAGTTTATGTAATAATGGAAAATACTTGTAAGAATAGAAATATAAGGAACTAAAATAAGAATTACCCAATGAGAGAAAGGACTGATAATGATTGTCTGAATGTGGATCACGTTGATATATTACATTAACTGATTTCTAAAATATTTTGAAAAAGTTGATCACTTGACGTTGACGCTTGATAATTTATTTTTTGTATTTTACTGTTGGAACTATTTGATTATTGTACCTGAACTAGTTGGCTACACTGATATATCATCTGGATATAGATTACGTATTATTCGTTAATTCGACCACTATCGATTCTTTGTTTGTCTGTATTACTAATACGACTTTCTTTTCTATTGTTCTCTGTTGAGTACAATAAATATTCTTATGGTGCGGCAAATGTGTTTTATATTTTATTTATAATAAATAACATCATTACTTCTCACACGTACATCAAAACCCCCTTGATGTCCAATATTTACATTCTTTAATAGCAAATAGGTATCAATTTTATGTTCCACAAATAATTTTGAAATTATAACATTCTCACCAATAGATGTTGGCTTTTCTTTAAAGTTTATTTCTACATAAATTATAAAATACTACCATCTAAAAAATGTTAGAAACACCATCAGTCCAGAACGATTGGATGGATTTGCATGAGATCTTCCAGTAAAAATTATGTTATTCCAAGAAAGGTTTATTGCCATCGAGGAAATCTGTAGCCTTCCTGGGGCGAAGTTCCCAACTTGTACCAACTGTGAAAACAGAAAATGTTCAAAATATTTCTTGAACAGAATGAAGAGGAGGAGAAAAGAAAATTGGAAAAACTTCTCCCCCTCTCTTTGATCATCTTCTGAAGAGTGTACAGTTTGATGAGGTAGATATGATGCTCATTGTCTCGTTCTGTTTCATTTTTCATCATTAGGTTTCATTTGGGTCTACAAAAAAGGGGTTAAAATAACTATGCTGTTAAATGGCATCACGGATAATAGGATCAACCGCTTTATTGAAACAAAATTTATAGGTACCAATCCACACTATCTAAATACATTGAAGAAAAAAAAGGTTAATAGAATCAGTACTTCGTTTAATTGAAACAAATAACAATTGTCAGACTTCTTCGAAGCAAGAGGAAACGGTAAAAATTTATCTTATCTTGTTCCCTCAGCTGTCTTTGTCTAATGCAATCATTCAACTCATCAGTTTGTTGCAGTACTTTGATAGATAAATGTGATTTTTAAATATAAGTAAAAGGCGCGATATCAGTGGAAAGGATAAAGAGAAAAAAAACCGCTGGCGATACTAACCAATTTGAAGTTCATTATGAATAGGAATATTTCATTTTCTCTATTCTCGATAAATCAAAATTCCAAATGAAAATTGATTGATTCTTCATACAGTATACCACATTATAATGTGACAAATCTGTAACGATGCGCCGTAATAAAATACGTAGGCAATAAAATAATAAAGAAGTTATTATTATTATTATTATTTTTTTTTTTAAATTACAATTCGTCACATAGAATTAGCTGCTTATTAGGATCATTTTGTCTTGGTCCCAAAGCTACTTGTGTTAGACAACGTGAAGCTGAGGGTCACAGCTTGTTAACTCTAATTATGTTCTTTATGTTCGTTTGCAGTGAAAAGTTAGGATATAGATTGACAAGGGAGTTATTCTACTAACACTTTACATCATTCAGCCACTTACGCTGTTTAACCAAACTTTAACTTGGCAGATAATTTTGTGACATTTTTATGGGACTTTACACCATGTAAAAGGAGACGTGAATGGCCTAACTCTATGTAAGTAGCTAAAACGATATAAATTATTAGTGGAATAGCTCTTCAGTAGTGATAAGTTGCGTAAATTGCTTAGTCACATTTCACAATAAATTGTTATTGAAAAATAAAACGAACTTTACAACATCACAACTTTTTCACACCATCTTTTGAGTGAGTGTGGAAGATTGGGACAATAAACCACAACTTTCTCACAGCAAGCGCAAAAAGAACAGCCTAATCTCTGACCTCGATAAGTTTTGCAAAATTTTGATGACTACAGGAGTACGAAAAGAACGCCGTATATTCACAGCAATTGTGACTGTGAAGTTATCACAACTTTTGACAGCAAGGTGCAAAAAGAACATAGCTACCTATTTTTGGTTTGCGAATGTTCACTCCGTTACCACATTTTACTGGGAACAAAGTCACAAACTCCAAGGAAGAAGTCTTTGCTCTTAAGCTCTTTCATTTCCTAACAATGTTGTCAAATTCTTACTTCACGATTAAACAAGTGCAGTTAGTTTTTTTTTTTTTTTGATGAATCAAAAATTTTGCCTGACCGAAAAAAAAAAAAAAAATCTCGTCTATCTCCCATAACGAATCAAATACACGGATTAAAGATGATCAACTTTTCAAATTTTTCTGCGCAATCCAGTAAAGCTTGAGTGAACTAGAGTAGTGCCAAAATCAACTCCCATAAAATTGTCAAGGTGACAGAATTGCAAATTTTTTTTTCTAGGTTGAGGCAGTTTCTTTTCGTGTCAATTTTTAGAATAACAAAAAGCGTTTGTGACTTTATTCTTTCTTTCCAGAAAAAAAAAACAAAAAAATAAAAAAAACAACGTGTTAACAAGACTAGAAAAGTCAACAGTTCCGCAACCTCATTTCTGTCTGTGTATTCTTTTATCTCAGATAATAGAAAATTTCCTTCGGTAGAGAAAAGAAAAAGGAAGAAGAAAAAAAAAAACGTAAAGCAAATACAATCCTCCCGGCTTTTTTAATTTTAATTTCCGTTTAACGAAACAAAAATTGCTTTTGTATTAAACGGAGGAGAAAAATACGAAAGGAAAACAAATTTTGTTTTCGTTTTATTTGTGTGTGTGTGGTTTTCATTTGTCTCGTTCGCATCCTACACTTATTATCGTCTTTCTGCTCGATCGCCATTTTTAAATGAAATTTAAAATGAAAAATAATTAGGCTCACAGTAATGTTTTGATTCAATTACAAGTTCGAGTGCAGAGCACGTAAATAATATGGTACCTAACTTGAAAGATAGGTGCGGTGCAGATAAAGAGAAAATCTTGTGTTTTGGACACTTTTTCTCTTTTTTAGTTTTCTTCAGAAAGTCATTACTGGCAATGAAAGCCAGTGATTTACCTTTGATCCAGAAACAAAATTCCAAAGTTTCAGAATGGGATGGTGAAAATTTTCCGTGACTAAAAAAACTTGTTTCTAAAAATCAAAAGTTAAATCTGGTAGTGAGAACCATGGTCCGAGGTAATGATCCCGGGAAACTTTTGGAGGTATTAGCTGAAATTCATATATATATATGTCGCAGTCAATTTCTAAAATCAGCAGTTATCGAAAATGCCTAGGCACTTACTATTTTGCGGTCAAATACTATAATGAATCTGCATTAAAGCTTTTCACCGAATGAAATTAGGCATTATGTAGGTATAATGTGTATCACTCTCCGCCATTTTCTATTATTATAGAATTTGGTGAAGTTTTATCAATATTATTCGTTAGTCAAAATCAATAATCAAATATTAATAGTCAAATTAATTCAAATATATTATTAATAAATATAATAGTCAAAAATTTCAAGCATTTCAAGCATTTTTTTTATAATTACATGTAGTATAGTATTGAACAAAAAAAAAAAAAAAAAAAAAAAAATTGAATTTTTCCGTATTTATTAATAATATGTTTTAATTATTTTGAATATTAGTATTTGATTATTGATTTTGACTAACGAATAATATTGATAATACCTGGCCAAATTCTATAATATTATAGAAAATGCTGGAGAGTGATACGCATTATACATAATGAATGCCTAATTTCATTCAGTCAAAAGCTACAATGCGGATTCATTACAGCATTTGACTGCAAAATAGTAAATGCCCAGGCATATTCGTAAAAGGCTGATTTTCGCATTTTATGGCGACATATGTACAGTTGAAATTGGTTACAATAAACAGATCGCTGTAACTGGATTGTAGTGGATATTTGGGCCTACAAAATGATGATGGTTGCAAATTGATCAGGACTAATTATGAACCATACATAAGAGTTCATCATTTTTTGCATTCACTGGCCATTAAAAGCAATTGTGTACTGATTAAATCATATGTGAAAATTTTTAAAAACACAAAAGTGACCACAAGAAGAATATTGGATTAAACAGAAAAAGTTGTTCGTTATATGAAATAAATTAAGACACCATAAATGAATTAATTTGTTGTAGCCAGGTTTTTAGCTTACCCAAATCTATTTTTTATAGCCGGTAGTTTGTAGTAGCCAGATTTGTTGTAGCTGATTTTCCTGACATTTTGTGTGTTGTAGCCAATTGCTGCAGCCCGTGTTTGTTATAATGATTTCTACTGTGTATATACATGTACACATTTCGATTTAACTCAGTACAAGTTCCTATTTTTATCCGATAGTCATGAAATTTGGTACAATTATTTAGATCTAGACAAGGAAGAACCCTGTTATTTTTATTCCACATTATCAATATGATGCATCTAGTACATCCTAGTATGTTTTATTTTTGGAGGTTAAATGGCTATATAAACGGTAATTTTAAAAAAATAGGCATGAAATTTGATGCAAACATTGAATATATTATATTCTATTATCCTGCAAAATTTGGATTCAGTCGACTTAAAGGTTCATGTGTAGAAGTGATTTGAAAAAATCTTCAACTATTGGTAAGAAGTGCAGATAATTCCAGATGAAATAAAAACACTGTGTGGAAACCAGGCTTGCTGTCGTTTTATTCATTAAACAAACATTAAATAACTTGCCCGCGTAGTTTATAACCTCGCAATATAATTTTATTCATTAATAATTGCCTTTACACTTCATTATGAGTAAATGTAATAAAATTTTTGATCAGGATTCTGGCTAATACTTTCGATATTTTCATTTTTTTTGCGTATTTATTAATTTATTTATGTAGACTTTTTTGGATAAGAAAACATATATTTTCTAGTGTCACTTGGTACACTTTTTTTTTTAATGCAAAATAATTTTGCGAGAAAAATTTGTGTCAAAGTAGCGTAAAGTGTACGCATACATCTAAAGATGCCAGAAATCACCCAATTATTTGCATTGGACCCATTTGTTCTATGCATTTGGCCACTAAAAATTATTTCCCCCACCCCTTGGCAGCCACATGTTTTCAATTTTTGGCACAATTGTAAGGTTGAATTATCTACCCTCCCAATCGCCAGATTTGTCTCTTCCAGTCTCTTTTGGTTTTTCATTCTCAATGCTTGAGGTAAAAAACTGAAAAGGAGTTGGTTTGATTTAACATTACACGATTCTAAAAGCTATGATATACCGTCTGATAGAGTACTCTCAAAAGACTCTTGGGGCTATGGATAAGTTCGAAAACCGTGCCAAATACTGTACTTAAATAAATGCAAAATAGATATTTCATATAATAATTCGCGATTCACGTGTTTTTTTTTTTGTTTTTTTTTTTGATTTCTCATGAAGTGTACTGCGCTCATTGCTCCCAGCAACCTAACAAACACAGTGCCACAGTGACACGTTTCTCAAAACCCATGAATTTCAACGAAACACACTGCGTGATATCGTAAAAATCAAAAATGATAAATTGTTTCCGATTCACAATAATAATCACATCTTCGCAAAACTATCGAAAAATCATCCACAAAAACGGAACACGTACCCTTCAAGCTCGAAAGACTACGGTAAAGCTTTCTGCTATGGAAAATTACTGCGACGAATATTCTATATATTGGAAAACTTCTCGTAAAATTATAACAAAAAATGGCACTGGTAAAAATTTTCACAAAAAAAAAAAAAAAAAAAAAAAGATACCGAATAACAAGACTGTTGTTGCGGAAATGTTTTCTTTTCTTTGCTTTTTTTTTTTTTTTTTTTTTTTTTTGGTTTCTATTCACAGGTTTTAAGAAGGTAGGAAGGAGGAGTATAACGTTAAATGACAAAGTTAGTTTTCGTTCGATTTAAAAACTTTTAAATCGTTACCAAACAAGAGAAAAATATATATAAGAAGCCAAGACGAAACTACGTTAGTGACTTTCGTATTCGCCATCTGCTCTTGGGAGACAAACAAAACACAGAGGGTTTTTACCGTTGAAATTAACTTTTTTTTCTTCTTTTTTTTTTTTTTTATCATTCTTTTATTCTTTATTTTTTTTCGTCCAAAAACTTTTTGATATTACGTGTAAACGTGCGTTCGACTTTCGATTTTATACTGATGTTAAAAATCCGAGGAAATGTGTTGAAATACCACCAATATAGGGTGGGCATTACAAAAACAACAGATATTTTCGACGTTGATAGTCTACATTAGTTAACAGTATCAACACGACCAACCAGATAATCACGTTTTGTTAGGAACTCTGACGTACAGGAAAATTGCAATTTTTCAAATAATATACGTGTCATTCGAAAAATCGAATTGGAAACGACCTCAATGAAAATTGTTTTTTGCCGGTAATTTGTTATTTGGTTATAATATGGGGAGGTCGTTCGCATATTTATTCATTTGTGCTACCGCAAATATAAGTCAAACAGCAACAAAAACAAAAATAACAAAAATAAATAAATAGAATACAATCCATTTCATTATATACCGAGTGGTGCTAAATAAAAAAAAACTAAAAAAAAAAAACATTCTATTTCACATTATTTGATACGAATTATTTGTTTTGCAAATGGCATCATCTTTATTCGATAGGTAGGTACGAATTTATCGGTAAGCTTCTTCTAGTTGAAATATATTTTATTTTCCATGAATAGGCTACATACCAAGAGATGTTTGGCCACTGAAGTACGTAATTTGGGCAACTATTGGTCTTCCTTCTTCTACACCTGTTCCACAATGAACTGAAGGTACTGGCCATAAATAGCGCTGTTTTATAAACTTAAATCTACTTTCCACACCAGAAAACAAGGAAGGCGTACTATGGACACACTACCCAACAGTTCCTACATTATTTTTTATAAAAAACCACGGACCACGGCTGAAAGAACTCACGAATTAAGTACCATTTGCAAAGGGAAGCAACTAAAAATATTGCCCCCCAACTGGCTCAGCCCACCAGAATTTGTGGACCCAATGTCAGCATGGAAATGGCTATATTTTAACACCTATATACCTTGGAATCCATAAGATTTACTTACATGATTGCCATTCTGCTTCAAATGAAAATCAGAAACCACGCCACCGTAATTTTACCCATTGCCATTTAAAAAAATTAACACATTTTCACAAAAATTATATAAAATATATTCAACCAAAAGGAAAAGCTACAAAAATGTTGCTCTCAGAGCATTTGAAAAACAACTGACTCTGTTGAGTCAATTCTCCCTCAAAGATTTTGTAAACTTAGGATAAAAAAAAGAATATAATGAAGAAATAGATAAACATAGAATATTACAGAAAGTTCGGCGGAGAAAAATATAGAATAGAAAAGTATGTACTAGGTTAGAGATAAGAAAAGTGAATGAGATGAAATGAAAGTTCGTGGAGATGAAACATGAAAAAGGCTAGTGAACATGTAAAATCTAGAAAATTCGCAAACAGAAATGAAAAGATCGACGTATAGAAAAAGGTGAATGACCGAGATTATGAGTGTGAGAGAGAAGAAAAATATATGAAAAAAGATAGAAGAAGAGATAACAAAAATGGTGAGAAAAATAGAAGAATGAATATGAAATGAATAAGTATGAACATGAATAATCTCGGTATGTATTATTATAATGTAGATATTATTTAAAAACGGCCAAAAATTTATTTTAAATATTATTATTTTTAAAAATTGAAAAAAATGAAAAGTTGGTGATAGCCTTATGCGTCGATACCTCCAGTTGGCTTTACTACACCATCCTCACACTTATTTGGCAAGTCAGAATCATTGTGATATTTTTTGTAAAATGGCACTATTATGGTGTATCGTAACTCATTCTCTTCATCCTGTTAATTAACCATTGAATATATACCTAACCCGCAAACCTGAGAAGGACAAAATAAAAAATCACAATTTCATTTATGTACCTCTTTTCATGGTCTTACTTTTCTTTTTCTTCAGTTTTATTGGATGATACCATTTCTTCCTCCACTCATTTACAGCCATAATTGTGGTATTTCTACAATACCTAATTCAATCATAATGAGCTCATAAAGTATCAATTTTTTTGGAATAGAATAAGAATCTGTCCCATTTCCAGTCTGATAATTAGTTGAAATCTGTAATTTAAGTTCGAAGTTTGCACAAAATTTTTTGAAAGTTATTATAAAAATGAGTGAATCAATGAACTAAATCAGATCAACTTTCTAATGAAAATTTTTTCAATAATCTTATCTTCCTTCTTTATTTAACAAAATTCTTCATCACCTTTGCGAATCTGATACTGACTTTTTTAGCCTCACAACAAACTAAAATTTATACTTTCTGGAAAAGTTTTTATAATAATTTTTCAAAAATAGTAGCATCCGTTGATTCGTAAAAATTAGTGGATGCATTTTTGGAAAGGTCAGCGGGGTGAGGGTTGTGAAAATTTTCTGTTTCACAAAAAAAAACTAATGACACTATTTTCTTATTTTATCCCAATTTTCTATATATGTATATATGTATGTAACGGCCAAAAGAGGTGGTAATGTAACTAATTAGAACCACTTTCACTGTTACACCATACACGAGATATTTAATACTGGAAAAGCATTAATACCTCTATAATAATTTAAATAATTAGTTGATCATCCACATCTATTGTGAACTTTAATGTGTTTGAGAAACTTTAATAATATTTCAAAACACAAGATTGATTTAACACTTTTAATAAAATAATTTTGTATGACACAAGTAAGTTAAATAATATTTCAACCACTATAAACTAGGTTGAACATTTTGGATTAAAAGCCTTTAGACAAAGACTGTCTATTAGAAACTTAACTAGTAGCACTGTGTAACAATTCCTTCGAATCACGGGTTTATATACCCATTCGGGGTATGTAGGTGTATGTGATGGATAGGGTAAGTGAGGTAGGGACTTGTTATTATAGGGTTGTGCTGACTCGCGATATAATCGAGGGACAGTCAAAATGAGGTCATAAATATACAGACATTATATCTATATTCATAAAATTAAATACGGGTAATTTAGTGGTTGTTTACAAAGAGCTATAGGATTTTTCAATTATTGATGAATACCTACATTTTTGGTATTTGAGACTATGCGGACAAATATGTTCGTCATATTTAAAAATAGACGAAAATATACGTTACAAAGTATACCTATATGTATATTTATGTATATGTGTACGTATATATATATGTGTGTATGTGTGCATGTATGTATATATGTATGTATGTATGTATGTACATATTACCTAAATATTTCATTCACAGTTTTGAGAAAACTACAGAAGGAAAAGGGCTAAAATTTTCACAGAAGGTAGTCTTCATATAGGATCAGGTTAGAAAGAAAAGTAGTGCCTGTTGGTTTAGTAGTTTCCAAGAGAACTGAAAAATAAAAAATTCCTGTAAAAGTGGTTTTTCCAAGATTTTGAAAAAACTACAAAAAAGGAGGACAGAAATTTTCACGATAAAATTTTCTTTTGCTAGTGTAAGTCTGATACGAGTTTGGTGCTTATTCGTTGAGTAGTTTATGAGAAAACTTGAAAAGAAAAAATTGCCTGAGAAAATTTTCAGTTCACACTTTAAAAAAATTTAACAAAGGGATAGGGCTGAAATTTTCACGACCCGAAGTTTTTATGTATAATCAGGTCTGAACGAAGTTGGGGAGCCAATTGATTCGACAGTTTCAGAGAAAACTGGGGAACAAAAACTTCCTTGAAAAATATTTTCCAGAATTCTTAGAAAACTACAAAAGGAATCGGGTTGAAATTTACGTGTTAGATTTTTCTTACATACCGATGTTCAAGTCTAATGGACGTTTAGTGCCTATTTGTTTAGTAAATACCTACAAAACTGGAAAGAAAATTTGGTATAGGTTTTGAGAAAAACGAATAAAGTCGGGCTGAAATTTTCACGATGGACTGTCATTGTGGCAAATGTTTGTAGCCTACTAGTTTAGTAGTTTCCGATAAAAATGTAAAACGAAAAAAAGAAATTTGCTGGAGAAAAGCAAGTTGTCTGTGTTGCTTGAAGTATATTTTTCTTATTTAGGACGCCGGGTGTTACAAGCGTCTTTTCAGCATTGCATTAATTTCGGTTTTGAGTATAACTTTGTTTTTTCATTTTTTTGTTTTAATATTATCAATGAAAATTGGCAAACTGGGTTTTCCAGCGAAGTATCACAGCGCTAGAATTTTGTTTTATTGTTATTTTTCGTCAAAGGACGTATTAATCAAAATTTGTCCATCCTATGGATAGAATGACGTCATCACTCCCTAAATACGCCCTCTGTCACTGCCTCTTGCCAGAGTGGTCATCGAGGAGAAACAAAATAAAAAAGGGAAAAGGGGGAAAAAGTCACACTAACACGTGACTTAATCAAATTTTCAACATTCCTATCTCAAAAACGTACATATTAAAACACCAGAAGCATTTTAGGTGTCCAAAAATATTAATTTGTTTTGTGTTTGAAAACTTGGAAGAAGTAGGTCTTCATACGGTATGTCCGAAGCTTATAAACTAAATTTTGTATTCGGCCTACTCTAGATATAGGTATCTACTATTTATGAAAATAATTGAAATGATTCCATTCTCATCTCAAAATGACAGAAATTTCTTCAATTTTTTTTCAAAGTCAAGTCCGTCTCACAGCGTTGGGTTGGAGAGAATTTTTCTCATCAAGATTTTTCTTTGACTACATTATATTTTTCCACGTCATATGGATTCAAAACATCAATCAACGTGTGCTCGAAAATTTGCAAAAATAAATTTTTTAATTTTAAAATTGCACGGCCGTCCTTTTTTCAAACATTAGTGGCAAAATTAAAAGTTGTTCTGACAAAAACAAATTTTCAGCTCTCCAGTTCTCACTGCACTCTCCTTAAAGAGGGAAACATCACTACAACTCGAAACACAATAAATTAAAAATAAACTTCCTAATTGAAACTCGAAAATAACTCGCGCCTTTAGCTGTATGAAACGTAAATTAGAAAAGTAGACGCACATTGAATTTTATCCAAACCTTTTTCTTTTTTGGACAAATCTCACGTTTTATTTTTCCACTGAAAAAAAAATTTCTATGTGCTGAGATTAAACAAACCTTCAACTAGATTTGTTTGAAGATGTTTTCTCGAGAGAGAAAGAGAAAAAAATACAAAAACATTGAAAACAAATTCTGATATCTAGCTTTTACTATGATTTACGTTTTCGTATGAAATACAAAATGGTATAGCGAAAAAAAATCAAAAATGAAGAAACACTTTATAAAATTTTTTCAGATTTTTGGTCGATTAAAAAAACATACATCGACGATATTATCGAAAATTACAAGTATCCACCGGGAAATCGGACATAATTCAACTTGAGAAAAACTTTTTCTACGCTATATCTTGTTGCCTCTTCATAAAGAAAGAATTATATGAAAACATTGTGGCAGGGTAAGCAAACAGGGAGAAACAAAAATCTGATGGTTTATTTTTCGAGATTCAATAACAAATTTGAAGTAATAAGAAAGCCAAATAACTTATGTCTCATTTAACCCATTTTATTCACCTCCATATCAATTAGTAGGTAGCTAATAATGATTTCTTCGATCATTAAATTTATGATCACTGATTTCTGTTATAAGCTGATATTCTTTGCCGATATAAAATTTACAACCAAATTTCATACGTATAAAAAAAGTTTGTAACCTCAGCTTCCTTTATTCATTCATTCTCATGAATGGAAGCAATTTTATTTAGCTAAATTTCAAAAGAAACCGAATCTGGGAGTTTTCATGAGGTGAAATTAAATTTTTTTTTTTACTGAACACTTAGTAAGTTAGGTACCATGCAGAAAAAGCTAAGGAAGGGTTAAAAATTTTGTAGTGGAAAAATTTTGAATTTTGTTTAAAAAGAAACGAAAAAAACTAGTGCAGTAATACTTCACTAGAAAACTTAGTTTGCCAATTTTCATTTACAATTAAAAAATTAAAATTAAAAAACCAAACCTAAATTAATGAAACGCAGAAAAGACGCTTGTAACCTTTTGGCCCATAAATATGAAAAAGATACTTCAAGCAAGTGACTTCCAGTTCACCAGAAATTTTTATCATTGAAAATGCTTCTCAAATCAGTTCGTGAAAAAGTATCCCGCCATCCAGTTTTTAGTATATTTTATGAGTGAATTGTAAAATGAAGTTATATAACGGTAAAAAGTGGAAGAAGAAGATGGTAATAAAAAATAAAGTCAGAGATGGTAACGTTGTTTTATAGTTTACAGAACGAACACAAAAATAAAAGAATATGAAAAATGAACAATTCTTGATTTTTAAAATTTTTATTTATTTTTAATGTCCTCCTCTCGTCCTTACAAAATGTAAAATGTGTGAATTTTTATTGATGTTTCACATTTTTCTCGGATATTTCTGAACCAATAGGCAACAAACTCTTTTCAAACTTAGTCTTATACAAGGACTACTTTTTGTGAAAATTTCAATCCTATCACTTTTGTAGTTTTCTCAAAACCATGAACCCAAAAATTTCTAAAGTAATTTTTTCTATTTCAGTTTTCTCAAAAATAACTAAATGAATAAGCATCAAACTTCTACCAAACTTTCATTAACATAAGGAAAATCTATAACAATACTATCAGCCCAATCTCTTCAGTAGTTTTTTCAAAACTGTGAACAAAAATTCGTACATATATATATATATGTTACTGTCAATATCCAAAATCAGTCAATAGTAGTTTCGACCAGTCAATACTATTTATTCCTAACCCCTTTTGGCAATACTAGTTTTGACTAGTCAAAACCAATATTGACTGATAATTTATTACATTCTCAGTCAGTACTAGAATTGACTAAAATATGAACCAGATGGTATCAATCTTGATTGGTCAATTCTAGTATTGAATGAAAATGATTTAAGTCAAAAATCGATCTTAGTCAAAACCAGTTCTTATTCATTATGCAAATGTGTAGAATAAATGATAGGACCTTTGCCCCAAAACCCCTCTTTTTTAATTTTTTAATTTTTTAATTTTTTAATTTTTTAATTTTTTAATTTTTAATTTTTTAATTTTTTAATTTTTTAATTTTTTAATTTTTTAATTTTTTAATTTTTTAATTTTTTAATTTTTTAATTTTTCAATTTTTTTATCTCACCTTACACTTACTTTTACTATAAAGACAGGAAAAAATAATTCATCTCACCTTAATACCACCCAGTATATTATAAAAGCAGCAATATATCCAAAATTATTTCAAAAGAATTTAAAAATTTTAAAAATCACAACAAAGATTGGGTCACAAGAAATAATAATTTTAATTTTTTTTAATAATTTTTGACCCATACAGATGCTTTTATATATCATATAGTGGTCATTAGATAAAGTGGGTTATTTAAAAAAAAGTTACTAAACAAATTAGAATAAAATTATAAAAAAGCAGTTTGGTGGAGAAGCTCCCAACACTCCTATTACACATTTGTATAATGATTAAGAAATAGTTTTGATACCTCACCAAACCACCCACTGAACAATAAAAGCATAGCCATGTGTCAGATATTTTTTCAATTAAAAAATTTAAAACAAATAAAAATAGGACCATTAATGAGATAATAATCAACAATAAATTGATAAGATTAAAATTCGTATTTATTTTTGTATAATTCCATACTGAGCAATATTTTTTTCAGTTAGGTAATACTAATTTTGCCCAGTCAAAACCGAGATAAAATTTTTATTTGGTCATTATTAGTTTTAGCTGAAGAAACATTTTTTCTTTGATCAATAATAGATTTGACTAGTTATAATTAGTATTGGCAAAAGGGGTTAAGAATAAATAGTATTGACCAGCCCAATCTATTTATGACTAAAATTGGATTTTGACAGTAACATATATAATTATATGCAAGCCCTGAAGGGCTCTATGGCGTTTTGGCTTGTACCGCTCTGAATTTTTTATAATGACACTGTACAAATTGTTGTTTTGGAGGAGACAATGAACTTTTGTTTTTTGTGTCTATGTGTGGCTATGTGGGTAGTGGCACATGCGCATTGAATATGAGTTAATAATTGACCAAATAATATTGAGGAAATAATTTTGTGAAATAATTAACAGCTTATACATTTATTGTAGTAATAAATACATTAGAAAAAATATGTCAAAATGGGAAAATTATTCATTAGTTTTCTTTCATCACGAAACGGAAAATATTCATTCCCATCCTCAGCCATTTTACTAGGTCAATTTTAATACTTGTTGCAACATAACTTGATAAAAGTATATAAAAATATATATTCATACACGTATACATAATTATATATTATATTCCTGTTACCTAATTTGATAAATCCTGTTTGTGTTTATAATAACCAGTTAGTCCAGTGAATATGACAAATTGATTTTCTCTATTAAGAAGAGGAAATAAGGAGCCAAAATTGATTTAGAGTCTCAGGCAAAGAAAATGAAACAAATGTCTAGAAGAAAGTTTCCAAATGGCCAAGTGAGAGACACTATAAAAATTCAAGTTCCTGAGTCTGAGAGAGAAGTAACCTTAGGAATATTCTTGAAATAATTTCGGAAGTGGATAAGGAAAAATAACAGAAAGAGACTGGTACCAGAAAATAATGTTTTGTACAAAAATAACCTTGTGTCTCTGAGAATGTGCGAATTGTCCATTACAGCAGCAAGGGGTTCTAAAGATGCAGCTGCAAATGAAAACGTCTTTTGACGAAGGGTAACTAGAAATTCATTATATTAACCAAAGAGTTTCGGTTGTCTCGTATAATAATCAATTAAAGTGATAAATTGCATAAAATTTATCTCAAATTTGATACTAGGTATACAAAATTGCCCACTAAAAAGATTAAATTTGCATAGTTTATTAAACTAACCATGCATTTTTTAGTTATTATGTAAAATAACTGGCTATTATAGCCTAAATTTTAACTAATTTATCACATTAAGAGTAACATATAATTACACATATCTTCTTTATGAAATAGCAAGTTCTGTTTAGTATTGGAATGCACTAAAGTAAAAGAAGAAATATTCTAATTCGAATGAAGGCTGATTGGCTAATCAGTGCATTGCCTTCAAGCTTCAAAACTTTTCCACTTACTTTTGTTGTCGATAATTATAAATATTTATAGAGTAAGACCTTCTTTTATTATCCATTATACATAATTATATATCATACATAATTAGAAGCTCTTCGAAGTAGTTCAAACAGGAAGGGTAAAATTCTCATTTTAGCCACATTTTCTCCAAGAAAATTTACAACTTTCGAAAAATTTCTGAATTAACAAGCAAAATAAAACAGAAGAAAAAGAAGGTCATCAGTTACACGATTGTGTCATGTGCATCACGATTTTTCCAACTAAGATTGAAGTCTATCCGAATCATAGTACATATTATGGAATTTTTTTATTGAAAATAATGTTAACAAAAACTTACATTTGTTAAATTAGTGAATTGAAGCCTAACTTTTGAGGATAGACACACTTTATTTCAGCTACACTTAGTTCCCTTCCGTTTTAAAATCGATTCATGTATGAACAAAGTTTTTTGATATACTCATCAAAACTTTCTTTTATGAAACTTATGACCACCACGAGACATCTTGTGTACAAGTTTATACTAAATATTGTACCTACTTAAAATATTACTGTCGCCAACCAAGACAAATTAATATCGAAAATTTTGAAGTTATTCAGCTTCAACGATAAGCAATTCTCAGGGATAAATTTTTCTCACCGTTATTACTATGAGACTACGTATTAAGAACATACATTATTTTTGCGCACGAACTACGTAAATTTCAATCAGAAACCATCAGCCGAAGGGCAAATAACGAAAGCTAATTCTTCGAAATTTACTAACTCCTTACATATAGAATTCTTACTCGTCTTTCGAATATTAAATCGCCCGAAGTCACATTCACAACGACACTTTAACTGGCGAAAGAAAAGAGAGCTTTCTTTCTTGATTTGGTATAGTTTATGACCTTATTCAAGTTCAAGACGTGGATGCTGGAAAATTCCGAACCTAGACTCCCTCGCTTTCAATTTTGTATTTTCATTTTCGAATACACTGCTTTCTTATTAGTTTCATTCATAAAATCTTAACATTGCCACATTACGCTTCATTAGGTACGGAAAATATGATAAATTTTTTTTTCATTTTCCCTTTTGTTTCACAGAGTAACACTTTTCAACTGTCTTCCTACGTGCACGGTGTAAGTTTCCTTTTCTTATCTATATTATATGCTGTGGCACACGTTACATTTCCTGCAGAATGAAATTCCGTCGATAAACGATGTATTATCCATTCGATTCGACTTATTTTTCCCCCTTCCTTCTTCTCCTTTGGCTTTCTCCCATAATGCTCTACCCCTCTGTCTTACTCATTCCCTCTTACTTACTCCTTCTCCCTCACTTCCTCTCTTCCATGTCTGTCAAATAAGCCTCAACCAAAGTAACGTATATTAATGTTGCGTGTCAAATGTCAACTTTCCTAAAAGCCGTGTATCTTTACCATATTATATACGGAATCACGAGTTTAAACACTCATAAATGCCTGACGATTTTTCCATTACAATTTTTAAATTCACCGTGAAATGTCTTTGCAGACGTTTTAAACGACGCTTGAGATTAATGTTGAACGAATGTGTATTGGAATAAATATTTTTGGGCATAATGTATAACATGCATTTATTTATACTGCAGCGTGTAGATTATAAACTGGTTAAATGGGGAGGGAAAATTTAAAAAAAAAAAAAAAAAAGGTAGACAAAATTATGGAACTACAATCGGAATAGATAGAGCAACAAGTTACGTCTGATATCCCCTATCTGCGGAGTTTCCAAATTTGACAAAAATATTTCTCATTACTTGCAGTTTATAGCTTCAGTCTGGCACTTTTTGGAAGACCAAAACCAAAGTCAATTTTTTTCATCAATTTATCAAATCGTTGTAATTTGGTGTTCGAATCTGTAATGATAAATTGAGGTATATCGTACAAATAAAATGTTCAACACAAGATATATGTACAAACTGTATAGTATAACATGTGTTTAGTACAAAAGGTTTACAAGAATGGTAAAAGTACATTACAAACATGAGTTTATATAGGGACAGGCTTATAGGTGATTATGTGTCGAAGAGAAAGGAGAGAAATGGTGTGAGAACATAAAATATAATAAATGTTGAAGCGTCCGAAATCGATTGCCTTGGTTTAAAAGGCAATTTCAAATCGAGAGCTCATAAAGTCAACCTTTAATGTATAATGGTGTTTAAATGCTAATGACGTCACAATGTCCTAAAGTTAGGGCATCATGCAGCCGAAACACTGAATCGAGGGGTCTTGAATTATGTTTTCAAGACATTTTATTTTTTTGACTTTAACTATGTCCTACGGCTGAATTCTTCTTGACTTGAATTGAACTTCTTTGGACACGGCAGAACGCAGCTTACATTTGTCTTCATACCTCAGCAAATTAATATGACAAATCAGCAATAAGCTAAGTTGCGCAGACAGTAGAGCCTAACAAAGTTTCAATCCATACAATGTTTGAAACTTACAAAAACAAACAGCAGAATTATTTTGTTAAAGACTATAATTACAAAAGAACCATAGTGTTAACAAAGCGGAACAAAGCAAAGTGTGTAGCGGAAAAAAAAAAAAAAAAAGCTATTGTAGACAACAAGTAGGGGAAACCATCAGAAAGCTGTTGTGTCTTCACCTAATTGTGTGTCTTCATGAGTGATGGTTTTGTTGTTTAAAAGACTCCTAATATGAAACTTTAGGTCTCGGAACTTTTGGAAAAAGTGAAGGTGAGGTGAGAAAAATAACTAACATAGATAGAGTCAAATCCACTATGCGCAAAGAGAAGGCTGGACGCAGCCTTTAAATGACAGAGCAAGGCAGTCATCTTGAACCAAGCTTGTCTTAAAGTTGTCTTCAACACACCAAATTTCCCTCCTAACAGATGCCAGGAACTCCATCTGATCGTATTGATGACTAATAACTTCACCTCGCAGGTGTTTTCAAAAGATCGCCTTGAAGTGCGATATGGAAACTGGTGAAATTAGAAATGACTTGTGTGTCGTCACTACTGATCCTTCATGATGAAAGAACATCCTTAATTTGCCTTTTGTCTTCAACTGAACCTATCTGGAATTCCAACTACCATCTTAGTTGTCTTCAAGGTAGATCAGATTGAAGTATATTCTACATCTCGTGGATGGTACACTTATAAAATTGCCTAACATGAGGACTTAAACGTACAACTTGTGACTTGGACCTGCTACTATCCGCCTACACAAGAAGGACTCATTTGCAAAGACGAACCTAGTACCGGGTGTTGCCAGTGCAAAGAACAGAGTGATTTAAAAATTAGAATTTGTATTTGCAAATCAGTTCTTCTTGTCAAGGAAATTTCCCCACTTATTGTCTGCTTAATTGCCTTCAAACATGCGATGTCGATAACATAAAAAGCGAGAGGAAATATTAAATGTGTACAGCCAATGAAATTACAGATAGCAAAAATATATACGTCGACATATAATAGGCAAAGCGCACGTGGATGACTGATAAAACAAAATATAATAAAATATATTAAATTACTGCAAACCATAAGCAAAGCGTGGAAAGACCAGAGATAAAGCGAAAGGTTGGCTGCATTCATGTCCGTCGATGGGTTTTTACTTCCATTCAATTCGTCTTTATCTTATATATCTCATGGCGCCAGTCTGTCGGATCAAACCAAATTATTATCTAAAATTGTCTACATTTGGAAAAGTCATTACTGAAATAAAATGAATTATAATTGCCTGAAAGAGAATCAGATTTTATTTCTTTCTTCACGTCTTCATCTGAATACGAGTTCAAATTCGGATAATATAATGTCCGAATTTGAATTTTGTCTCTTGAAAAATTGTCTGAAATTGTGACGTCATTATTTTGTCGAAAATAATTTTTATTTTAAGGTCCAGTTCTCGGACTTCCCAATGTATAATTAACAATATTCACGTGAATGTAAAATAAAGTAGTTGACAAGATTCATGTGAATGAAGATTGAAGTAGTTGATGACGAGGATATATTTTAGATAGAAAGTGCTTAGTATTCATAAATATGTACAAGTATAATGTATGACAGTAATTATGACAGGATGTATGAGTTCTATGAAAGTGATATTGATGATAGTGTCATTATGACAGGATGAATGATTTCTAGGAAAGTGATAATGATGATAATGTCATTTTGGCTAATTGTCAAAATGATGAGTATATACAAAAGTTGGGTATGAGAATAAGTTGAATATACATGAAAGGTAAGTAAAATAATATGTAGAAAATAATATTTAAAATGTAGTCTCTGAAAATACGTTACGCTACGAATATTATCGTAACAGAATCAGTAAATGCATCGGGACACTATCTGTCATTAGATTTCAGTAAGTAATTTCCTAATATAATTTTCTTTCCCATACCATCTTTTTGCCTTGTTTTCATTGGACATTGGCAGCGTAGTTATTCTGTGTTGGGAGATTATTGATATCAATGTGGGGGGGAAGAGGATGTTGTGGATTCGATGACCAATGGTCTCCTACCATGTATTTACTATTCACATAAGGAAGCATGATTAAATTGGACCAAATCGAGCACATCGCCATTTTGGGTTAGGATTATGATGGCGTCTGGTTCGGAACCTACATGCATTCAATTGCAAGGGGATCGGCGGCTAAACAGTACGCCACGCAGATCACAATCTCAATAGTTAGGCCCTTACAATCTCGAAAAAACCTAGTTTTCTGTCGAATTTAATAAACGAAATTAATTAATATTATAAATCAAAATTGGCCCCTGAAGGGTAAGTTTAACATCTTTCAATAATGATAAAAATCTTGAAAGCAAGATGAAGATTAAAACAAAGATTTGACCATACAAAATCAAAACTATCGTGGTTTTCTGGGTTTATTGTTGTTGCTCATCACTAATTTATTCCTACCTATCGTGACAACCAAACTATCTACTCAGCGGTAATTACAGACAATGGGTTGAATGGTTATAGCAATTTGTACACTCGAGCCTGATAAAAACGTAATTCAAAAAAAAAAAAAAACAACAGCGCAACATCACTAGGCTTGAATAACCGGTCTCTACCAATTCATCCATCAATCAAAATCTTAAAATCATCAAAACCACAATGTAGGCTTGATACAATTTCTTCAAAAAATAGCATTCGAAAACATTTTCAAAAACATAAACAATACACGAGTAAACGAATATATCTCGTTTCTAATTTCAACCAACTCCAGAATGTTTTCTCTGAATGTAATTAGATAAAATTCTCTTTGATATCGCAACTCACAGCGCCTTAAATAAAAAAGTTTCTGATAAATGCAATGCAGAAAAGATGCTTTTAATCCACTGCGCCGTGAATACAAAACAGACACTTCGAGCCACACAGGACACTTGCTTTTCTACAGCAATTTTGTGTTTTATATTTTTCTCAAGAACTACTGAATCAATAAGCATCCAAGTCTTAGCAGACTTGCTCGTATATTAGGACTATCTCTCTTGAAAATTTCAACCCTATCACTTCTGAAGTTCTCTCAAAACTATGAACATAAAATTTTATTCGAAGCAATTTTTGTGTTCGAGTTTTCTCACAAATAGCTGTATCATCAAGCATACAACTCGTATCAGATTTTTTTTAAATAAAATTTTAGCTCAATCTTTTTCTCAGTTTTCCCAGAATCTTGAAAAAACAACTTTTCCAGGCATTTATTGTTTTCCAGTTATCTCGGAAACAACCACACCAATTAACACCAAACTTTTAACAGATATGCTCCCACATAAGGACTATTTTTTGTGAACAATTTAATTCAATTAGATAAGCAGTTTTCTCAAAACTGTGCACAAAGTGATCTCTTTCTCTATCTCTATCTCTAAATATTATAAAATACCACGGGCTAAAAACTGTTAGAAATACTATCACTCCAGAACTTCTGGAAGGATTTTCATGATATTTTCCATAAAAAATTGGGATATTCCAAAGAAGGTTTATTGTAATCAAGGAAGTCCGTAACCCCCGTGGGAACAAAGTTACCAATTTTTACCATCTGGGAAAACAGAAAACGGACAAATTATTTTTTGAACCGAACGAAAAAGCGTAGAAAAGAGAATTGAAAAAACACTTCTCACCCTCTCCTTGATTCACCGTCTGACGACTACTGGTTGGTGAGGTGAATATGATTCTATCTGTCTCACTCTGATTTGATTTTGTTTTCATCGAATTTCATTTGAGTCAACAAAAAATGGATGAAAACAATTATTAGGCACTACACAATTGAAGCTGCCGGTAAAAACTCATAATTATACATACATTTAAAAAAAAATTATATCAAATCGGGAAAATGGAGTCGATCTTTTTTTTTTTCAAGAAATGATACATCATCCCCACCTTTAACCCCTCCTTTTTAGATCAATTTTAATACCTCATTTGCAAGCAAACCGGGTAAAAAAACTAGACCTGTTGAGTACGGTAGGTATAAGTAAAAGTCCTACATCTATATACGGATAAGCTATTTGACTATACTCAGTCTAGACTTAAGGGCATCAATACTCGTGAATTTATGCTCCATTCTATGTACAAATGAAAATGCACTAGCAATATATGATCGAACTAATTCATCCGTCAGTAGGTGCCATTAACGAAGTGGGGCAAAGGGGAGCTATTGTGCTGGCTTAACCTCTGAGCTGTAGCTAAGTCGGATTTTTCCGCCATCGGTTAGATAGTTGGCAATTCAGTTGATCACCTATAGTATTTTTTTTTTTTTTTGGAGATGATTTTACAATTTTAATTTTTGGATGTTGGAAATTTGAAAAATTTTCATATTTTTCCCCCATCCCATAAAAGCCTTTCTCTACGTCACTGGTAGATATTGAAATATACTCTTTTGTTAGTAAAATGTTCAATTCTGAGAACAACTTTTTTTTACCTGGTAAAAAATGTGAAATATGCGCGTAAAACATTCCTTAATCGATGTCTAAATATGTCAAATAATATGCCCTTTAGCCATTAAAGTGTAAAATATGACAAAATATTCCTTTAATCAATATGGATATTAAAATGCATAATTTTGAAAGCTGAATGATATTGTCGAAATATTTAAGGATACAAAATAAATTAATGGACAATAAATAAGTTTACGTCAAAAACAGTTTTTAAAAGATAAGCTTTTACCTTTGACTATATAGTACTGGAAGAGAAAAGAAAGTTGATTTTTGGTTAGACATGCTGGCGCTAAATAGGCAACCAGAGCGTACCTTTTGACGTACTTTGCTTTGTGTTTATATACGCTATCCTTGTGAATTAAAGGGATGTCTTTATCAGATGTATTCTAAATTGGTGAACTCGAGCAAAATGTCGAAAAGGGTTGTCTACTTTTTCGCCAGTATATCTGGACATTAAAAAAACAATTGGTCTCATAAGCTTTAATGGTCCGGTACTATACCTACATATAGTCAAAAGTTTTTATTTTTTAGTTTTAGGTTTAGCTTCATGCGAAATAAATATTATTTCGTTGCGAAAGGTTGACAGCAGTATTGGTATATTTTAAAATCACAGTAGTGAGTAAAATAAAAGCTTATAAAAACGAAATAAATTGGAAACGGAAACATTTAAAAACAATTTTTTTTTCCCGCAAAAAGATACGATAATAATTTATTAAACTTCGTTAAAAATTGATAATTTTCAGTATTTACGTTGCTAAACAACAAAATATTATCCAAAACGCCATCAAACGGCTGAATATTTCCAAACAGATCCAAAAATTGCTAAATCAAGCATTTTTATAATTTTGATAGCTAAATATGTGATAAATTAGGGAGACCGGGGTAGGTTGTCACAAAATTTACTCTTAGCTCATTTTCTCTCATTCCAATTTTTTTTTTAGAATGAAACTAACAGCTATGAAACTTCATAGTATACTCTATGAATAATGTGAGTTTAAAACATATCAAAAAATTTAAACTTTTTCAAAATGCGAGTTGAAAAATTTATTTTTTTTTGTTACAACCATCCCACCCCATGGGGTAGGTTGTATCACACATCAGGGATGGTTGTAACATAAAAGGGATTGGTTGTAACATGTCTTAAAATTAATTATATCAAGTCAACAAGATGTTACTAAAAAATTTAAAATACGAAAGTTTTATTCAGAGAAAGAAGATTCATCCAAATTGCAATTTTTACAATTAAAAAATTTCAAATCATTACAACTGACACATTTTATTTGTTCCCACTTCTTACAACTTAAGCACTGAATCCACTGACTTCCCGGTTGACTATCGCAATATGGTTTCATACACATTAAGCAAAGGCACTAAATTTCCTCTCTCCACTGATGTGATATAACCGACTTGTTTCAAACCTTTTCGAGCTATGATTTTATTAGGTTTCTGAACTGTTGTTACTCTTGTTTCATTCACATTCCATATGTCTTGGGAAGCAAAATTATATTTTTCAATAAAATTTTTCACATTTTGAAAAAACTCATCAGCAGTAGTCTTATTAAAAGCTGTTGTATGTGCCAAACTAGTCGCTTCTGGTGTACAAAGAGATAAATCCACATGCCTCTTCATGAAATTTAAATACCAGTCTTCCCCTACTTTTGATCGAGTTTTCCAGAATTCAGGTATATTTTTTTCATGATTAGCGGTAGCTAATTTATAGGTAAACTTCCTTACATCCTTACATCGTGTGGAGAAAATCCCATATAAATGTCTGAAGCTTTTTTGATATAATCGACCAGTTCACTTTGAGTTTCATCTGATAACATAGCTTGATTTCTTCAGTAACCAACAAACATTTTTATTGGTTCAGTACCATTAATCTAATAATGTGCAAATCATTTATATACATGTTAATATTCATTACCTAACTAGTTACCTATTTAAAATTCAATAAAATTATAATTTATTTTGCCGAGAATCATACCTTTGAATCTCTAAACTTTTTACAGTAACGCCTTAATGTTTGGTAATTCAAACCAGATGTCTTAGCTGCTTGTTGTATTGATAAACCCATTTCATTGACTTTTCTCACAGCTTCAAGCATTTCTTTTTTCAAAGCACATCCATAATCAAACCTCTAGGTATAAAAATTTTATTAAAATGAATAAATTTGAGAAATATGCACGTCAATATAGTGTTACAACCATCCCCGTTGTCATCTGTTACAACCATTCCCACAGGATCATTTGATCATCAAAATCTTTTTTTTTTCTACAAAACTATGAAAATTAGTTACTACTGAATTACGGGTATATTTAGGAAGGTTATACATTTACTTTTTGTGTGAAACAATCGCTGATTTCCGTTTTTCAAACCACCAAGAAAAAAAAATTTTTTTCTTAAAAAATTTACTTTCAATGTTGAAAAATAGGTTTGTGATAATAATTCCAAAAATACGAAATCTGTAGATGTAAAACTTCGTTTTAGGTGTGCTTTCACATCTTAGTACCCATATATGCCATTAGAAGTGATAAAATCAACACTGTTTTTAAGATATTGTGACTGTTACCACCATACCCGGTCTCCCCTACTCCTAATGTCATAAGTCGTCAAGATATTGCGGATATTACAAAGTAGAACCAAAGAAAAAATATGTAAATACAATAAAAAAGTTGCCCTAACAATAAATTACTTCCGAAAGTTTTCCATTACCAGAATATATAATTTACACGCCATCACACTTTAGCCTACGCATTAATACGAAATTAAAACTTTAAGCGGTACTTAGATAAGACGAAGATATTTTGAGAATTCCAAATAAATAATAATTAGCCTGACATTCCTGTCAATAGATAGGCCAATATTCTCTTCCAAGTCAGCGAAGTGTGATCAACTTAGGCACAATGAATTTTTACAAAAGTGTTTTCACTAAAAATACGTAGGTTTATATGCCCCACATACAGCTCATGTGTATATTTATCATCGAATAGACGATGCGGAATGTAACTCAATGCCAAATGTTCAAACACACCGTCTAAGTCGATAAACAATTTAATGCGTGTCATTTAATTACTATATGGAATCACTTCAGCTTCTTTATAAACCATCGCTGCTGTATAACTACGACTTATTTTCGAACACCATTCTTCCGTACTTTAGATCTTTCAAAAGTGAAATAAATACCTAACCATATTGAGCGAAGAGAAATTTAATTGATTATAAACACCAATACTTGACGTGGTCCACACACATTTCAAAGCAACACTGTAGTCGATTAAAATGCGTTTATTTATCAAAATCGTTATGAATAAATTAATTTTTCTACCCTTCGATCATTGTGTTTAATACAGTCATTAAAAATGTTGTGGAGAATCGAGACAAACTGTTCTTGGTACAATTTAAAACAAACCCATCTGCTCCGTACTTTACATTACGGTTAGCCAAAACTTGTTAATAACCTCGTT
Organism: Ericerus pela; assembly: GCA_011428145.1. Classification (NCBI taxonomy): domain Eukaryota; kingdom Metazoa; phylum Arthropoda; class Insecta; order Hemiptera; family Coccidae; genus Ericerus; species Ericerus pela. The sequence goes on from WOFM01000464.1 coordinate 1,516,115, forward strand.
AGTTTAAAAAGGCCTGAATTACAGTAAAACAAACCTAAAAAACAAATATCGTAAAACAAAATAATATCATAATGATTAGATGTTTCAAAAGAAAAAGTTTCGAATTGAAGGGCTCAAGTCAGTGAGCCAACGTTTTTATTTGTATTAAATAATAACACGATGAACGATAGGCTTCTTTTTTGTGAAGGTTTTGAGAAAAGCGAAGGATAAAAAAAAATTGTAATGGTAGTTTGAAAAGGCAAAGAGATGGTATCTAACATCCCCTACCAAACAGAACAAAAGAAAAACAAAGACGAAGGTTATCATCTTTCTTTCTTAAAATTTTTAATTAGTCTTAACGAATTTCAGATGAGAACTGATCTGAATAAATCTGAGCGAAAAAAATTGTCTCACAAATTTTCTCGTCCTCCTTCTTTGAATGTTTTATTTTTATGTTTCATTAAAAATGTGAAACTAATTCGTGAGAAATTGTATTCACGTTGAACCAACTGTTCTAAATTTTTTCGCTAATTCAATTATTTCAAGTTAAGGAAAAAGAGTCAAAAATAAGGTGAGAAAGAAGAAAAACAACTTTCAAGCTTTTGAGAAAGCTGCAAAAAATATGATATCAACATCTCAGCAACAAAAACAAAAGTCATGGCTTTCTTAGGAAAAGAACCAATAAGAAATGCAAGATTATCACGGATATTAAGACAGTAGCAAAAATGAACACTTTCAAATATTTGGACTTGAAAACATACTTATTACACCGATGAAGTGGATACGAATCATAAAATTAGAAAGTTCCTTAAAAGACATCAGGACAGACACGAGAGCAAGAATATTTATAACACCTTTACTATACCAATTCTGACATATGCGAGGTAGACGTGTGATTTTACTCGTACATAACACGAATTCTAGTGTTTCTGGAACTCACCTATTTTCAAATTATTATGTCTAAAAGATTAACCTACATTTTTCTCCCTTCTCTTTACACTTGTCTATTGGAAGAGAGAAAAATATAGGCCAATGAGAAAGTTTCACAATCACCTGATTTAATTTTTGTTGCTTCTCAGTTGATCGTCCAAACTTTCACATTTTTTCTGCTCTTGTTCTCCTTGGTGTGAGCATTTTATTTAGTTTGTTCTTATGTTATTTTGTACTTAAGATTTACTTCATTTTTATTAATATGTTTCGTTGAACTCATGTTTTGTCCTGGTTTAGACTGTTTGTTTTCGTATTGTATTTTGGTATGTAAATCTTTCATTATTTTAATACATAGTTTTGTACTTTGTATATATTGTTTTTCTTTGTTGGTAAAAACAACATGTTAGGCTAGGTAGTTAAGTTGTAGGCAAATTCACGTCCTTCAAGTGATTTCAAGATTTACAATGATGTTAGGACAAAAGATTGCAACTGTTAGGGAAATCTGTCTTTATATGTATGTAACTTTATCACAATACCCAGGAGAAATTGAAATGTGGTAACCCTGACTGCTATCTGGGTAGGATTTTCATGGTCAGAATTTGTATGTTTTATAAAAAATTTGACTTTGACTGTTCCAGAATTCTAGGATTTGTGAATCCAGGTAAGTTTGTGAAGTTTTGATCGGTAAAATTTTGTGTGGCCAATGATTTTTGTTTGTGGTGTGTTACCACCCTGGTTGGCATACCACATATGGATGCGAAATATGGTCATTATAAAAAGCCAAACAAACCCAGAATTACAGCTGTAAATGAGTGTTTCATAAGAATAACAACAGGTTACATGCTACTTGAAAAAAATCCAAATATATAAATGCAAATGGGACTAAAAATTAAACCAATTGGCTCATAAGAAAAAGAGTAAACAAATGGAAAGAAATTACTGGAACACGTTGACTGTATGGGAGAGAATAAATCCCCTAAAATTATACACGGCCTTATTCACCCAAAGGGGGGACACAACAGGGCCGACCTAAAAGAAGACTCGAAGATACATCAAATTCATCAGCAGAGTCGACAAATCTATAGGCCTGTAAGCAGGAGGGCAATGACAACAACGACATAGGCTAACTGCTTAATTGTTAATAAATACATGCACCATGAGTTAGGCAAGTGCGTATACTATACACAATTCTAACAATATCACAAAGGGTGTGAATAAGACAGGTCCGGGGGGGTTTTGATCCCCAAGAATTTTTGTTGGTGGTATTTTGTTGAGGTGGAAGCGTCACAAGGGACGGTCGAGATGTGGACCCCCCTCACAATCGAGCTGTCTACGCTCTTAAATATTACTCATTCTCATCGGATGATACGATCCGACAAGGGCCAATTATTAAGAATTGATTTGATCCTCTGCAGCTTTCCTGTTGCTGATTTCGATTATTTTACAATTTTTTCTCTTTTCAAGAATTATTTTGACAAGTGGCCAATGAAAAGTGTTATTATTCATCGGAAACTAAGGACCTTAACCCCTTTACCACTCCGCGAGCAAACTTCCTCAAGGAGAGCAGGTTTTTCCCGGTGTTTCGCACCTCATGTTAACATATTTCCTTTACTAAATTAAATAGGTAGTTACTTACAGCATATATGATTTGATTGTACTTGACCTTCGGTTCGAATTGGGCCTGCCACTTTAAGAAACGTCCAAGATTCGAACTAAGTTCTGATAAATAAATAATAACTTATAATCCAATGAATAGCCTCGATCATTTATCATTAATTAATCGGAAAACAGAAAGTTGTGTCCTATGTTCTAGCTCAACTCCGATCCAATTAAATCAAATCAATCAAATAAATACTCATCTGGCTTTACTTAATGCCTTGAGTGTTTTAAAACCAAGAACATCTTCATAGCTCTATTAAGCCGCGAAATATTCTTGTTTAAATAGAAGGTAAACAGATTTTGGAAGGTGTCATTTCGCATATTTTATCATAACTTTAGCTCAAACGAACTGAATAAACCAAATAAGGTCAGGCATTCGTAGTCGACTAATTGTGTGAGTGTTTAAAAACCAAGTATATCTTCGAACATCCGTCAGATCTCGAGATATTCCAGTTTAAATGAAAAGTAATCAGATTTTGCCAGTTAAGCATATTTTAATTTATAAATTGGTCTTCGATAAGAATAAACCATTAACTTCACCAAAATTACAGCATAATTGAATTTCAGGGTATTTTCCCCTTGACACGCCTAACCTTAATTGGGTCTTATTTTTATAATGTTCAGACACTTTTTTTTTTTTTTTTTTTTGTTAATAAAATTATTTCTGACTGGATTAAAGTATTGTCAATTATCTTCTTCAAACGAATAGCATTTATTGTAAAAGTTTCTGGAGTAAAACAAATGCAAAAGAGTCAATTTTCTCACGTTCAACTCCTTGAAATATCAACATCATAAAATTTATAAGTCGTAAATCATCAGTCATCTACTGAATAATGAGACGGAGATTCATTTTTCAATTATTGCTCACTGATACCGTTACACTTGACCGCAACTTTTTCCATACGTCCCATCGAAGGTTTACGATAATAAAAGACACGATTTACGAATCACAAATCATTTTTCGAGTATGAAAATTACTGTTCGTTTATCATAAATCATTCGAATGGCCAAAGTTTTTTTCACAGAACTTGTACCCATTACAAACGTCGAACTTTTCTGGTCACCATCTTGAGAATACAAAAAAATAAAAATGAAAAAACGGAAGAGAAAAAGAAGTACGCAGATAATAGAAAATTCTTCTGCTTTTTTTTTATTTTTTATTTTAAATAGGTACGGTATCGACTTCCTCGATATTTTTGATTAACTATAAAATTTTCTACGGTTCGAATACCGGATGCATCCTCGTCCGGTTGAAAATTTTTCATAGTTTTAAAATGCCACGATATTTTTACTTTCAGAGGGGGAAGGGGAGGGGAAAGTTTAATCAAAATACAGTGGATTGATCTTACCGAAAGAGACGAGAAATTTAGAGGCTCTTCATGTTTTATTGATAACGAATCGTAATACATTTTTCTGAAAGGCTTTCCACAGCAAACTTTTCCTTTCTTTATTTAGAAGTTATTTTGCGGCATTGATGAATACATTCATAATGTTCATTTTATATCGAATATTTCAAAATCAATATAGACTATGATGTGGTTAGTTTGAGAAAAAAAAAAAATCGGAAGTTTTACATCGAAAGACGAATTTAATATTTTTCATGGTAGGCCCATCTATAAAATTATTTAGAAAACTAAACGTACATTTTAATGATTAGGGTATAGGCTATACAGTTTTGTGGAGTCTATATTTTGTACTCACATAGTAATAAATAAAAATTCGTCATATTATGATTATAATACGTTGAGTTCCGTCATCGTCACTTAAAACTCGACTCCTTAAAAATATCCCCATGTTCTCCTATGTTTAACAATGTTCGCTAAATAAAATTACAGAAAATAAAATATAATAGACGGAACTCAACGATGAATATTAAACGGGAATAATGACGTGGAGGTAAATTAGATCTACAAGATAAGAGACTGGTGGTGTGACGAGAGTCGACACACCATATAGTAAGCACTCTGTTTTTCTACCACTAAGTAATAGGTACGTTTTTCGATCATGCTACCGATACAATGATAAAATAATGAAAACAATTAAAGGTGCTTCTTAATTCAGAAATTTGTTTTACTTCTTGTTTTTACTAATATCGTTTGTAATAATCGCGCTATAAAACCTGAATGATAAAATGGCGAAATATCTTTTATTAATAACTTCGATTCACCATAGAATCCAAAATCACACGGTCGACGGATCTTCAATACCAAGGATAAAGACCTTCAAATACTTAGTTATAACAACCGGTAACTATGGTGTCCAACTTAATTAATATTCAGAATGTAAAAAAGATCGTTTCTTTTTAATTAGGGCCCTTTGATAGTAAATCATGGGGAGTTGTGTGAGATACCATGAGGCAAGACCTCATGGTTTTATGTAGTATGTAGGCTAGCTCGTTTCACGTCGTTTTCCCTTTCTGATCTAGGATATTAGTATTTCTTGCGATCTGCGATCTTGGACTGTCTCTTCAAAATTTTAACCTTTTTATCATTTCTAATTTTAGACCAATTCTTTACAAACATGTGACTGTCATTTTGAGACATCACAGTTTATTTAGTCTAACTATATCTAATGCAGAAAATGTTTTGAAACTTGCATATAACTGTGTATTAAAGAGGCAGGTGTAAATTCTGTACTATAATATGAGTAATAATTATTGTACGTACGAGTATGTATGAATTTATGTATGTAGATATATATATATATATATATTATATAAACACACACATACGCACCAGTATGTACCTACATATGTATATATAGAAAACAAAGGGTGAAGTGGCGGACTTTTCTTTTTTTGTATTGTCTATTCCCATTCAGCTGTGTCAGAATAGAGGTATATCTTCCTTCTTTTTTTCTTAATGTTGATATTTTTACATTGAGAACAGTTTATTTTTTAAGCTTTAGGTCGTCATATTAGTTGACCTAAAAAAAGTAGTTAAACAAAAAATTTTTCAAAACTATTATGCAAAGTTTATGTGTTGGGTAGTGGACATCATGGAACATAAACATTTCTGCCCAGTAAGTTGATTTTACCCCTTTTTTACAACCCCCTAAAAACAAAACATTGTCTAACAGAAAGTTTAACAGCTTTCAACTCCAAAACTATTGCCCCTATGAAAAATGAGAAAATTTCCTAATTTGTAGAAAATTATTTGCGAAAACTTTTTACCCATCATAAAATTTTCTGCAAGGCTCATATTTTTGCAAGAAATCACGAAAACAACTTTGAAGTATGGTTAAAACATTTTGGGTGCCTGCTCTGAGAGGAGTGTCAACTTGAGAGGTGGCGAGTATTTGATTTTATATAGTTCGCCACCTATATACAATAAAAAACCACAAGACAAAACCCTATCTTTATTTTCTCCTGAGAAAAAAGGGCATGGTAATGTGGCAGACCTCTGAAAAAGATATAAAGATGGCCGAAAAGTTAGCATAATGATATTTCTCATCTATATTTTAATCTGCAACTCTGTTGATCATATTTTATGTTAATGCATGCATAGTGTCTCCAGTTACTGAATTTTACAATCAGAAAAATAATCATTTTCAGCTTCATAACAGGAAAATAATTCAGATTATTATGATGTAGGTTTTGTCGGCTCGGGGAATCGAACCTGGGACCTACATATTTGCCAGCTAAAAGCGGTGAACTTAACCTCACGGCCATCTCACCGCCGACTATAACTGGCGAATGTATTTTATATTAGACAAGGTATGGTGGTTCCCACACACTCCCCCCTAGAGAGACTCAACACGAGTTGAACGACATTAGAGTCTGTGGAAGGTTAGATGGAATCAGAAACGCCTCTTATACCTATACGCACAGGCTTGTACTACCTATACGGGTTCTATTTCCACTATATAGGGCGCCATCTATCGGCAACTTAGGTTAGGAAGGAGAGTTGTGAGTTCCACCATGCACCACTAGGGTGCGTGCGTGTCCAGCACACATCAAGGTCACCAGATGTAGGTTTTGTCAGCTTGGGGAATCAAACCTGGGACTTACATATTCGCCAGCTAAAAGCGGTGAACTTGACCACACGACCATCTCATCGCCGACTATAACTGGCGAATGTATTTTATATTAGACAAGGTATGGCGGTTCCCACATATGATTTTAAAGAACTATAGAGTACTTTTTCATCACCCTGTGACTCAGCTCCTATGATAGTTATGAAAACAGTTTGTTGAACATTTTTTTGTAACAAATTTTATTTATATAATTTTTATAGGAATAACCACTTACCTATATTTTATGTCACTTATATCTATTGAGGAAAATTTCTTTATCATTTATTAGAAAAGCCTTAGAAAAGCCTACTCAAACATATTTCACCCATAAAACTTTTTGTAATTATTAATTTAATTTTAACCAAGTGCATATACAGTGGGTAAACTAAATTAGTCACACAAAACATTGTTCGATTTCGAGCCACAGGTGCACTATTATAAATTAATGCAGGAATTTAATTTCCGCTTTCATTTTCATTTCAAAAATATAATTTTAAATGTTTTATTCTATTTTTTTTTTTCAGAAACTTGTAGCAGATGAGGAATGAAAATATTGAAGCTGAAGATAGGCTACTCGCATAAAGTAATTATTTCATTTCGTTTGTAGGTAGATTATATCCGTGATGACTGGAGTATTTTTCAAGAGTATATTGAACTGACTCAACCATTACGATACCCTTATTGAGATTTCTCAAAAGTAAATTTATTGACATTTTAAAATATTTAAAAAAAAAAAAAAACCTTCTTGGAACAAACAAACTCAGTTAATCGGTGAACAATTATTTCATTTTGGTAATTGTTTGTAACAACCTGAAGAAGAGATAAATAACTCCTAACTTCGTTTTATGACGTGAATTTATATAGTACATTAATTTTTTCAATTAGATAAGTTTAAATTTATACTTTTAAACAGACTGTTTCTAGATATCCCCCGAATTTTAATAGTAGAAAAAAATGAATGAAAAATGCTTAATAAACATAAGCGCTGTTTTTAAGTTTAAGGAGCTAACTATACTCAAAGAATAACATTACAATTCATTTGAAATTGTTATTTGGTACCCCCATACTACACCCTACGAGGAACACAAAAAGTTCCTCTTTGCTTTCAACCTTTTCTCATTACTTTTACAACCAATTTGATGAATTAGGCAATAATGTTTTGGATGTTTTGGCATATGTCTTCAATTGTAGAAAATCCCAGCACCTTTGCCATAGGTATAAACTAGGTCTGAAGTGAAAAGAATCTTTTTTTTTTTCTTGTGGTTAAATGAGTCAGAATAGAAGTCAATAAATTTTAAAGTAAATTTCTTGCCATGCTTGCGGTATAGTGTATAGGTATCCCCTTAACCACTGAAACGATACATACATTTATTAAACATTGTGGAATACTTTGTTGTGAGAAGATATTCTCACCAGAAGGTTAATTCAACAGAATTTAAGCGTGTTCAGCCACTTTGTATATTACATATGGGTAAGCCAAAACCGAAGCGAACAATGGCAATTTTAGAGTCGGTTTAGACAGTTTTTATACTGGCTTATTTATACGTACACAAACACACGTATGTAAGAAATACGTATGTTAGTGAGAACTGCCTGGTTACATCATCCCCTATTGTGATAAGAGATGGTTGGCCAGTTCGTGTACGGGTTGTGACATCATTTTATTGTGTCATAATTCGGTACTCGTACATTACCTGCATGTATTTACAGGTAATTACGATCAAACGTAATTCGTGTGTTTTGCGTCACGAGGACGAATATTTTTCCTGCCCTTTGGGGCGGCGACTGTCGTCGAGGGGTCCGAGCTCCTATTCCTCTTACAAGAGAGTCCCCACAAACATTTTTATGTATACAATTAAGGGGTACTATTATTGGTTGAAATTAGGTGAACTTTTCAGGGAACACACTGTATTGTGTCATTCACTATAATAATTAATATAGGTTAGGTACAAACATTTTTAATTTAATAGTAAAAATAACATTGAAAATAGAACCCTTTTTCAAAACGTGATTTGAGTATTTTTTTACAACCACATATTCAACTACGAATAGGTTAGTTCCCACATCCAAAATAATGAAACTAAATTTTCAACCACTTTCGTGAATTAAAGTGAAATTCTTTTGTCTCAGTGTAATTCAAGTACAACTCATAATACTTAGTATACATGATTTTTCGATTTAGAAATACGTAGTCAGATACGTCTGCCTGTTTTTCTTTTCATTTTTTTCAAAAGAAATGAAGAAAATATAATACTATTCCGGCAATGTAGGTAGGTAGTCTACCTATCATTTCAAATTAATTTAATTTAAATTTTCTGTCAAATTTTTCTTCATAAAAAATGGCTGCGAAAAGAATATGAAAGAAAGAAAAATTAAATTATAAATTCTCAAATTTACCAACAGCAGCAACGGTTGAAGCGGGAACCGTAACACGAGACGAGAGATGCTGACAAGTAATGTGATGCTTCTAAGACAGAAGTGTTGAAAAAAAAAAAAAAAAAAAAAAAAAAAATTGGAGGCTTCAGAAATATTTGTAGAGGCGTGAAATACGTCGATTGTGGGAAAAGAGTGGAACAGGGAGCCGCGGAGGCGGCGGAGGACGATGACAAAATGAGAGATACGTTTTGGTTAAAGATTTAAGTGAATTCTAATATAAACATAAGCCTTCAGTGTTCTATTTTATACAATGTAAACAATTTAATTCGTTCAACGAACGGTATATATACGGTATTTCCTCGTGTAATTACTCGTCTCTTGTGCACCCGACAATGAATCTTCACACTAATTCGACGTGTATGTCTTTTACACGATAATGAATTCGACGCTTAATCTTCACGTCTTGCATACACTTTACACACGGCGGTGCCTTCGAAATCAGTCGATGATACACGTTCTCATCGTCCTCGTCTTCGCACATAAAGTCGTCTAAAAAGTAAACGAAATGGAGCTTCGCACCAGAAAATTCTTTCCCGTCCCTTCGATCTCAACCCGAACTCCCCCCCCTCCTCAAGCGTCATCATATTCCAGTACCATCGTCCTTCGAAATAGCATTCAAACATTACGAATTCTCATATATCACCATATATACGGCAATTTGGCAAAAGGGGCTTTACACTTCGTGAAATAAATCTCGAGCATACAGAAAGTGTTAATCAAAGGAGAAAAATTTTCGTTTATTAAGGTAGAAAATTGATTTTTTTTTTTTTTTTTTCACAAAAAAATTTTAAAAGCTTTTGAACTTGAAGGCAAAACTAAACCATTTTTTCAGATGCTACTGGTTCAGAATTGCAGACGCCACGTAAGAGATTACATTTCTAAGAATGATATTAAGCTACTCTGCTAGACAGTCAAAATTCAATATTGTGGAGATAAAAGTAGGCGTAGGCCTACCACTCTAGCTGGCAGCTGTTACAGTGGTGTATTCTTACCAGTAGGCACCACACTGAGTACATATCAGTCACTATACAATGATGTAGTGATTGTAGTGGAACCAGTAAGTAGTATTCTGCCAGGCAACTATTACTACCGATGTAGTAATACTAGAAAATTGGAACTGTGAAACATTGATTAATAGTTTGGAAATCAATGTTCATTAAAAATGATCACCTTCTCAAACTTCAATGAACTTCGACTAAATCAAAGGACTGAGGAAATTGTAGCTCGAACATAAATTATGGTTTACAAGTACCCACATTCGGTGTTCATGGAAGAAAACCATCTTTTCAATTCTTATGAAGTTAGACTATTATAAAGAATAGAGATAGTTAAACCGTAAAAAAATTGAAGATCAAGAAAATTTTCCGCCATATTTTACCAACTGAAATAAAATTCAAGAAGATTGTTTACGCAAGTATTTTCAATATACATACAGTTATTTATGATACAAGTGCAAAAATTAGGTGATTTCGATACGAATGTGAATTTTGCAGCACAAGTATCAATCACCAACTTTTCACCCATGTCAGCCACTATTTTTTGCAACAACCCCCCAACAAAAAAAATCAAAAAAATTTCTTTGCAACACCTGTTAATAAAGTAAACTGTTATGTGCCCCTTGACAGTACATAAAATGGATTGTTTTAGAACAATGCATAATATAAATTTCATCATGCATCATTTTTTACATTATAGGTACATCATCTGTGCTCATGCATTTCTTCATACACCATAAGAGATTTCTAAAAAAAAAAAAATTAAATAAAAAACAAAGAAACAAACAATGTTACTGACAGAATTCTAACATGTGCCTTACAGTATATGGATATTTTGGCAGATTACAAGAGAGCCTATGACATCTGATGAATGTGGCAATAAAAACAGCATTATAATTTTTTCTTGGTTCAACTTTTTGTTTTCTTAGGGAAGTATCGCAATAAATAGTGTGTGACATACACGTATATAGTCGATGATTGATAGTTTTGTGATTTGCATCACATTTGGATCAAAATCACCTACTTTATACACTTGTGGCACCAGGGCCAGTTTTAAGAGGGGCAAAGGGATCCATGGACCCGGGCCTCCTCATTTGGGAGGCCTCCTCATTTTTGTTTAAAACAAATTATTAAACGTGTATAAGAAAGGGAGAAGGAGAAACGCAGAGACTAGAGATAGCAGGCATTATTGTGCAATTTTCATTACCTTTTGCATCATCCAACCAAAATTTACATCAAGCACTACTACATACACACTAATACACCAATATTTATCATTGTGTCTGTATGGAACGTGTAATTCCTATGGAACAATTTTTAACTTTCATACCAGACAGTGGTCATACTTGTCTTCAAATGGCTGAAGCCCTTATTAAGTTTTTGCAAGAGAAAAATATAGATCCACAAAACTGTCGGGGTCAATCTTATGACAATGTGCCAAATATGTATAGCAAACACGCAGATATGAAAGGTCATATTCTAAAAGAAAATTGTTTTGCAACATCTGTTCCATGCTTTGCACATTCTTTGAATTTGGTTGGTAAGGCAGCAGTCAATACTTATCTTCATGCAGTTTCTTTTTTTTTTTTTTTCTTCAAGAGCTTTTTGTATTTTTCATCACTTCACCTACTCGTTATGAGATTTTAAAAGAAAAACTGTCAAATATTGGTGCCAACAAAAATTATTATGTTTTAAAAAAGTTGAGTGATACACGGTGGTCTTGTCGCGCTGATGCAACAAAAGCTCTCTGGCACGGATATACACATATTAGAGATGCTCTCGTCACTATTTCTGATAATGCTGAAGAAAAAGATCTTGTATGTAACATTGCTCAAAGTCTTATTACAAAAATGTCTCACCTAGAAACAGCCATTTATATTCAGTTTTGGAACAATATACTTGAACAATTTGATTCCACCAGCCAAATGTTGCAAAGATCAACAATGGTTATCAAAACAGCTCTTCAAGCACTTGTATCTTTAAAATCGTTTGTAAAATCAAAAAGAAATTCATTTCAAACATACAAAGAAGCTGGTATAAGATTGTCTGGATTGTCTGTACAAAGTCGGTCCATCAGTATTCATTTAAAACCACTTGGTTATAGAAATGCCCTTGCTGTTGAACTTTCAGCTGAAGAAAAATTTCAAATTGAAGTATTTGTACAATTTATAGATAAACTTATCTCATCAATAAATGATATTATTTTAAAATATAAGGATGTAAGCAATTGTTTCGGATTTTTTTGATCATTTGGTGACAATGGAGCTAGCTTCAAACGTAATAATGGAAAAGGCACAAAAGCTGGTGAACTTTTATTCTAATGAGTTGAAAGAGTATCTGGGAAATGAACTAGTTTAATTGTCCTCCTTCATAAAACAATATAACAAGAAGGATGATGGATCAGCAGAAATATTTTTATATCGCATTAATAAAAAAATGTTTTCCCTAATGCAGAAGTTGCCTTACAAATTTACCTGTCATTAATGATGGCAAACTGCTCAGGAGAGATCATTTTCAAAATTAAAATTGATTAAAAACAGACTGCGTACAAGTATATCACAAGGAAGGCTGAACAGCTTGACAGTTTTAGGCCTTGAAAGTGATATTTTATGGAACCTATCCTTTGAAAAATTAATGAAAATGTTTGCTAAAAAAAAAATTGTCATACTTCGATTTAAGCTTGTTAATAATTTTTTCTAAAATTATAAAATAGAATAAAGTTTTTATAATGTTTTTTTTTTTTAGGAAGGGGGAGGCTGGCAGGTTGGTGGTGAAAGGCTCCAATTGTGAGTGGGGGAGGCCTCCGCATGGAATTGGCCCCTAGCATCCAGAAGTCGAAGTCCGGCCCTGTATGGCACAAATAAATATTTTGGAACCAAATAATAATTAATAATTTTAACTTATTTAACCAAAAAATACCCACACCCCTATCATCGCCCTAACCTTAGGAAAAATGACTTAAATAACTTACTTTAGAAAAAACAAAAAACTGAGAGAGTAGTGAAACCATGTAAGACAGTAATCAAGCCCGTGCGAGAAAGTTAACTCAAAAATGTGCATGTACCTAACAATATTTTTTCGCATTGTATTAAAATTTGATACTTTTTGTTCAGTCAAAGGTGATTAAAAAACGTATTTTTCGAGTGGGTGTTACAAAAATTTGATTTTGTGGAAAATTAAAATTTATACTTTCCGGAAGAAATAGGTATTAGTTGTTATAATTGAAATAACTTAATTAATTTTCTATTTTCATTTTCACAGGTGTTATGTTAGCAGGTATTAAAAAATTTACTAAGTTAGTCAAAATTTCAATGCTTTAGATAATAGTACTTTTATTTATTAAAAAACAATTACTTCAAAATTGGAACATAGAACCTTGCGAATGCGATTCAAGTTTTTTGGCGAAAGAATAATTCATTTGTGTTCTCTTCGCAACCAGAATTGAGGAAATTCTATAGACATGATTATGACAACTGACAAGATTAGCCTGCTGTGACTTCGATTCTGACTAAAAGGGTAGGTGCACCAGTTTGTAACCATGTACCTGTTTGTGACCACTTCAGCTTTGAAGAAAAAAAAAGCGATGGTTCCAATGTAAACAAATTTCCATTTTTTCCTGTGAAACTTCAGTCCATTTAAAATACTATCCATTCCTAATCTTTTTTGCTGTGATAAAAAATATGGAAATATAGCCTGATGAAAATGTACATGTCGCAATCCAATTAAAAAACAGCTGTTTCTAGTAAGAAACGCAATCAGTGTTCCTGATATGAAATAATCATTGTTTAGTTCTAGATTGATGTTTTACCAGCGGTAAATGATTTTTCTGTTTACTAAAGATTAAATAAGAAGAAGGTAAGTAATTTTAATTATTTTCATTGATTGTGATGTTACAATGTTGTTGAATAACATTTTAGAAAGAGATGATGTCTCTCAAAGCCTTCAAAATGGTTGCAGAAAATGTGGTTTATGTCCTTTTGAAGAAAATAATGTTGACTTTACCAAGTGTTTGGTGGAAGGATCTCAGTTGGAACAAAATGAAGAACCTATTAGAAAAATGGATACAAATTTTGTTGAAGAAATTCAAGCCAGGCTACCAGGATTTCTTCTATCTGATTTTAAATAGTGTGGCAACTCTTCTTAGAATGGGCAACTTAAATTTCAAGCTCTTTTTAATTTTTGGAGAAGCATCAAATTTGACACTGATTTTTGTGAAACAGTGCATGATAAGGATATTTTGATTGATTTTGTTGGTTGTGATGCTTCAGAGGTAGCTGAAGGCTTAAATTCATGGGACACACTTGTTTTAGAAACTGTAGATCCTCATCTTCCTAAGCCCAGAGATAATGAAATAGCCTCTGTCTTAAACCAAAGTGCTCCAATAATATCTGCAGTAGCTGAAAAAATCACTCCACATAGAATTACATCAACAGATCAACAACTTACTCCAGGAGACTTGATGCCTTCATCAACATCGTCTGGTTCTGGTAAAAGTGTTCAAGAAATTTTAGATGAAATTAATCCCACAATTTATAAATCTTTGTCTCCAGCTGAAAAAGCAATCCGAAGAAATTGAAATTATCATCAGTGATGACCTGAAAATTGGGTCTTCTGAAGAAGAAAAAAAGAAGCAAGAAGAGTAGAAATTAAAAAGAAAGTAACATAGGGAGGAGAAGTTGGCTCAAAAACGAAGTTCATCATTCAGAAACAGTTCAATTAATTTACTAGAGCCTAACCTAAGTTCAAGTTCTGCAGGCCATTCTCAAGATACTAAGTCCACTGGCAAGAAGGAAAAAAATAGGTAACTTAAGTCTAGACTACCTAGCTTTCTTTGTTTTTTCCTTTTTGTTTTACATTTATTAAGCTCATGAACAATGTTGTTTCTGGTTTCAGGCCTATATCTACAGCAAAGAAATCAAAAAATCCTGCAGACTCTGAAGATGCTGAGTGTACTGTCTGTGTTGAACTTTTCAGTAAAAGCAAACCAAAAGAGGTGAGATATGATGTAAATATTTTATCTGCTCTTTAATTCACAATTAATAGGCCTACCTAACTTACATTATTATTTTTCAAAAATGGTTCCAGTGCATAGAATGCCAAAATTGGGCTCATGAAAAATGCTGCTCAGATGACTCTTTCAACGAGATGTGTCTCTAAACAAATACAAACACATTTTATAGAACTTAATTCTACTAAATTTTTGTGAATTAAATCACAACCGTTCTCAATTTATCATGTTTTCTATTGAATTTAACATTGGTCCCAAACTGTTACAATTAGTCACAAATTGGTACATTTGGGCATTTCGCTAAGTATTCATATTTTTAGACATTTTAAATTTAAAAATGTTAATAGTTGAATAATGTAAACAAAGTATACGAAATTTCTAAACTATGAAATGCTCAAGGACACCAATACACCTATTATAGCCTAAGATATGATGAAAACCAAATGACATTTCTGTTAAATGGTCACAAACTGGTACACTTACCCTAGTCACAGTCACCATCGTCCAGTAGGCCTATACTAATTAAAGACCACTCAAAATAATCAGAATAATCGTGGTTACTAATCACTAAACATGATATAAGCATATACCCAATCTGAGTCTGAAAATAATGTCAATGTAATATTATTATGAATTTATGATATTGAGTGATTGCTCAAAAATACCCGAAGTATACTATTACTGAGAAAGTCAGAAAAATTCTCCGTTTGACTGCTCAAGCAGGCATTCATGTTGTATGCACAAATCAACAAATTCAATTGTAAGAAAAAATTCGATGTTCACAAAATAACGTTCAATAGTTATACTTCTAAAAGCGTCATAAAATTATGTCAACTCTCACAAAATCACGATTCACATTTAATCAAATAAACATTTTTATAACAATGTTGAAAACCTCCCCTCTTATATTCTTAAAAGAAGCTGAAAATTGATAGTCATCTTCGAAGTTTTGCGAACTATCAAATTCGTTCCCAAGTCAAAATAAAAATAATTTTCTCAAGAATGGTCTAAATCTTAAACCGAAGATAAATATCAACTCTTTCGATAACTTTGATTTCGTAATTATTTTCTTTTAACAGTTTATTTTTATTTATTTTTAATTTTAATTTTAATTAATTATTTTAATTTAATTTAGAAGCCTTATGTTGCGAGAGTAATTCAATAGTTTTAAATTACCTCAACAAATAAGATAATTTCTTTTATATTATCTTTTTATTAATATTTCACTTTGATTATTACAAACACTTCGAAATTATACTTAATATTATTTCTTAATACTAGTGAAACCTAATGTCCATAACAGCTAGTATGAACCCTAACGTTTCTACTTGACTGTATGTTTAGGAATGATCATGTCTTCGAAATGAAGATATGACATTACTTTCGTTTCCTTTGTTTCAATCAAATATGGCCGACCAAAAAGGTGGCATGATACAGAACATCCGCCAAATATGATGACACATCATTGTCAGCATATCTGGTGGTGTCTGATCGTGAGAAGCTAGGTAAAATATAGACAGCTATTATTCCGAGAATTAGGAATAATAGTTGTCTATAATTTGTTCGACACGTTTTTGTAGACGAACTGAATCGGCTACAAAAACGGGACGGAACACCTTAAATCATTTTATTTTCTAAGTTTTGTGAATACATGCTTGAGTCTTCAAAACAAAAACAAAATAACGCAGGTAAGCGCACTTTGTTTAATTATTCAATTAGATCTCCAGTTGTTATGCTAACAGGAAGAGAGCGTTTTTCCATGCATAATGGCGAGTAAATATATTCGACAAATGCTTTAGAAAATATTCCAAAACACGCACCAACATCCTCTTCGGCGTATTGTTCACTAAATTCTTCTCCTCCCACAAGTAGCAAAGGATATTTCTGTCATTAAAGACAATTTAATTAAGTCTCGAAATCATTTTCAAGGGTTACCAAACTGAAAATTCAAAACCGCACCCAAATTTGGAACGCGTGTTTAAAAAAAGTTCGTAGCGTATAAAATATATGTAAAAATCAAGATGGAGTACTTTCGCGATTAAACATTTCCAAATATTTATTTTGAAAAGAAAGAAGGCAAAAATACATTCGGCCTATATCACAGAAATAGATGTCGACAGGCATGAGAACACAAAATCTCAAAAGGAATTTCGAAAAATGAACCCGGCAATAAATAAACCATAGCTTTGTAAATTCTTTAGACACACAACAATGCTGCAAATTCATTCGCCTTTCGATATTTTCAACAGATTTCATGGGTAGGTTCAATGCTCTGCCTCCTCTTCTCCGTTATAAGAACTTTTACTCTGTCTCGTATAACAGAGTTCTGGCACCAAAGTTCAGGTGAGTAGTTTAAAACGAACACACTATAAATTAGTCTAAGGAACTCCACTCTGCTACTTTTTTTGAAATAATTTCTTGACTAACCAGAAAAGGTCACAGCAGTAGAATCGTCTATTGAAGAATGTATATAGTAGAAGGTGACCAAAAAAAAAAAAAAAAAGCCACCAACAAAGTTCTTTCTCGAGTGGGTAAAACAACAAGAAAAAGGATGGATTAGGGTCTCGTTCATCACATGGCTACCGCACTAAAAGCTTTAAAAAGTTCCAGCTGTATGTTGTTGGACGTCAATGATTCTGGTCGAAAAGTTAGAAGTCGGTTACGTAATATGACATATTGCATTATGAACGGTTTTTTCGTACTCTCTCTGTCTCTCTCACTCTTGAACTGTATTTTCTTCTTGTATTTTTTTTTTTCCATTTTATTTTTTGGGTTCTTTTACCATCAGACAAGAGAGGCACTTATAAAGCTGTTTTGCTTCGGTGAACATCACCAACGACCATCCATCATGGACCATTATTTCAATGCGAGTGGGGATATTATATCGTTATTACAACCATCTGACTCGAAACTTTCCCTGTAGCCTACTCAGCTAGTATCCAATTTGTTTTATTTTTCAACCCATTCGCAAAGGGTAAAAATCTTACTAATGAACGATGCACCAAAAAAAGGTAATAGGTAAACAAAAAAAAAAAAATAAATAAAATTAATAATAATAATAATAATAATAATAATAATAATAATAATAATAATTAATAATTAATAATTAATAATAATAATAAAAATAATATTAATGAATAAAAAATTTCCACTTTTTCCACTATGTCGAGTTCAAAAAATGGTTTCTCGTCCAGACGAAAAATAAAATAAAATACCAATATTCCTTAACGTTTTCTCCAGATATATAGGTAAATGTACCTAGTTTCTTTTTTTTACACTCTCAAGGAGAAAAAAAAATTGGAAAATATTTTCTGTTTCATTTACATTTCAAATAAAATAACGTGATGTAATGATATATTGTTTGTACATTTTATGTGTACTTTTCATTTTTTTTTTTTTTTTTTAGATTTTTTCTTTCTATTTTCCATCCTCTCCTCTGCATGAAGGTAGAACAATAGTGTACCAAATCTTCTCTTTCTCTCTTTCTGCCTTTTTCGAATTGCTTCGTTCCTTTTTCTTATACCCTTTTGTTTCTTCGTCCATGTAAAGAAAATACAATCACCCTTTTTTCTCGGATGATTTCATTAAAGAAAGTTTCACTCAGACTCTCGTTTATTTCACCCAAAAAAATGCTAAATCCTTTTAGTTTTAACTTTTACGTTTCCTTCTTTTTTTTCTTTATCCCTGGATTTTTCTTTTTCCTTTCATTTTATTCCGTTGTTCGGTTATTTTTTGTCTGTTCCGCTTTTTGGTATTGTTACGATTCGTTTTTGCAAGCTTTTTGATGTTTTCAATAATAGACAAAACGAAGAAAAGAGAAAAGAAAAAAAATGGCTGGAAAAAAAATTATGCAGTATACACATCGTATAGTATTTTTACATCAATAAATGATATGTTGCAAAGGTCAAAAAAAAAAAAAAAAGAAAAAGAAAAAATTTCAAGCAAATCAGTATGTCAAAAATAATGAGTAACAGTGCCCTTCAATCGTTACAAAGTAAATACGACACAATTTGTTTTTAAGAAAGTGAACTGAATTGATAATAACTAGTTATTATTTTGACTGAAGTTATCAGAATGAATAATAATTAAAAGCTAGGAGTACGAGTTCAAACGATTTCATATAGGGTGTCATGAAGGTTTTACATCTTATTGGATGATGTATGGACGTAATAAGTGTAGTCAGGCTTATGATTTGACGAAATAAGAAGGGAACATTATAAATTTGAAGAATCAATACCATATCGTAGAACTGTATGATGGATTCATAGAAATAGCAGTATTATTTCATAGAGTACACAAACAATTGTTAGTTTCTGGGAAAATAATGATGTCATCATGAAAGTGAGAACCTGCAAGAATGACGGGATCCTTTCAAGGAATAATGTATTGAAAAAAATATATGAGGACCACGTATCTGAATAGGCTACTCACGAAGGATTGATGTGCATAAGTAAACCTGACAATATCTGAAGAATACTAAAACAGCAAATTTTTCATTCATTTGTGTTTTTTCTTTCGTTTATTTTTGAACCGCCAAGGATGATAGAAAAATTATATGGAAATTGAATTCCAGTAAATTTTCTTCTCTTTCCGCAGCCCTACCAACTCTAACCTTCTAACTTCAATAACAGCTGAGAAATCATTGAGTGAAAGGGGAGAAGTTTCCAGATTCAAGAAAAGGGTAAATTTTACTTTAATTTAATTTTTATTTTATTCGTTCATTTTCAAACTGCTAAAGATGACAGAAAAATTATAAAAATATCAAATTTGTATACATTTTTTTCTTTTTCTAATGATACCAACCCCAACTCTAGCTTAATATCAAATGGCAATCAGGAATCACCGAGTGAAAGAGTACAAGTGTTGCGAGTGTAATTCAATACTTTTAAATTACCTCAACAAATAAGATAATTTCTGAATATTATCTTTTATTAATATTTCACTTCAATTATTACAAACACTTTAGAATTATACTTATTACTATTTCTTAATACTTGTGAAACCTAATGTCCATAACAGCTAGTATGAACCCTAACGTTTCTACTTAACTGTAGGTTTAGGAATGATCATGTCTTCGAAATGAAGATATGACATTACTTTCGTTTCCTTTGTTTCAATCAAATATGGCTGACCAAAAAGGTGGCATGATACAGAACATCCGCCAAATATGATGACACATAGTTGTCAGCATATCTAGTGGTGTCTGATCGTGAGAAGCTAGGTGAAATATAGACAGCTACTATTCCGAGAATTAGGAATAATAGTTGTCTATAATTTGTTCGACACGTTTTTGTAGACGAACTGAATTGTCTGCAAAAATGGGACGGAACAAGTTTCTAGATATCAAAAAATGACCAATTCTCCATTACTTGCTTTTTTTTTCTTTTTTTTTTTTTTTATTTCCAAATAGCTATGAAAATGATACGAAAATGATATGTGAATTTTATTTTCTTTCCAGCAACACCGACGTCCAAAACTCGCTAGGTTAAATAAAGGCTAAAGGATCATAAGGGATTTGTTTAAATATTGAAATGTTGTGTTCAACTGACAGGGGATAGTATGCACACAACCACACACATAAACACACAAAGACACACTAACGAGAGTCATGTTCTGACATCTGACACTTGTAAGTCTTGCATAGCCCCGAACAGAGAGCTAGAGTGTTTGAACATCAATATTTTTGAGTTTCTATTAAGGATTCGAATATATAATTGCAAAATGTTATGTTGAGGTTTATTTCTTTACACAGAAATTACTATTGCTGAAAAAATAATTTTTTACAATACATGATCAGAAAGACATTGTTTACAATCGTATTTTTTGGGCTAAAAGCAGCCCTTGTCATTCGTGAATATATGCTAGCCTCAAAGTAAAGTGATTTTTCCCAATGTAGAATTATAATTTTTCAGAAAAATTTGCAAGCCACATCGAGATTTCAACCTGCAACCTTCACATTAGAAGGCAGACTTCTTTAACACAAAGTTACAAAGCTACTTGTGGAATAGCAATCAGTATGACTATATCTGTTTATTTTGATTATTTTTTTCTCATTAAAATTACTTATTAATTATTTTGTTGCTTTCTGA
This sequence comes from Ericerus pela, assembly GCA_011428145.1. Classification (NCBI taxonomy): domain Eukaryota; kingdom Metazoa; phylum Arthropoda; class Insecta; order Hemiptera; family Coccidae; genus Ericerus; species Ericerus pela. The sequence goes on from WOFM01000464.1 coordinate 1,537,225, forward strand.
TCATTAATTATAAAAAATATCTTCCTCAACAAAGTTTGAAAGTTAGTTTACATGACTCAGGAATTGCTCACTCGCTACGCTCATTTTACAAACTTGCCCTCGCATGCAATTTCTCATTTTCAAACCTTGGCGTGTAATATACTATTTCACAATAAGGGTAGGTACAAAGGAATTCACTCGAGGCAGAAGGAAGAAGGTATAACATACTTTGAAAAAAAAACAACAACTTCTTATAAAATATCTAACTTTGACATTCTTTTATGAAATATATTTCTAAAACAATGAAAACTCTTTCTTTTGAGTGAAGGGCTTACAAATTTTCTCTCTGTGAGGAGATGAGTAGACACTGTAGAATAAACCCATAACGACGACTATTCTCAAGTGTTGAGCAATAACTATTTGGAGGATGTAAATTTCAGAAAAAGTACCGTAACGAGAATATTGGTTACAAAATAATTAAATACTCGTAAATGTTAAAAAGTTGTATTAAACAAGATATAAAACGGTGAAATACTAAATAGTAAGTTACAGTAGGAATAATAAGATTAATAGAAAAAGTAAAGATGATAAAATGTACATGGTTACATGAGTTTTTATAGCTAGAAGTTTTGGGAGGAGAATATGGCGATTTCTTGGAGAGAAGAAATGGTAGTGATATGATTGGAGAGTTATGACAATACAAGTTTAGGTATTGTCCAATAGGAGTTTAAGGAAATGACATAAATGGTGATTTTGGGTATTTGCAATATCTGCAGAATAGTTTCATAGAAAAGAGTTGTTATGAAAAGTATACTTATGTTTGTTTATAAACATTGAATGTAGAACAACTGAGTCAGTAAAGGCAAGTAAAGACTTGTTTACATGACGTCAATATAATGAGAATTGTTTTAGGTGATTGATATATTATAAGAGAGAGATATTATGAATGATACGAAATTATCATTACAAGTACTGTAGTAAAAGAAAAACAACAATCCATTTTTTTTTTTCACTTTTTGTGTGAAATTTTTGAGAAAAATTTAGCAATTAAAATTGATATTTTCTATGCAATGCAAAAGAATGTAAGCAGGTGAAAAGGCCTATTTTCCTTTGCATTTGATATCATTTTCATAATTCTCACGAATATAGAAATCTCCTAAGTGAATGAAAGGGGATGAAATATGTTTTTACTGCCAAAAATCGAGCGGATGTGAAATACTAACTTTCAACAGAACTGGTCTAGAACTAAAACTTTTAGCGAAAACATTCGAACTTATTTACAGCTCTTAGTTTTTTGAGTTTTCACTACTCAAAGCAGACACTGAATTAAAACCTCAAAGTAAAACCGAGAACTAACGTCTTAAACAGAAGAGATCCGAAACTAAAACTTTCCAACCTAATTATTACAGGACTACGTTTTCTGAATTTTTTACTACTCTGAACGTACACTGAACTAAAACCACGTACCTACTGTCAAACTAAGAACTAACTTTAAGAGAAGTCCAGAACTGAAACTTTTGGTCTAAAGTACAGCACTCAGTTTTTTAAGTTCTTACTACACAGAGCAGAACTGAACCAAAAAAATAAAATTCATTTGGTACACTTTTTTTTTTGTTTTTGGATTCATATACGTACAGTATCTTTCAAGTATTTTTGTTTTTTGTTTTCCAAGTGTTTTTACATATCCTCAGTAAGATTAACATCGGTAACTACTTGAAATTTCATTCGCTACTTTCCTCGTTAAACAGAAAAAATAAGGAAGAACATAGACCTATTGAAGTTCGTTCATTTTCAATTTCTTTAGAAAACATTTTTATGCCCCACATATTTAGTTCAATGGAGCAGAAGGGAAAAAATGAATTTTGATATTCTTTTGTGAATATAGATGGCTTATTCACAAGTTCTTCAAATTTCGTAAGCCCAGCCTAAATTATATTGTTTTCGTAGTAGAATGTTTCTTTTTTTGCGAGAAAATTTCTTTAAAAATCATTTTTTCAATTACTTTTTGTATTCTCATTTTTCCCATTGCCGAAAAAAAAAGCGGAAAAAAGAAAAAAGATTGTTTTCCTTATCATAAGAAACGTCTTGGACCCCAGAGATTCAAAACCTACTTTTAAAAAAACTCTAGCGCAGCTATACTTCGGTAGAAAACCCAATTTGCTAATTTTCATCCATAATTAAAAAAAAAAAAAAAAAAAAAAAAAAAAAACGAATTCCAATTACTAGAAAAAATAATAAAATAACATCGATTGTAATCGATACATGTATCCATAATTATCGACATATAACAAACCCATCGATACATCGACATTTCGTTGTTAGTTTCAGGTAAAGAAATTACAAAAAACTATTGATAATTATTCATATCTTCGACAAAAATATCGATCTATCGATGTTTTATGACTAAAAACCGATTTTCCGGGAATTTTTTGTTTTCCAATTTTCTCAAAAACTACCGAACCGATGAGCAACAAACTTCTTTCAGATCTGCTTCTATATGATAACTACTTTTCGTAAAACTTTCAACCCTATCTGTTGGGTAGTTTTCTCAAAACCGTGAACTCAAAATTTTTTCCAGCAATTTTTTTTCTCCAGTTTTGTCGGCAACTTCTGAACCAAACTTCTACCAAAACTTGCACCAACATCAGGAAAATCTATCGTAAAAATTTCAGCTTGATGTCTTTCGTCATTTTTTCAGAATCTCGGAAAAACGACTTTTCCAGGAATTTTTTGTTTTTCAGTTTTTTTAGAAAATAATTAACGGATAGGTGCCAAATTTCTTTCAGATCTACCCAAATATAAGAACTATCTTTCGTGAAAATTTCAGATCTATCATTTTGTAGTTGGGCGATACATACTGTACATGTACTTATATAATCATATATATACCTACTTACCAAAAAAATTAGGTCAAAATGGGAAATTGGTAACAATCGTTTTCTTTTCTCATGAAACGGATAATTTTCATCGTCTCCACTCCCAACCCTTTTGTGAGATCAATTTTAATAGCCCGTTTGCAAACAAACTGGGTAAAAGTCCAACGTCGAATATGAACATGGTAGACTTTATTTGGGAGGTAGAAAAAAAACTCGACAAAAATAGAATAAAGGAAAGTATTATGAAATAAACAAACAAGAAAATATTATTCTTCTTTCTCACATTTCTCTGTTCAGTTGTCAGGAGGTTATAATCTTCATCGTTAAGTTCGTGAAAATATTCGTTGTGATGGTATGTTCTTTTTAGTGCGAAAAAACGTTCATATTAGACCGAATGGCATTCAGTTTGTTGTTTGCGCAGAAAAAAATAATAATTTACCTGGGAAAAAATTCATATTAAATAAATTAAATAACTTATACGCACATGGTTCGAGTGTTATATCATCATCCAACGCCGTAAACTATACCTACTTTTTTTTTTTTCAGTCTTGAAACAGTTGCGTGAAATTTCCACCGGGAAAAGTACAAAAGTACATAATTATGATAGTAAAAAATTCAGAATCAAACGAATATAAGTAGAAATTATGTACCTATATTTAATTTCATTTTTAGCGTAGAAATAATGGCAAATTTTTATTCAAGATTAAATACGAAATAAGAGAACATAATGTACCCATGACTACCTTTTTTTATTCGCTTTCCTCAGAGAACATTTAAAAGAAAATTAACCATATTTCAATATGATGATACACATTTTTTGAAAAAAAATAATACGATTTAAAAAGAAGTCTGGTAGGGTAGCTTTAAAATAATTCTTCCACATAAACCAAACTTAGCACGAAAAATTAATGTAAAATAATTTTTATTAGAAAATCTACAGACGTGAGATGTTGATCATTGAAAATGATTGCTATCCAGCGAAAATTCTTAAATATCACGCCATGTAATGCGGGAAGCATAATTCCGTATATTCGAGGCATAGGTGTGTCTTCCAGTTCCGTGTACCATGGAAAGTATTTGTCTGCGGACAGAGACTACAATGCCAGACACATTTGAACCATGAACTCTAAACATAAAATCCTACCATATGGGCATAATTATGCACATCGATATACAAAGTGTCCGAAGAAACGTCTGCCAAACTTCAGCGGTTGGTAGTTCTCGGTGAAACGAGTAAATCACGTTATGTCAACAGGATTAGGACCTATGACTACACATACACCATACTGAGAGCGCCATAAAAGTTTCAAGTTTTCAGAATCCCTAAAATGTTTTACTTGTTTTATCGAGAACTACGTAGGTACCGCTGAAGTTTCGCTGTCCATTCTTGTAGTTTTAAAATTACTCCTACTACAAACACGCTAGGCAACTTAACCAACAGGCACAAAACAGTGTATCTCTTTTACGTAGGTCGATATTTTATCAATCACTATACGCTCGATCAATACAAAAGTTACCATAATAATCAAGAATGGTTTCTTTGAATGTTAAGGAGTTATGAAGCTCGAATGTCGAAAACGTGTAATTTAGGCTGAATGTTATTCAACAAACGTACATTTCTAGGTAACGACACTTTTTTCTCCACGAGAAAAAAAAATGGTTTTTCGCCCGTATCTTGGACCCATTTCTCTGTTTTAGAATTAAAAAAAAAACTGTGTCTGGAGTTGATAGTTCAGAAACCTTATGCCAAATTTCAACTTTCTAACACAATAGAAAGTATGTGAAAACGGCGGTCACGGAGATTCGGAAGTCTAAGGATTTTATACACATAATGGATTCTATCTAGAAACCATATAAGTTAGTCAGATGTAACTTGAAAGTGACGCATGAGGCTATCACCCAATTCAAAAATAAATAAAATTAAAATCTGATTTAGTAAAAAATACGAATAACTCGTCAAATTTTTAAAAACCCCCTCCTAATAATAAAAATGTGCAATGTATAATTCTAAAACCTATACTAACCCAGTCAAACTCACTCCTTTTCATTATTTTCACCACCGCCACTTGCTACCTTTCTCTGTTTCTTTTCACATTTTTCTTCTCTCTCACACTCGTAGCCGCAGTCAATCATCTTCCTTTCTTCATGCCGATCTTTTTCTCTCTGTTGTTTCACGAATTTTTTTGAATCTTCATCTTTTTTATCATTTTTCATAATTCGTCTTATATAGTCCACAGATTGTCATCTCATTTCATTCATTTTTCTTATCTCATACCACGGTACATATTTTTCTATCCTTAATTTCTTCCATCGAACATTCTATTTTGTTTCTACGTAAAATTTATTTTTATTTTATATCCCCACTTTCTAAAATCTCGGAGGTAAATTCTTGCAATTTGACACAGTTTCTGTTTGGTTTCAATGGGAATAATATGTTTTATTTTTACTCTGTGCTTTTGTACAAAACATTTTATTTTTGAATATAATTATGTTTTATAAAATGTGTTAATCTTTCAAAAAGGTAATGGGCAATATTTGGTGGTGTGACTCCTGGTTTTAATTCAAGTTTAATGACAAAACGTAAGTAAATAATGAAGATTTCCGAGGAACATTTGGTATAATAATTTAACCATTAACTATGCTGTAATCGGGTGCACAAACTCTGGTAGACTGAGTGGGTTAGGAGGAGACAGTTTTTAATTTGTCTCCCTGTACAAAATGGTTTCTAATTTGAAAGTTCTTAGCTGTGGTTCATGGTGTGTTGTATAAAAAATAATGTTGGGACTATGGAGTGGGATGTTAAAATGATCTCCCCTGGCATACCACAAAACACCCTGTATGTTAATAAATAAATAGATGATAAAAATTCGTCTGTCGTGAGTTTCAAAAATGTCCTTTAATAAAATCATTTTCAGTGTTAAAATTATTTTATATAATAAAAACTCAATTTGGTGTTAACCCTGCCAGAGGAAACAGTGGGTATGGTGGGTGGAGTCAAGAGGGTTGAGGAATTAAGGGATAAAGATAGTAGAGATAATACACAGAGCTGAGTGAGTCTAGTTTGCAGAGAGTGTTAAGCCAGTAAAATAGTTTGAAAAGGACGATTGAAGGTGTCGAGCATATTGACAAAAGTAGAGAAAGTTAAAGGGATAAGATGCGTAGGAAAGTCAAGAGAGAAGAGAGAGTCAAAGAAATGGAAAGGATTGAATGGGTGAAGAGGTTTTGAGGGATAAAAAGGGAAGGAAATTCCAGAGGATTGGTGAGGTAGGATATAAACATTTAATAAGAAATGAATTCGAGATAATCGTTCCAGCAGCTTGTAGTCAAAAATTACGAGAAGTTTCAAATTTCCTGACCTGAATCTCTGGGTGAGTAAGTCCAGATGGAAATATCTATTTTAAAGATGAGATTGTACTCAAATTACACGTCTTGCCCTGCGTTTCTAATCACTTCCTACCCATAAAGAAAAACTGATTATACTGTTCTGTAGCAGTTGAGAATTTTTTAGACTTTATTCGGTTTTTCACTTCTAAAAACTGACATAGAACTAAAATTGTAGTGTTAAATTGAAAACTAACTTTTTACAGAACATTTCCACAAGAAAAACTTGAAGAGTAGCACTTTTTGCTATACCTAACTCAGCTTCTAAGAACTAATACGCAAAGTAGGCCGCATCTTCATCGAAATAAAGTTACAAAAACGTTTTAAGTAGACTCCAATAACAGTCATCGACTTTGTAACACCTACTCAATATGAAGATGAAGTCAACTAATCAATTAACTGTAAAACTGTTCGTCTGAGATTCTTAATTGGTATTTGGTATAAGTGTATTTTAATTTTTATGAAAGAAAGTAAGTGGGATACATTTTTGCAGAATTTCCAGTTTTTACCAACTGCGTATGGAGGAGGTTATGTGTTTGGTATGTCGATCTCCGGAACTAACACAATTTCATTCACTCAGAATGAGTGTCTTACTTCATAGATTTTAATGAAAGTAGGCTTAAAATGTTGCTGACCACCCGGAGAATGTCCTAGGCTATTCATATTTGAAAATCAAAAAATTAGGAGGGTAATTGAAGAAAATGAGAATTTAAAGATTGAAAAAATTTTCATAAATTTGGACATATCCACCTGTAAGAGCTACTCATTCAGATTAACAATGTCTGTTTTTTTATTTTTGTTTTAAATAAAATTTATTTAATGCGGAAAGTATATGAAAAGTAGTCTTAGTATACAAGGTCAGGAATCGTTGAGTCCAAGATCCGAGGAAATGGACCCTGCGCAAAGACAATGAGGCATAGGAACACTGTTGGCATGGCACAAAGTGTAGAATACAGGATTCACAAGGCGAGAAAGGCGTTGGGAGACGCATCCTCCAGCAGGGTGTAAATTATGTTCATGTGAAAAGAAATTCTACTGTTTTTTTCTTCTGGCGTAACTAAGACTCTTCACTAACAAATATAAGCATGAAGGAAATAAGAGATGAGCACCCATTTTGTATTAGTTTTCTTTAGATTAAGTTAACATATTCAATACATCCCAACAAAGATAACACAAAACGGCGGTTCAACTCTCATCACTCTAATGCGCATACCTGAGTCTTAATGTAACTTGGTTTCTAGTAGGGTCTCCAACCCACCACCAAAAAAATCCTGCTGTCTGACAACCAATTATGGTTATTTTTTGCATGATATATTAATGAAATCATGTATTTTCCCCCCAAATAGGAGAGTATCAGTGCCTTCATAATTTCCCCCTCACTCACTCACACGCATACCAAAATAAGGCTCTTTATCCCCATGCATACGTATGTTGTAATGATGGTAATGAACTGTCATTTTGAATTTTTCAACTAGAATTTTTCATATTAGAGAGAAGCTGAGAACCCAATGCTGCTACGCACAAATAATTCACAGATCTATGTAAACCATAAATCTATCAGAATTATCATTATCAATTAACCTGGTGCACAAAGAAGAGCAGACAAGTTTCATAAAAATGAATTTTAAGGATACGCTTTTATTAGGTGTAAAATATCGTATGAAAACTTAGCACATTCACACAAGTATGAACTCACAGTGTGACAACTACATTGCTAAACGAAACAAACGCAAAACAAGTTACTCTTTGGTTCTCAAGCAATCCAGTTATCACAGAAAGTATAAATTCAAATCCACTGAATGAAATGAAAACGAACAACTGTAGTGAGTTAAATAAAAGTGTATAAAAGGAAGGGTCTACATTCAGACTTAGGGTATATTTTTACCAGATTGAGAAAAGGAGTGTTATGTAATATCTTGTTCACTTTCAATGTTTACATTTATTAGTAGATGACTAACTAAGAAATAGTTTAACCAATTTTCATGTACAATATGTCAGTAAATTTGTATTGTACTGGGAAGGGTTACTAGACACATAATTACAAAAATAATAAAATAATTTTATTGAGATATAATTTATCGAGATTTTTTGTTATTGAAATAAGTATCCCCGTTGAACTTTCAAAATTTTGTATATAAAAAATAAATTATCAATATTATCATACGAGTAAAAAATTAAAAATTAACTCGTAATAATTGTTGGCTGTAATGTTGTAACTTATTCATTAATTTGTCAATAAAATTAATAATTTTTCAATTTATCATACCATTCTGATTAATAATTTAATTTATTAATTTGTTTGTGTTATAGGTTTTTTATGCTTGTGTTCGATAGTGTTGTTGAAAACAGATAATTTGGGAAATTGCTATGAAACTCATTTTACTAGTCTAATAATTCGTATTCAATTCCTTGTTTTTATAGAATTTTTTTATGGAATTTTTTTATTCTTATTAGGTGTCACACTTTGTGTTCACGTTGTACTTTTAAAGGTAGATGAAGAAAATTCAACAAGTTACAGCATAAAAAAAAGTTGTGAGTTCTGCTGGGGCTATAATACTCATGAAAGACTGATGTGTAAACTAAAAACAAGTCATAATGGTGTGGTCATCTACACATCATGTTACACACAAACGAGAGTTACAAATGAAAGAGTTACGCAAATCTAACCATTGTAATTTTCAATTAACCCCTTCTGCAGACGGAGCACTAAGATGTTTACACATCAAAAAAGTGCTTTAAATAAGCAAAACTATTATTAGTCTTGTATACTTTTCTCCATCCCTTTACAAACGCAACCAGAAACATCTAACATTCTCTTTTTCTGATCACAGACACTTGTGAAAAAAAATTACTTAGAGTTAGACTGAAACAGAAATAAATGCATAACCAAACATATCTGTAACTATGGTCACGTGATAGCATTACAGAAGTAACTTTCACGCATGTAATAATATAAGGTATTCAAGTTTCAAAAACATGAGTGACTATCTTGATCATAAGGAAAAAACTCAAAATAGCCGCTCATTATCATCGTCACAACATACATTTATGTGGGTGTAAAGTTGTAAAGAGCATTAACAAAACGTGCCGACTAATAAGCACCTTAAACGAAATTCAGTCTTGAATGAAAAATTAACCTTAAAATATTTACTCTCACATTTTTATTTTTGGAATTTTACTGACTCGTGGCTTCATTAGTTTTAAAAATACAGTAGGAACCTATGTCAAGTCTAAGCTGCATGTGCGCTACAGCTTCATCTTGAAGATCTTTTGCGTACGATGCGAATTTGAAGTTTGATAATTGAGCCTATTTCAAAAGAAGAAAAAAGAAAAAGTAAATTAGAAGGTTCAATATTATCACCGAATTATCAATATTATTTCAAGGATAGTTTAACCAGCCTACCTATGATTTGTTCTAAAATTTGCATAAAAAATGTAAAATGTCTTTTCCATTCACAAAAGCATAATTTTTTTTTCATATTTCCCTCTAGCGTCGACGTCATTTTACATATTTAAATGTTGAGAACAATGAATATTTAACGAAAATTTCACAGACTTTTCGATCCTGTATTCTTCAAACTTGATTGATGGAACGTAGTATTGTGTTAGAGTAGGTACGTATAACGTAAAAATACGTTTTACATTACAATTCCATTAGGCAATTGTTAATTACCTGTCCCGAAGAAAAGTAAAACAAAATGCACAGTCCATCGGTTATAGATCAATTTTAATTTAAAAATCATGCTATTTTTACACGTCAATTAAAAGCTTTATATCATTTTTTTATTTTTTCCCCTTTGTATTCTTTTTCATACATCCAATTAAATTTTTCACTTACTCTAGTATTGCTGTTGTAAGTTTAATTACTCATAATTCTAGGTACAGTTTTAATTTTCTATTTCACGAAACGTCTGCCAAACTTAGAAAGTTGGTTGGTGGTATTTGATAGAATAAAATACTCACCTACGTAAACCACATGCTCTTCGTTTTGTGTACGTATGTACATAAAGTTGCATAGCATTTCTTTAGTAGGAATAATTTCAAAATGTTTTACGAATCGATTTCTAAAATTCAGCTATAGGTACCAGCTACCAAGGGCTGAACTGGCTGAAGTACACGATTCGATGAGACGACAGAAATATTAAGTCGACGTGTGACCTATATTCCATATTGAAAGAACTTTTCAAGTTTTAAGTTTCAATATTTTCATTTTTGAAAGTTACTTATGTTTTTTTTTTCTTTCAAAAACATACAACGCTAAACAAAAGGGAATGACGATTTTCATACGTAACTCAAGAATTTAATATTCAATATGATTAAGCCGGTTGTGACTAGCGTCCGTAAAAGAGATCGGTCCATTTATCTGTTGATCGTTCTGAATTCTGTATTCAAATCCAAGGCGATTAGATAGAAAAATTCATCTAACGTATCAGTTAATTTCTGCACAAGTAATGTTTTACCATATTTTTTTTTGGCATTTATAATTTATTTATTCAATTAAGGTTTTAACTTGGCACATTTATTTGGCCGTGGAACTTGCTAGACATACGGAAGCACCGAGTTGATGCCAGAAAATGATAGACCAAGAATGACCCTTTATTTCGTACGTATTCGAATCTGTTTGTAATCTTTACAATTCATAGAACGGATTTTCAAAATAATTTAACACAATAGTTATGACATTTCTTAGAGACATATTGGAATCAATTAGGTTCTTATCAACTAAATAACTAGCGGCGGACTAAAGGAGGGGATGGTCTACCCTGAGTCTCGTCAACAGAGGGGCCCTGTATTGGTTCCAGTAAAATTTAATTAAATAAAAATTGACAGTTACCAACAGTAGATATGTTTACTGGACAAAGGAAAACGGTATGGGCCCCTCAAAGAGATGAAAGGTGTTCCATTTTGATTTCAACCCGATTTATTTAGAAAATGAAAACTGGGGGTCTCAGAATAAGCCCCTCCCCAAGGTCTACGTTAGCCTTTGACAATAACTGCTTTAATTTTCATTCGATGGGGCTGACATTGGTTACGAAAATATATTCTACATATAGAAAAATAGACCACATATTTGACGTCTGTTGGACGCATGGTCTGTACGTGACGTCCAATTTTGTGTCATTTTTCAATACTTAACACCATACAATTATTGTTGTTATTTTCTTTCAGTAAGGGTAGAATTTGGTGCACATATATGTTCTATAATGTGAATTAATAAATTTTATCAATTTTGGATTTGATTTATTCATTTTTAAGTCATTAATGGTTTAACCTGATGTTTTTGTCAATAATTTCAAGTTTCTTGCTTCATTCCACATCAGTCCGACAGTCTGGTTGCAGTTGGGTAATTTTTCACCGAGTCATTTAAATACAGGGTGACCCAAAAGTCACGCAACCCAAACCTTCAAATGTAAAAATTTTGAAGATACAAGGCTGAATTTTGGCCCAGTTACAGAAGTCGGTTACTCGATTATTCATGCAAAGTTTCAGCTCTCTATCTGTAATAATCTAACTTTGAGGAATTATTGATTTATAATTATAATTTTTCCATGTTTGAAAAATAAACTTTGAAAAATTTTTAATGGTAAAAGTTCTCAAAAAATTCTGAAACTTGGTACAATAATAAAGAATGATTACCTGATTAAACGGGTAAAGTTTCACTTCAGCACCTTCATTATTGTTTTTTTAAGAACTTTTTCTATGGTCTATACCAAGCTTTCAAAACGAATAAAAAAAATTTTTTAATTTCAAAAATTTTATTTCATCCTCTCCATTGATCTGCTTTTTGGTGCAGTACTTCTTTTTATGACAGAATTTTGTCATAACAGTTTCCTTAAATTTATTCGGATATGCAACTTTTCATACATCAATGTTATTTTCTTGATAACACCTGCAATGAGCAGTTATGCAACTTCTTATTCAGTGCTTACAAAAAGTTACATAATCACATAATTGAGTAACCATTTCCCTATCATTGTCCTGTTTCAAAATTTTTTGAAAATTTTTGCAGTTTAAAATTTTTTGATTCATTTTTAATGCGTACAGATCACTAGGAAAATTCTCAAAAAAAAAAAATTAAGATAAGAAAGTGAAACTTTACCTGCTTAATCTGGTAATTATCCTCGATTATTGTGGCGAGTTTCAGAATTTTTGGAAAACATTGACCACTTAAAATTTTTTAAAGTTTGTTTTGCCACAAATACAAAAATTGAAATTAAAAATCAAAAATTGCTCAAAATTAGACTACTGTAGATAAATAGCAGAAATTTTGCATAAATAATTGAGTAACCCACTCCTACAAGAGTGCAAAATTTCAGCCTTCTATCTCTTTTTTTCTAATTTTTACAGTTGAATGTTTGGGTTGCACGACTTTTGGGTCACTCTGTATATAGCCTAAATTTTATAACTACTACTTATGGGTGGGACTGAAGTAAGAAGCCTAGCTAAAACTACTGACAAACAATCACACTGATTCCTTAATAACTGACGTACAAATAAATCAATCAAAGTCAAAAAATCAATAGAAATTTACAGAGCCTATCTATGAACCCAATTTTCACCTCTTTTAAGAGAGAAATTGCACCCAGTATTATGTTAACGAAAAACTGTCGACAAAATGACGCCCAATTGAATGTCACGCACAAACCATCCGTTCGATTAGAGTAAAATTCTATCATTCACGGGGCATCCTTTTAATCTACAATCTATTGAAATGATGAAAACTGCAGCTCGAGTTAAATTAATAAAAATTCAAACAGATACCTACTGTATGCATACATACGTATAGCATGTGTGTACCATAGGTAGGTAATGTGTACATCAATATCAGCATCTAAATCAAGTTATATCAACCGAAAAATTCTAGCACCTACACTTTTGGTCAGACAAAAAAAAGTTACGGTAACTATATATTATTTTATATATTTAGAAAAATTATTTTCTTTCGATTGGCGTTATTCGTTTTTTTTGTTTTTTTTTTTTGTATTTTTTGTATTTTTTGTATTTTTTGTAATTTAATATTTTTTTTTTTGGAGGGGGAGAAAAGAAGACAATTTTTTCTTTTTGCATTGTTTTATAAAACTTTTGGGTGCAGATTTTTTTTTTGTTTCTTTTTCCTACGACACCGAGAAACGCTTTGCACCAAAATCAACTGCCGAGGTTGGTAAAAGAATAATTTTTCATAAACAAAAGTCTAATATTATCTTCTTATCATTTAATATAGCTGTTAAATTATTCCAAGCGAAAAATTTTTGGGAAGAACGGAGAAAATATGATTATACTTTCTCATTGATGTTATTTTTCTCCATCTTTACCCTAATTCATTCCCTTTGTCAAAAACTTTCAAATTACGATATCATTACATTGGAACTTTTTCAAACATTCAAAGCTGAGTAAAAACTATAAAATACATAATAACAGGAACTGACTTACGTGTATAGTGCGCGTAAAATATTCGAATATTTCGTCAAACCTTTTTTTTTTTTTTTTATCAATGACCAATTTTTTTACCCATTCCCACAATAATGAACCAGGAAATCAGAAGATTTGGTTTTGATTTGCATTTATTATTTTATTTAGTTTTTTCTTGCACCCTTCACGAATGATTACATTTTCTATAAGTTCTGTCAAAAAAAAAAAAAAAAAACAGAAACAGTTAAAACAAAAACAAAAAACAAAATCAAAATCAAAGAAAATGTGAAATAAATGCGCGTTAAAAATGTTTGTGTCATTTAGCCTCAATACATTGTTCGTAGGTACCGTGATAAATTGGAAAAAGTTTCCTTTGTACCTTTATGACTTATATTTTCAATTTTCTTTTCCATCAATAAACAAAACTCGTTTCTCAGAATGCAGAAATACTTTCGCTTTGCCTTCGCGAAACTCGACATGAAGTGCGAAAAGAAAATCATAGAGCACGTCGAAATGCGAAGAACCGTATTTCCAATTTTGTTTGTCCCAAATGTAGGTAGAAAATATTTTCAATTTTGTTTCAAATGAAAATTTCCTCTACCAATTCCTCTCGTAATAGGTCAGGTGATATACATTAATTTTATAAAGCATTAATTTGTACCTCAAATCGACTCGTAAGTAAATAAGCATATTTCTGCCAGTAGCAGGAAATATTTCATTCTAACAATGCATTAATAATAATAAAGTTGAGGGAAAAAATTAATTTATAAACTCACAATAAAATTACCAATATTGACTTGCCTATTTGGTGTTTATGGAAGTTATAATTCTGGCGAAAAAACTTGTTAATGAAACTATATATACTTATGTATGTAGGTAATAGGTATATATATATATATGGGTACACTGTAACTTAGAGTCAGAAAACTGAAAAGAGCCAAACAGTAAAAATTTGAATAAAAAAAAAACTATAGCGCAGCGAGCCTCGCTAGAAAAAGCAGGTTTTCGAGAAAAAAGAATTATGAATTTTAATGGCCACATTAATTGTCTTCAAGTTCATATACATAAATGGTATGTTATAATTGTATGAAATTTGTTAGCTGTAGAAAAAATATCAGACAATGTGAAATTTCTTGAAAAAATTAAAAGTTAATTAAGACGATAAAGTATGGTAAATAATCATATAATTTAAAATAAAATCAAAGAAATACGATAGAGTTATAAAATAAAATAAAATAAAACATGAACATATGTGGATAATTTTTTTAAAACGGGAAGTTCATGAAAATTATTTTGAAAAAACTCTATCTCAGCAGCAGTTGCGTTAGAAAAAGTGGGTTTTCAAAAAATGTAAAATTAGGTAATTATTGAAAAGTTGAAAACAAATTGTACTATATATTTGTTTCAAATTAGCCTGCGTTCCAATTGGTCCAAAAATAGACATTTTATAGGGGAAAGAGAAACAAAAATAGTGTTAACGAAGTATTATACAACCCCCCACGCCAAAATTTACAGCAAGTTATAATATATGTTACAAATTTCGCAAAAATTGATAATTTTATAGCCGAAACAAAAACGAAAATCGCCATACCGGAAGTACCGTACGGACGATCCGCATCAAATTTATGGCAAAATATAATAATTATATCGTAGTGAATATGTGTTTCAAATTTCGTAGTTATTGATCGAAAATTCAAAATTTTAGAGCAAAAACAAAAACGAAACTAGCAATACTGGAAGTACTGTACGGCCGATCTGAAAAAAATCAATAGGTCAGGTTCTGGGCTTAGTACTAATGTTCGCTCCAATTCGTGCCTATCTGATAAAAATTTCGACCTGTACCGAGGTAACAAGAAATTAGCTTATATATATATATATATACATAGGTAACAAGCGTACTTGCCTGGCAACACTAATTAATTCGTTATTAAGATGGAAACAACGAAACATTAATTTGTAGTTGGTACACAGGCCTTGAATTTTGCCTAAATAATTTTCGTTGAATTTTGTCTTAGAAAACCGGGTTGTGTGTTTATTATAATGCTATACGTATGTATATAAATTTGAGTTCCCTATTAGTGCCAAAATTTTCCTTGAATTATGAAAAGAAAAATGTAGCTATTCAGTAGCACCAGCAGCTAAGCCCCAGAAAGAGATGGGAAATCCATTCTTTTGAACTAATGAACGAATCTTGACTTCAATAGTTCAATTAGCCTTCTCTACAATACCGATATGGATATATGCTCACTAGAATAAAGACCGGAAGTTTCTCTCTCAAATCCTAAGTCTTTGATTAATTGGTCCATGGCCTGATTAACAAATTCAGAGCCATTGTCACAACGTAACGTTTTACACTGACCTTCTTGAGGAAATTGAGCGTTAATTCTCTTGACATACATCTTGAAAAACCTAGTCACTTCATACTTTTTCTTGAGTACAAAAATATTAACATATCGAGTACAATCATCTAATAATACTAGTAAATAAATGTTTTTCTTGATAAACGTAGGGGGAGAGGTAGGGCCAATCACATCAGCCTGAGTTAATTCACCCTGTCTTGAAGCTCGTTCACGATCTTTATCGAAACGTTTACGAGTCATTTTTGTTTGGTTACAAACTTGACAATCTTGAAATGTGTCTGGACAAATTATGTATCTGTACTTACAGTACTTACTACCAGGTTGTACAAGACCTTCTTGATTTTCGAAGCCTGCTTCTTTTTGACAACTGGAAGAGCACAAGCTTAAGATCAACCACCACGATGTGTTTTCGGAGCCATAAATGTGAATTTTGACATCCGACACCTGCGAATTTCTTGACACAAACTTGAAAAATTGAGCTATTCTTGATTACCAACTTGATTTTAACGTTTTAATTTATATTGATAACTGAAACTTGAACACAAAAGAGGCGCGAACATGCGAACACACTTGACTCTGCTATCGTTTCATGTTTAAATAATACATCAATTTAAAACAACTGAGACAAATTTAAAAGAGAAATAACTTGATTTAAATCATTGATAAAACTTGATTACACAAATTAATTAATATTCTTTTATTATAAAAGAGATGAAACATGATTTAGGTAGTATCACCATATTGAATACAGAATTAGTGATGTTATATCAAAGCATATTTGAGTATCAATACATATCGATATTTTGACCACATGTATCGACACGTATCCATACAGTATCATATCAAAAATCCATAATTTTTTTTCTTAATAAAATAGAAATATCTCTTTTACCTGTTGCGCCATTCCAGGTATCAAGCATCAAACGTGGTAATTATTAAATATTAAGAAGAATATACTTTCATAATCTGTTCTGTCTGCTGGTAGCCTGGAGCACTTTTTTGTATTTTTATTTATTTATTTATTTATGTTTTTTATTTTGAATGCATAAAATATATTGATATGTATCGTGAGTATCGAGCAATGTATCGATATATATCAAAATTTTTAACATCACTATACAGTAGTGATGGGTAGTTTGTTCACGAGTTAGTTCTTTTGAACTAATCCTAGAAGTGAACTAATCGATCATTTAGTTCACTTCTAAATGAACTAGTTCATTAGTTCTTTTTTTTGATAGTTCTTAGTTCTTATCAGTCTACTATACTCGATCCATTGATGGAACTGAAACTGAAGTAAGTAGCCTAGCAGTCGATGAGTGAGTCAAACAATTAACAAATAGATCTAGCATGAATTTATGAATACGATCATAATATCATATAATAAATTAGTTGATATAAATGATATGAGCCAATAATGAATCAGCTGATTGAAGTCTGAAGTGATCTAGTTGAAAAATTTACTGAACTACTGAACTAATTGAACTAGTTCAGTGAACTAGTTCACTTTGGTAAAGCAGACTCAATGAACTAAATCTGAAAAATGAACTAAAATTCCCATCTCTACTATACAGAATAAAGAAAAGTGAGCGTCACCTCGTGACCAAAAACATTGGTATGTATATACATGAAGACACAGATCAAAACGACGAGAACTTGACTGCGGTATTTCTTGATACTAGTAATACCAACTTCTGGTATCTAACATGTTTCATGTGTTATGAAGTTTGATTACAAATTACGATTTGTGGGATGGTTAGCACCATCAAAGAGCGCTAAGCGAACACTCCATGGTTATCTTACAGAAAAATGAATGAACAGCGGGGGTCTGATTTAAAAAACTTCTAGTTCTAATTTTTGGAGGAGACCTTGCGAAATGTGAACATCGAATATACATCTGGAAATCATAAACACAGTATTTTGTGCCAAAAATATGGAAAGGGGCGTCGCATATTGTCAGATGGAGTCCGTGTAACTCTTACATATCTCGTCCACTACCTGGCAACACTGAACTCTTAAACATACAATATTCGTATTCATACTCTTACACACACTGTTACACTGTAGTGGGGAATTTGCTGTTTCTTCACTCATAATTTTAAATGTATATTGTCCGTTAGTTATTCATCCATTAAATGTTGTTCAATTAAATCCGTTTCTGTTATTACTTGAAAAATACGATTCTCGGTTAAATATTATCCTCACATGTTAGCAGAGCGCAGTATTTCTTGTTATTTTCCTTTTAAAACGTTAACTAAATTAATTTGATGTGATACTAGTGATTTTTTTTTCAAGTGTCAATTTATTTTATTTGCGAATATTCCCTGGAAACTTGAAGGATTTGGCGATTACTATTGTTTAGCTGATTGAATTTTGGAGTGTCAATCAAACTTTTGGTTCAATGTGGCGATGGATGAGAATAGCTGAAAAGCAAGTTGTTTAACATCGAAAAGTATTCAAAATTCTGGTGAGTGCTTAATTCATTGAAGCTGTTTCACCTTTCTTTCTTCTGGACACAACATCGTATGAAATTTCAATATGGGACTTCATCTTCATTGGCAGAAAAATTAAAGTTCAACATCAAGAAGCTGCAATAGAAACATCGAATCTACATTGGCAATACAGATATTTGATTTTGTGTATTTCATGTGCATTTTATTATTGTGTTCAATTTGTGGGATTAGTTTGTTTCTCAGTTCATAATTAGATTTCATACTTCAAAATTTAAATAACCTATCTTTTACTTTTCGGCACAACTTTATTAAAATTCTAATGAGATTTGAACAAGTTTGTAATACCAACGTATCAGGTTCAATGATTATAGCTGAGGATGATTTTGAAACCCTGTTTAATTATTTTGAAGGGGAATGAATACAAGATATTAATATAGATGTGACAAATTTTCCATAATTTCAAACCTTCTATGGTACTATTACACTCGAATCTTTTGAAATCACGATCTCAGGATTAATTAGTTGAGAAAAAGAAAAAATAATTACTAAATTTACAGAAATTTCTCCTAATTATTTTTCAACTTTAGCTATTTCTTCTGCAAAAAATCTCAAAAAATTTAAAAATAGATTCTTGTAAATGAAATTAATAATTAAAAATAATAAATTCCCATTATAAAAAATATTTAAAAAAAAAGTAAAATTCTCATGCTAAAAACGTAATTTTTGAAAAATTCTCTTATATTTCAGTAAAAATTATATTCATACTCATACCAAAAACATTGTCAAAACTCGTCATACTTTGGAAGCTTTAACAAAGCAAAAAATATCATTGATTTTTCATGTCCAATTTCTTTGTTAGATGAATGTGGGTTTCTAGAAACATTCATTGAATTTTCTTTCACACTTTCTATTGTTAATACAATTCAGAACCAACGTATTTTTTCAAATTAAAATACAATAGAAAAACAACTTCTAGATTTTTCTGAAATCATATCTCATTTTATAAATACGAATTTCTAATTTAATTGGTTTCATTTCAAAAATTTTTTTTCTTTTCTTCACATTATTTTTTTTGTAATTAGAAAATAATTATTGATTCAAAAGAGATTTTGAAAAATAAAGATATCAAAATGTTTCAAAATTTAAGTGAAAATTCATCAAAAATACAAACAATTCAAAAAAAAATAAAAAGTGAAACAAATAAATGCACCTTTAGAAAAAATATTTTTGGGAAATAATTATTTGGATTGGAAACGACTTATAATATCTTTAATACGTGGGGCTGGATACTATGATATCTTTGCAAATCCCAAAGGGCTAGAATACTATAAAAATAATTTTGATAAAATGGACTTTATTCCTTCTGACACTTATAAAGCATACTGTAAAAGACAGGATAATGCTAAAGCCTTCATTTTGGAAAGAATTTTGTGTACAATTGCAAGAGAAATTAGAGAATGCAGAACTGTTGATGAAATAGCATATATGGAGTTAAAATAAAAGTAATAGTCAATATGGCTAAATCAAAATGGCAATAATTTAGATATAAACCACAGGGAAATATTAGAGTTTTCTTGACAAAATGGGATACCCTAGTACAAAATGTTAGAGATGCTGGCGAGAAAGTAACGGAAAAGTTAGAACTAGAAAATTTATTAATGGCTTTAGGACACAAACAAGCAATTCCTTTAATAAAATTCAAAAATTTAAAAGAAGACGAAAAAAATTTAAACAATTTAAAAAGGATACTTAAAGAGGATTTTGATCAAAAGACAAGAGATACAAATATTATGAGAATGTAGAAATAATAATAATCAAAATAGATATCAAAATAACAATAACTATCAAAATAATAATTATAGAAACAATAATGGTAATTATAGAAACTATAATCATAATAATAATAATAATAATAATCGAAGTAATGGACCATATCAAGGCAGAAATTGGAAACAATACCCTAATAATAATAATAATAATAATAATAATTATAATGTTAATCAACAAAATCAAAATAACAATTATTCTAATTACAGACACAATTCACAAAATGAGAATACTAATATTAGATGTTTTCATTGCAATAGATCAGGGCACATGAAATCCAATTGTCCTAAAAACAATCAAAACACGAACTATAATTCTAATAATAATGCAAATCATAATAATAAAAATGAAAATAATAATAATATCGAAGATAATAACACAAATACTAATAATAACAACACAAATACTAATAATAAAAAATCAAATAAGCAATAGGAACCACCAATAAGGATGAGTTTCATGGTCAAAAGATACAGAAACGATGATAGATGGTTAATTGACGAATTAACAAATGTTAATAATAATAATAAAAAAATCCCAATTATAAAAATTTGACAAAAAATATGTTATTGGACGGAGGATCAGAAGTGCATCTGACCTCAGATATAAATAAATTAAAAAATATTCAAAAATTTGTACAACCCATAAAATTAATGTGTGCTCTAAAAGGAGCTTTTTTATATGCGACACATAAATGAACGATGTCAATTTTGATTGAAAATAAATTTAAAGAACAACAAATAATAGACTTATTAGACGTTCATTTTGTACCTGAGTTAAATTACGGTATTTTATCAGGGATAAGAGTCACTGAAACTGGAATACTAAATATAGATCAAGGCAAAAATATAGCAAATATTTATTTTATAGAAATAAATAAAATTTTAATGTCAGCTGTCAAAAATGATGGTGTTTTTGTGATAAATTATGAATTAGTTCAGGACAATAAGGACAGGATTTGTATGCCTGTTATTAAAAATGATGAATGGGACGATTATGAAGTTGAATTAGAAATAGAAGAAAACAAAAATATAAATACACAAAATACAGATTGGAATGACTTTGAAATAGAGGAAACCGTTGAAGAAAATGCAGATTCACAAGATACAGATTGGGAAGATTATGAAGTGTCTTTAGATATTGAGGATAAAAATGATTTATCTCAGTGGGTGATACCCTGAAAATATATGAAACAGTAGATAATAATGAAAATTTTAAAAATACAAATAATAATAATGAATACGAGATAAATAATGTAAATAATAATAATGAAAACATAGATATAATACAAGAACATATAGAGAATAATGAAAATAATACTAATAATGATATAATTCACAAAGATGAAACAATTTTAGAAAATAATTTAAATGAAAACAATACTAAAAAAACAATGAAAATAATAATAATGAAAATCAAATAATGATATTTACAAATAATACTACAGAAAAACATAAATTGTTATGACATAGAAAAATGGGTCATATAAGTGGGAAATATCTTAAATTATTACAAAAATTATCTGAAGATAATGAGTTCACAAATTGTGAAATATGTCAAATTGCTAATAATAATAGTAGATTAGGGCATAATAATTTTATAAATAAACCCGATAGAAAACTACAACTGTTTTCATCAGATATTATGGGACCATTCTCCCTGTCAATACAAAATCAAAAATATTTATTGACATTTATAGACCATTTTTTTAAATTTACTTTTGTGATACCAATAGTATCAAGAAATGATGTTTTTAATAACTTTAAAATAATAGTAAATTCTTTGAAAAATAAATTTCCCAAATACCCAATAGGAACATTAAGAACAAACAATGCGAAAGAATATACGGATATAAGAATGTTAAACTTTTGTTCACCTTGGAAACTGTAGTTCCTTATTCACCCGAACTAAATGGTATTGCGGAAAGACAGAATCAAACCATTATGAGAAGAGTTAGGGTAATGATCTTTGATAGTAATTTAAATCTACAGTTTTGGACATATGCAGCCACCACAGCGGCTTATTTAATAAATAGATCCCCAACTAAATTAAATCCAGATTTTAAAACACCATTTGAAATGTTTTTCAATCGTAAATCTAATCTAAATTATATTAAGATTTTTGGTTCACTGGCCTTCAAACACATACATATGGAAATCAGACGACGCAATACTATTACTCAAATTAAAAAGAAATAAAAGAAAATTGATCCCAAATTCTAATAGATCAGAAAAGAACATTTTAATGGGTTACACAACTACTAGTTATTGTTTGAGAGAACCTTTTTCTGCTAAATATAATGTAGCTTGCAATGTAAAATTTGATGAAAATAAAAATATAACTTATTTAAAGGATTTCGATAATTTAATTGTGAAACCATCCGAATATATTAAAGATTTAAATATTATTCCACCCATAGTTTGTAACATAGCCAAATACTATGATAATAGATATATAGAGTACTGTATTCCTAAAAATATTCAAGATGTAGAAAATAATCCTTTCAAAAACGAATGGAAAAATGCCATTCAGGATGAATTAAAATCTTTGAAGGACATGGATGTTTGGGAGGAAGTACTATATGAAAAACAACCAAATTTAATAGATACTATTTGAGTGTTTGTAACCAAACCCGATGAGAAAGTTCATCATAAACCAAAGGCAAGATTGGTAGCTCGAGGATTTAAGGATAGAACCGAATATAAATTAGGGGAAACCTTCCCACCTGTTGCACAAACCTGGCTTATAAGATGAATATTCTCAATAGCTAATAAATTTGATTTGAATATTACACAGTATGATGTTAAGACAGCCTACCTAAACTCTTCAATAAATTTTCTATTATATTTAAAACCACCTATAGGTATGATGATAGATTCTAACAAAATATTAAAATTTAAAAAGGCCATGTATGGTTTGAAGATAGCATCCAAATCTTGGTATAAATTATTAGATAGTAAAATACTGGAAATGGGTTTTAATAGACCTAAAGTTGATCCATGCCTATATATTCATCAAGACAATGATAATATTAAAACATTTTTATTAAAATACGTAGACGACATCCTTCTTATAATAAAAAATAATAATATAATTGATGAAATAAACAAGAAATTTGAACAATATTTCACAATGAAAATAATTAATGAACCGAATTTCTTCGTAGGTTTCGAAATTAAAAGAGATAGAAACAATAAAATAATTAAATTATCACAAAATATGTACATAAATAAAATATTGAATAAATTTGGTCTTAATGAAGCCAAATGGTGACCTCATCAATTGGTCAGTTCACAGACAATCTATTATGGCAAGCTCTTCGACAGCTGCTGAAATTATAGCCATATATGATTCTCTAGACGATCTTAAAATAACTTAGCTTTTAATGAAAGAAATATATCAACAAACAATACCAATTCAAATAAATGAAGACAATATATCTACACAAAGAATTTGTTCAGGTGGTATCCAAAAATGCGCTAGAGCACTGATAATTAAATGCTATAAAATTTTAGAAGAATATGAAAATAAAATTATAGAATTTAAAACTGTTAATTCACAGAATCAGTTAGCTGATTTATTAACAAAAACTCTTGAAAAATTGAAATTTCAACATTTAGTTGAGCAGATTCTTGAAACTACAAACATATTCGCCATTTCTTAATAATTCTATCATAATAAACACATATAAAATAACTCACAATTCATAATTAAACAAATACACAAAAAGTCACACCTATACTTCATAATAACTGACATTCTTGACCCTTTAAATATATATAATAAGTAAATTAAAAGACTGAATGTGGGGACTCTCCCGTATGAGATATAGGGGCTCAGACCCCTCGACGACAATTGCCGCCCTAAAGGGCAGGCAAACAATCGTCCTTGTGACGTTAAATACACAAAATACGTTCGATCGTAATTACCTGTATGTACTTGCAGGTAATGTACGAGTACCAAATCATGACACAATAAGATGATGTCAAGATTCATACACGAACCGGCCAGCCATCTCTTATCTCAATAGGGGATGATGCGACCTGGCTTTTCTCACCAACGTACGTATTATCTTACGTACGTGTGTTTGTGTGCGTGCAAATAAGCTGTATATAAACCACCCAAACCGGCTCTAAAATTGCCAGTGTTCGCCTTGGTTTTGGCTTACCCGTACTTATGTACGAAGTGGCTGAACACGCTTAAATTCTGTAGAATTTCCTTCTGGTGAGAATATCTCCCACAACAAGGTATTCCACAGTGGTGACCCCAACGTGATATTTGGCTACGTCATGAGGTGTCCTTAGGCGCGTTGCGCTTTTACAAAAATTTGGCAGCGAGAAACTCGCTTGTTCGGCAAATACAAAAAATTTTTTGCAGTCTAAGACACCTTTTAGGTCGTTGAAGTAGAGTCTGCTGAAGTGGGAATTTATACCCCTCTCCTTAAAATACATAATCAAGGAGAAACCAGACAGTAGACCTGGAGGAAGAAGGTTGGACTCATCCCCCAAATCCCCCGACTTCGACTCGACACTCTAAGAATTTAACAAATCTGGATGAACGCCCTCAACACCCAGAATTAGCACGACTGGGAGCTGCAATAAATAAAGATCAACTAGCAGTAAAAACGTTGAGAAGTGGTCGAACTTTAAGCCAAAGTTCAGACCCAAAAACACCTGTCCTACAAACACAGGAGCCAGTGTTTTCGACCAGCAAGGAAGGAAGTAGTTCTATGGAATACACTTGTCATCAGAAAGACATAGCAATGGTCCCACCACCAAATGGAAATGAAAATCCACAACCATCGCAGGGAGGTAGTGCTCAGCAACAGCTGACACCTGAAGTCTTGGCGCAGATCATGCAACTTTTGCAATTACAGCCAGGACAGAACCCCAGCTTCTACAGACGAAGGATAGAGATCCCAGAATTTCTGCCCAATGAGGTAGAATTATGGTTGACCCTATTAGAAGGCAGGTTCAAGACAGAGAATATAACCCTGAATAAGAGGTATCTACACATCTGTGGAGGCATGCCCCCACAGATAATCCACCACATTCCAGACATCATGGAATGCCCTTCGACAGAAGAGGACAAATATGCCTAGTTTGTCAAGAAGATAAGGAATGTGTTTGGTAAAACTAAAAACCAAATCATTGACGATGTGATGGGTGGTATGAAGATGGGGGATGACAAACCCTCAATCTTCATGGCAAAATTGAGGCAGAAAGTGGATAACATCGTAGCCCCTTCTGTCATAGGCAATCAATTTTGCAAACAACTTCCCCAAAGTGTTGTGCAATGCCTAGCCGCCGTAGGTTTGACCGTGATAAACACATCCGTAGACTTGGACTTCCTTGCGAAATCTGCAGATAATGCGCTCGAATACACCAGGTCAAAGCTGGTGGTCAGTGCAGTATCTGCAGAGACTGGAGAGATCGCTCAACTTCGAGCTCAAATAGCTCAGTTGACTGATGAAGTAAAAAGAAACAAAGGCCAAAGCTCCACGTAATCCAATAGTAGCTGGCGACAAAGATCTAAAAGTAGAAGCAACAACAACAACAGTGGCAATAGCAAAGGATGACAGTCCCGGTCCAGAGACTGCAGATCTAGTTCCAGTAACAGGGGTCAGAGTTCAACTCCCCCGCAAACATCATCTCCCAAAAACCAGTCTCGAAATTGGGATGATAAATGTTGCTTTTTCCATAACCGGTTTGGTGCAGAGCCCACCAAATGTAACAACAGATGCAAATGGTGGGGCAAATCCTATACCAAGGAGGCGTCAAACTAGAACGATGGGCCATCTATATGGCCAAAGACGCCTCGGAAAAATACTCATGCCGCCTGTTCATTAAGAACAGGACAAACAGGAGAAGGTACTTAATTGACTCAAGAGCAGGCCTGAGCATGTTGACAGTCAACAAAACCCAAAAAGTACTCCCTCCAAAATACTATCTCCGTACTGTGAATGGTCAAAACCTTCCAGCTTACAGACTTGAAACTAGCAAAGTTGACATCGGACTCAAGAAAATCATGACGTGGTCCTTCACGGTTGCAGATGTTCCAAACCCGATCCTGGGTGCAGATTTCCTTGCACATTTTGGCCTGATCATTGACCTCAAAAACAACAAATTGATCGATAGTGAATCTAAACATTGCGTGGATGGCAAAACGCTAGCTTACAGACTGGACACAAATATATCCAGCTGTACCAAAGTCGACGGACAACTCTTACCGATCCTGTCTGACTATCCTGGAGTCACCCAACCATCAATTCGCAGGAATCCTACCTATAAACATGACACAGTTCATTATATAGAGACTAAAGGACCGCCTTGCCATGCTACAGCACGAAGGTTACTGCCTGACAAACTCAAAGCGCCACGAGAGTACTTCCATCGCATCGTCGAGGAGGGCGTATGTCTCCCCTTGAAAAGCTCATGGAGCTCCCCTATCCACATGACCAAAAAAGCAAGTGGAGAGTGGCAAATTGTTGGCAACTACAGGGCCTTAAATGCCAAAACAGTTCCTGATTGCTACCCAGTCCCCAATACTTCAATGCGAACATGAAGGGTAAAACGATGTTCACCAAAATAGACATCAACTGGGCATTCCACCAAATTCCTATGGCTGACCAGGACGTACCAAAGACAGCGGTTATAACCCCTTTGGACTATTCGAATACCTTCGAATGCCGTTTGGACTTCGCAACTCAGCACAAACTTTCCAAAGATTTATCAATGGACTGTTTAGGGGATTGCCCTTAGCATATGCATACTTGGATGATATCTGCATTTGCTCTGAAGGCGGTGAGCAACAGCACGAGGAGAATGTAAGAGCCATTGTACAGCGTATACACGCTGCCGGGCTTACTATCAACGTAGGTAAAAGCTTATATGCACAGACCAAAATTGACTTCCTCGGCTACAAAGTCTTGACCAAAGGCATTTCCCCCTTAAAGACCAAAGTAGAGCCAATATTGAACTTCCCGAAGACCTCAAATATTGCTGAGCTTAGGCGTATCTTGTGGATGGTGAACTTCTATAGACGTTGCATGAAGAATGCAGCAGCCGAACAAAGTAAGCTGTTTGCACTAATTAAGACAAGTAAAAAGAAAGACAAAACTCCACTCGAATGGAATGAAGAAGTCGAACAGGCTTTTGAGAAAATGAAAGATACACTGGCAAATGCAACTCTATTGGCTCATCCAGAAGAAAGTCTGCCGTTATGCGTGAGTACCGATGCATCTAATTTTGCTATTGGTGCAACCCTGTACCAACTTGATAAAGACAACAAGAAGTTACCGCTAGCTTTCTTCTCGAGGAAGCTCTCAAAAACAGAAAAAAACTATAGCACATACGATAGGGAATTGCTTGGAATTTTTGCTGCATTGAAGCATTTCAGGCACCAATTAGAGGGTAGATGTTTTTCTGTGTATACTGACCATGATGAAGTTTGATTGGGAATAGTGAAAGGTATAAAGGAACAATATGTATAATTTTGTTAAGATGCAAGTTTTTTTCATTTAAAACTAACAAAATAAACGAGAAATATTGTTGAAGTGGTGTTTTGCGGCAATATTGGAATATATTATAATCTTACTTCATGTTTCCTTTATTTCAATTCCAATTTTTCAAGCGAACTGAACTGGATTGTAGACAGCTCAAGCCGCCTTAGTACACTCCATTTGATTCCTCATTTCTGATTCCACACATTGTTGAGGTAAACCCAGCAATAAATAATTCAACAGAAAGGTAACTCAGTAACCTTATTACAATCAAGAGAAAAAATTTGACAAATATTTAAGCAGTATTTAAAATTTAAATTCAATTGACATTTCAAACGTTTTTAAAGGCAAGTCGAATTCTGTTCCATTCAATTTAAATTCAAAATTCAATAGTTCAAAATTTTAAAAATTAATAAATAACATTTTTTTTTTTTTGACAATCGGCGCATTACGTTAATTCGATGTTTTGTCATGACTCGTGCTTCAGAGTTGCCACAATTAAAAAAATAAAAAAGGAAAAATTTTAACTTTTTGCCTCTTTATTTTTTGAAGTGAGGTTTAACTTCCAAGAAAAGAAACAAGTTAGTTTGAAATACCATAATGCATTAAACAAAAGTATGATTTACAAGTTTGAGGAAGATGAGCGATCTCCCTCCATTACGAGATTAAATTTTGAGTGGGAAATGAATTTCAGCGTTCTCGGTGAACGAGAGAAAAAAGTCGTGTTTGTTTGTACAATCTGAATGTGTTAGTATACGTTATCGAAAGTAGTAGCGCTAGTGGTTACCGAGCGAGTGTTGGTGGAGTGTAGAACAACAGTTTTTGCTTGTGCGAACGTCAAATTCCAAAAAAGTTTCCAATCAATCATCAATCTAGTAATAACAAATATCAGATCAAAATTCAAATTCAAGAGAAATCTAAAAAATCAAACCGAATCCAACGAAACGAAAATTAATATTCAAGCTCGTAGTATTGTGGATTCAAAAATGAATTAAATTACGAAAGTCGAAAATAATCAACTATCAACATGGAAATGGAAAGCTCGGAGAAAACGTAAATTATCGAAATAAAACGAAATTTTCATCTGATAAAGTTCTAATCAGTTTTCAATTTGTTTAACATTAACTAGAATCAGTATAATATAAGTATAATACTACGATTGTTCCTTAACTTGTGTTTTTAATGATTTATTCATTTAGTCCTTATAATTTTTTCTGAACTTAATGAACTATCATTCTTCTATCTCGCGAAAATTTCTATTTCATTTCACAACTTCTGGCTCAAGATGATTAAGCTTGTGAATTACGTCGATTCTGATGATGACGATCGTGAAATTCTGGAGGATTCATCTAATATTAACCCCAATGACCCTTCAACTACTTTCGTTGTAAACCATGGAACTCAGTTTGAGGAATCCGCTATCAAAGAGTCTGAAGACCCTACAATTGCTTCTGATGTAAAGCGTGAGACTCAAATAAAAGAATTTACTGTCAAAAACACCGAAGACACTACAGCTACTTCTGTCACAAATAAAGCGTCTTCTTTGGCAATTAGTATTTGTGCTGCTCCAGATGTTGTGCCTATGGTAAGTAAAATTTAGATTTTTTACATTTTTGGCCTCTACTCAAATCATCTCACTGTCCATCGTTACAGGGAAATGAAAACGACCGTCTTTTGCTTATTGATCGTAATGCAAAAGAAATTACTGTTAATTTAACGTGCGATGAGTTATTTGCGCCAGAAGTAGGACCAGTAAATCCATTTCTCAGCCAACAACAACGATCTATCAGGAATATGCTCTCTGGATTCGTAGAACAAGCCCATTTGAACGAGTTCGAGTTTGAAAATCAGCGAAGGACATTCACTAGTTTTGGTAATTGTCAATGCATTATTAAACATTCGTCGTACTTGAGATAGAGTAATATTTATTAATAATTATTCTTGTAACAGGTTACGCCATTGATCCATCAGTCACCAATGAAAAGACCGATAATATTGTCGCGAGAATACCAGATGTTAGTTTGGCCAAATCTGAGCTTCCAGCTGAGAAATTCACCACTGTGTTCGAAAAAACTGTAAAAAGACCAGGAGATAAACGCAAACGAATGAGAAACGATGATCCTTCGGATCTAGAAGGATTTGTCGGACCTTGGGCTCCCTATGTCGATGAAAAACGTGATATCATACCATCAGAGGTTTATCATTTTTTCATGTTTACCTTAAATTACCGACTGCGTCAGTATGAATTTCAACCAATTTAATGTAAATTACAATTACAGGAAGAAGCAGCAGAACTGGAGGAGTATTTAGCAAAACGACATAAAATGGGCAAGCAAACTGATGATAAGCCAATGGAAGAGAAAACAATACTTCACAGTAAGTTCATGCATTCAGGAATTGTTTTAGTGTGATGGTAGTTTCGTCCATAACCTTGTACTGGTCTTTCAGTTAAAAATCCGTTGGATTATCAAGGCAGAAATTTCTTACATCCACCTCAGGATGTTGGCGTAAATTTGAAAAGCGATGTACCTCCTACGAAATGTTTCTTACCTAAGGCTCATATTCACACGTGGAAAGGCCATACCAAAGGAATATCAGCTATACGGTGGTTTCCCAGAACCGCTCACCTCTTATTGTCAGCTAGTATGGACTGTCGCGTCAAGGTGAATTTCAGTTTTAATACTTGTTTATAAATTGTAACTTTAAAACTTAGTTAACCAATTGTTCCAGCTATGGGAGGTTTACAATGAAAGGAGATGTATACGTACTTACTATGGACACAAACAGGCTGTCCGAGATATATGTTTCAATAATGACGGAACGCAATTTTTGTCTGCAGGTAAGTCTATTTCAAGCTTCTGACTGCTAATTCTTTTGTAAAATATTCTAATTTAGGAATTTTTCCAGCTTACGATCGTTACATAAAATTATGGGACACAGAGACAGGATCTTGTATTTCTCGTTTCACCAGCCGTAAAGTAGCGTATTGTGTTAAATTCAATCCGGAACCCGACAAACAACATTTATTCGTTGCTGGAACTTCCGATAAAAAAATAATCTGCGTAAGATATGATTTTTAGTCTAACTTTTTGTACTTATTTTTCTTACATGTTCCATATAAATATTTATTCAAGTATTAATTTTCTACGGAGTATTGGATATTTGCTTTTTCATGCTTAAATTATTCTGTTACAGTGGGATAGCCGCAGCGGAGAAATCGTTCAAGAATATGACCGACATTTAGGTGCCGTTAATTCAATTACATTTGTGGATGAAAATAGACGATTTGTTACCACTTCTGATGATAAAAGTCTTCGAGTTTGGGAATGGTTAGTGTTGAAATCGTACAAAGAAAGTTAGATTATTGTTTCGATATAGGTTTATTTGATTGTTGTGACTGTTGTGACTGTTGTGACTGTAACGGATCCAAACAATCATGTAACGTGTTATCATAACTGTATCAAACCCCATAATTTCTTTTATTTTTTTTTTGTTTTAAATATGGTTGTCTTATTTGTCATCTGAGAAACAGAGTTAACAAATTCAAATTATACCTCGCGATCAATCCGCCAATTATAAAGTGGAACTAGTTGTTATCCACTACAATTTAATTTGAGACTTATAATCTTCCTAAGAAAAGACACCAGTGAGAGAAAGAACCACGGGGAAAAAGAGAAATGGAGCAGTGTTTTTTTAATGTTTTTCCCCTTTTTTTCTTTTGGTTTTTTAGTTTTTCAAACAATAAGAAAGCGAGGGATGTACTTGGAGGAAAATCTAAAAATTTGCCCTTGAGAGAAGCTACAGACTTCGACTAAGGCTAAGAACATTCTTTAGGACAACCCTTTTGCTAAAAGTAATCAATTTCTGAACATGAAATAGCTGTCTTCCGTTTCTCTCCCCATCGATTTTCTTCCTTCCCTCTCAAAATCCACAACTTTTTTCCCTAAGGGCAATGGACTTTTTCCTCTCTGATGGCTCATCTACATGATGAAATCATTTCAATCATGAAAATCTGTCCAGCCATTCTCTGTAACTTAGTTTCTCAGTAAAAATAACCTTATAGAAATTAAGATATAGAAAATGTTGGAAAAAAATTTTTTTCAAAGAGTCAATTCCTTTCTCATGGAGTAACCTAAGGTACTGAACATCTGGTGTGGTAGCCTTTTACCAACATTGTGAATGTTCCGAAAAATGGAACGTCAGAAACCAGAATAAATATGCTGATAATCGTGCTAATAATAATTTTGTTTCCTTGAAAAATGAAATTTTTTTCTCAGAATGTCCCTATTCTGTAGAAATCCTTACCGCTTTTTTAAACACGTGTTCAATAATAAAGGCGTTTTGTGTCAGCAGGGTTGGCGCTGAACAAATTATTTAACCATTCTACTTTGTGGATTGAACGACATAATTATAAGACTGGATAGTAAATAAGACTATTCAGCACCAATCCAAGATACAGTTTTCATCTAATCGATATTAATTAATTGAACGGAAGTAATTATAATTTTTCAACTAAAATTCAAATATTAAGGACTATTATGAGAATTTATCAAATTATAGTATAAATGAAAAGTAGCAAACTAATAGAATTCTATCTTGTCACTCCAAAAAGACTGGGTATCTATCAAAATCATTTTGAATAAAAGAGAGAAAAGAATATATTTTTTCCAAAGAGTGATTTAATCTATCTTAATATTGCAATTTTTTACTCAACAGGGACATTCCAGTTGACATGAAATATATCGCCGACCCGACTATGCATTCTATGCCAGCCGTTACGTTATCGCCTAATCAAAAGTGGTTGGCCTGTCAGAGTATGGACAATAAAATTGTGATATTTTCTGCATTGAATCGTTTTAAATTCAATCGAAAGAAAACTTTTTCTGGTCACATGGTTGCTGGCTATGCTTGTTCATTAGATTTCTCTCCTGACATGAGGTATTTTCTCTCATCAATACTCCTTTTGTGTGTTGATTAATATTTTGTACTGCTTTGATATTAATATCGGTATTTTAACCTTTTTTTGTTTTTCATCAGTTACATCGTATCCGGTGATGGCGACGGGAAATGTTACGTGTGGGATTGGAAGACAACGAAAATGTTCAAAAAATGGAAAGCTCATGACTCTGTGTGTATTTCTGCGTTATGGCATCCTCACGAAACAAGTAAAATTGTTACCGCAGGTTGGGATGGACAGATTAAGTATTGGGATTAATCATACTTACCCTAAATTTATGTATATTAATTTTCTTTAATGAAATTATATCTGTTGTATTTTTTCTTGTAAATAAATGTGCGATTTGATTACTGAAATAAAAGTATTTCGTGAACTTTTGCCCAAAGCTATCTGTTGGAAACTTTCTTTTACTATCTTAAAGTTAAGGCATTTGATTAGCTACTCAAAATTCATCCTCGTTTATTGGTTTACGTACTCAATATGTGAGATCATTTGACTTCATTTATCAGCTTTTTCTTTGTTATACTGAAAAGCAAAATGTGCAGTATTCGGGAAACTATTTTGTTCTCCAGTTTCAGTTAATAAATTAAACGGAAACACAGTTTGCAATCATCAAAATTTATTTCAATTCACTTGTTTAGTCGACCTCTTGGAAACATTCTTTCTTTTTTTTTTACTGAATGGATTTGTTGGAGATGAATATACTAAAAGTTCTTTAATCTGCGTGGCAAAATAACAACAGGATATTGGAAAATTAGTCCCTTGTTTCGATTCTTCACGAATACCTCGAGAACAGCGTTGGTCGCAAGAAAAAAAAATCATGATCAAAAATAAAGCTGACAAAATTTTTTGCAAGAATGTTTCAATTTATTTTTTTCGTATCTGTCTTAATGGTCGAGAAATTCACCTGACTTAATCGCACTTTTTGTTTAGTTTTTTTAAATGCCAGAGAACAGAAGTGTACCTGACCGTGGCTTTGAAAACTATGGAAAGAATAACAAGTTGATAGTCAGATTTCTCGAAAACATGAGGTAAGTATAAAAAAAATGGGTATATTCTTGAAGAAAATTTTGTCAGATTTATTTTTTTAAATAACTATTTTTGGCTTTAACACGCTTTGCGTTTCCTCATTCTATCTTGAAATTCCATTGCATTTAATAATTTTTTTTTAAATTAATTTATTCGACAAAAAAGAAATGTTCATTAAATTATCGCGCATAATTTTTCGAATTTATTTAGCATCCTGGAAATTCCAATTTGTCGTCAGTTCGCTGGTCACCAAAAAAAAAATCTTAAATAACAAAAATACGTTTTTCAACTACGTCAAAATAAAAATTTTCAAAAGTTCTATAAGTTCGTAGTAGGTATTTAGTTTTTTCTTAAACTTTTAGCAAATTTTCCAACGACTGGAACATTTTTCTCGTCTCACAATTTGTAGTCGAACAATATAAATTAAGAAACCATTGCATTTCTTCTTCCCACCGTAGAAAAGTGTATTTCACTGATCTAAAAATTACGTTGTGATTTTTATTCTTACCAACTATGAATTCCGTTTCAACCGATTGCGGTTACCAGGATGTATTATTTCAAACTTTTCTACATCTCACTACCCAAAAATCTGCGATGATCCTTATCGAATAATATCAATATAGTCTTCTCACCCATCTTCCAGAAAAAAATTGAATTATTATGTAAATACGCTTTCAGTAGGCAATTTTATGAAGTAGGTAGCCCAATATTCAACTTATCAATAAATCAAACTGCTATAAC
Organism: Ericerus pela; assembly: GCA_011428145.1. Lineage (NCBI taxonomy): Eukaryota > Metazoa > Arthropoda > Insecta > Hemiptera > Coccidae > Ericerus > Ericerus pela. The sequence continues at coordinate 1,571,736 of WOFM01000464.1, forward strand.
TAACGTTATTATTCATAAAATAAATTTTCGAAGTTAATGGCGTTATTTTTTATCATGAAATAATAAATTCGATAGCTTCGTTTTAAATAACATGTAGTCCACCTGAGCCACACGCCTAGTTTGGAATCGCACTTATCTCCGTAGAATATCTGATAAATTATTTTCTTGATATGCAAACCTATTCAAAAGCTTCTCGAATAAAATTATTTGTACAAAGAATCGGCCAAATTTGGCTAATTCTTCGAATAAGTGGCGGAACCAGAGAGAATTCACGGACAACATTAATTTATTGAACGAAACATTACACAATATTCACGCGAGGAAACAAAAAAAAATGAAATAAAAAGAAATTATAACAACCCAAAAAATAAAAAGCTATATAAAGAGAAAAGATAGATAAAAATCGAAACGGATATGAATTATCGAAACGCTCAAGCCGAACAAAAAACAAACTATATACGTAGAGAATAGGTATAATAGTAATCATACATTACGATAAAATGAAAACCGTAAAAGCTGTATACAGCACAAACGAACACAACGCGTGAATTTAAATTCACAAAATTCTGTAGAAAATTCGCAACGAATTACCATCCGTAATAAATGACTATAATTAATTATAATAATGCAAACAACTAAACTCGACGATGTACTGTCAAAAATTTCACGTATTTTTCACAAGTACCGATGGGGAAAAATAATGGTATAAAAATTAGCAATAAACGTACATTCGAAGGATATTAGAGGGACATTAAATCACATCTTTTCTGTTTAAAAAAAAAAAAAAGAAAGAAAAAAAAAGGCATTGTGAACATAATTTCAATAGTTAGAAGGTATAGGTAGTACAGAACCACACACAGATAAATAAAGGGAAAAACCTTTTTCAAAATTTCAAACTTTTTTTTCAAACTACAAATATTGAATACAAATCGATCAACAAGATAAATAAATAGTATATACACTAACGATCGAATGCTTCGTGAATGAAATATCGATAGTATAAAATTGAAGATCACTTAATCGGGATACGATCAAAAAAATGCATCAATACGGGCACAAAATTAGCGACGATAGAAAAACATAAAACACGATTTATAAAAAGAAATTTTACATTAAATCGAGATTCAAATGTCAATCCATCTACAACAAGTCACTAAATTAAATCTGCATTCAAGAACTGAGTATTTGTCTACACATAAACCGACCAATTTTTCTAGAACACGGCCTTTACGTGAGGGCATGGACTCAACTGAAAGAGATAAAACACAACTCGTAAACTTAATTAATGCCACAATATAATCGGAAAATAATCGTTTTTTCGTTATTCGTGCAAAACCACTTCACCGTTCACAGACGACTATACCCCTAAAATGATGAAATCGGACGAAAAATTTGCTACATATTTTTCGCCAACTTTCTGACTGGCTTCTCATTCGAACGTTCTCCAAACGAATTGCCAACCATGAATACAGGGTTCAGAAAAAAACAATATAAAACTTTAAGGGTTCCCTACCAAAACCTACAGGTGATACATACTTATATCGGATGGCACACGAATTTAATGAATTGAATTTCAAAATTATATTAAAGTTACATTATTTTTGGATCAACGAATACGATCTATTTGTTGTTACTTTTAAAATTATAAACAGGACAAAAAAGTTTGGTAGGTGAAAAAAAAAAGATCCAAGGGCGCACCCAGCAACTCCCCCTAAATTCCAGTTTACATTTAAAAACAGTACTCTTTTTTTTTGTTAGTTCGTCATAAATGAAAATTTGGGTCGAACCCCTCCAATCCTTCAGATTTTGACCCGAAAAGTAAATACATTAAATAAAATAATTTTTTTTAATCTTATTCTGAAAAAATTTCAGCCAGCTAAGAAAAAAAAAAAGAGGCGAACCGTAGTTATTTAAAAAAAGTTCATGTCATCAATTTAGCAACTGATCACTCCAATTAGCAGTAAAATGGAAGTTATTTTCACTATAAGAAGAATTAAATGTATAATTATGAAATCATTTTCTTAGACAAAAGATGTCACCCATCCGTTTACGTGCTATTTTCTCAATTAAAATGAGGTGAACCAGTTAAATACATAAGAAGTGGTGTCATCATATGAGCTTACGATACAATCGATCAAACAGTTGACTGCAAACACATAATTTGGTTGCTCAAATAATAGCGCGGACACATTAGATATAATTTTTCTCGAATAAACAATAATTTCCTAAATTCAACAGTTTGCTCGTTTTTTTTGGTTACTCTTTAACTTGAAAGAGAACCTGACACGAACTTGTATCACGACTGCATCATTTTTACGCACATAGGCTAAACGATATAGTGAGTCAAAAAACATAATTTTCATTTTATTGCAGTTCCGGATGGTTAAAGTACTCTGGCGAATAACAATTCAATATGTTCTGCAAACATTGCTTTTTAAAAAAATAAAATTTACAAACTAGTCACCGTTAAAAATTATATGTTTTCTCTCCAAAAACAATTGCGTTTTTTGACTTACACTGTTTCGCTTATGCAGGTACAATTCGACATTTGATACACATTCCGAACACCTCAAGACGATCCCGGCTCAGTTTGTATCAAAGTCGAAAACAATATAAAAAAGAAGGTATCTAAGTGTAAAGAGCTTAGATTTCTTCGGGCGAATGTTACAACCCACAAGGTACAAGAGAAAAACACCCTATAAAATGAACTTCGCGACTAAATTATTACGACATAAAAATATTCCAAACGTAACTTTCAACAAATCGAAGGCAGTGTAACCGTTAAAATTACTTTCGCTATATCCGTGTCCTCTTGACACTATTCCATGAACTATAAATAAGTAATAATATAAAATACGTTATACAATCGAGGAAAACAATCGAAAAAAGAATGAAGGGCAAAACACAAAACGTTAAAACGAAAATTTCGTAAACAAAAAAAAGAAAAAAGAAGTAAAAACGAGATACTTTTTTTTCTTCTTAACTTTCCGAATTGATCGACTCACGTACCACATTATGCATTTTCACGTGCTTATTATGGTTCGACTTGGTGGCCGACGACTTGCCGCAAATGTGGCACACGTGCGGCTTCTCGCCGGTGTGCACCTTCTCGTGCTCGGTCAAATAGTAGCTGCGCGAGAACAGCTTGCCGCACACGTCGCACTTGTAGGCGCGCGGCTCCATGTGCTCGCGCATATGACGAATGCAGTTGTACTTGCGTATGAACTGGCGTCCGCACACGTTGCACGCGTACGGCCTGCAGTTGTTGTGCGAGCGTACGTGCGCGTCGTAGTCCGTCTTGTGGATGTACGCCTTCACGCACAGCTTACACTTGAACGGCTTGGAGGAGCGCGACATATGCGTCCACTTGTGCAGCTGCAGGTTCCACTTGGTGCGGAAGCTGCGCGAGCACTCGGTGCACGCGAACGGTTTCACATCCTCGTGGATTTTCATGTGCGTCTGCAGCGACGAGTGCAAATAGGTGACGTTGCAGATCGGGCACGGGACGAGATTCTTCATCTTCTTCTTGGTCGCCCACTCGGACACGTACGTCTCGTTGTGCCACTTGCGCACGTGCCGCGTCAGGCTGGCCGCGTGCACGAAACGCTCCACGCAGAACGGACACTGCTTGGGCTTCTCGTCGTGAATCTCTTGGTGCCACAGCAGCTTCACCTTGCTGTGGAACACCTCGCCGCAGTCGCAAACGAAGTCCTTCACCTTGCGTTTGTGGTTCAAGTGCAGGTACTTCTTGTGCTGCTGGTAGTTGGAGTAGCGCTTGAACTGGCAGTCGCACAGCTCGCACTTGATCGGATTCTCGCCGGTGTGGATGTTGACGTGCTCGGCCAGCTTCTGCTTGGTGACAAACGACTTGTCACAGTCGTTACACGAGTACGGTTTCACCTTCATGTGACGCTTCTGATGCAGCATGTAGCCGGGTCGCGTGTAGAATTTCTTGCCGCAGGTCATGCACTCGTACGGGTGCACCTTTTGGATGTGCTGCTGGTACTCGTCGGCGGTGGCGAAGCGCACGAAGCACGTCGGGCAGACGCAACTGCGTTTCTTAATGCCGTGGAACACCTTCAAGTGCTTGAGCAGCGCAATGCTCGTCTGAAACGAATCGTTGCAGATGCGACAAATTATGCAGTCAGGCGCGGCGGCGTCGTCCTTGCTGTCCGGACTGTGCTCCTCCTCCTCCTTCACCGACTCCAGCTTACATTTAAGACGTTTGCCGAACAACGACTCGATCGTGAGGCCGTCCTCTTCGGAATGCTTTTCGGCGATGTGCCTCTGCCGCTGTTTCCACGAGTCAAACTTCGTACGACAGTAGAAGCATATGAATTCGCGTTGAACTGCCCTCTTTTTGCGGGTGCCGCTGCCACTGTAAAAGCAGAGTGAGCATACCACTATCAAACATAAACGATCAAATTTATTTTTGGGGGAGAACCCAGACATAGTATGCTCCCAGTATTAGAAATTATTGGCGAAATATCTGCAGTCTGTAATTGACTTGGGACGGGTAAATATACGGAGTTACAAATTCTTTGCGGCGACTTTTTACCAGAAATGAGCCAATACACAATCAATAGAGTTAACAAGTACTGCATCAGCAAGTGGATCTAGAGGATTCAAATGCTCAATGCGAGCGTCGGTAAATTACAGAAATTTTCGATTAAATACGCAATCAGAAGTGTAAGCTCTTGGACAAGACATTATAATTGCTAAAGGAATGTCTGTTCAGGAAAAAACTTATCCCAATGCTGGCAAGTTTGAAAAGAAAATGTTTGGAAACTTTGATACAAGAAAATATGAATGAGTGTCTTTTTTATTTATTTTTTTATTTTTCGCAAGAGAGGAAAACATATATTTAAGGATTATTATATTAATTACAAGCTGTTATCCGCAGCTTCACTTGCGTAGTGTCTAATAATTATTCTAACCCTTTTTTTGTACATTCCAACTGAGCCAAATGAAATCCATGAAGAAAAAAAACCGAAGCGGAATGAGAGAGAATCATATCACTTCATCAACCAGGAGACGTCAGCCGATGAAAAAAGAAAGTGGAAGAAGTTTTTTTTAATTCTTTTTTACTCGTTTTCGTTTGTTTCAAGAAATGTTTTATCTGTTTTCTATTTTCACTGACGGTAAAAATTGGTAACTTTGCCTCCAGGGGAGCTACGAACTTCCTTGATGACAATAAACCTTTCTTGGAATATCACAATTTTTTCAGGAAAATCTCATGAAAATCTATCTAGTGGTTCTGAAGTGATAGTGTTTCCAACAGTTTTCTGCTAGTAGTATTTTATAAGTAGAGATAGAGAAAGAGACAGAGATAACGCATATTATTATTCACTCTCCTTAATGAAATCAAATTTGTTCACATTCGTACCGAATTTTAACAATAAAGTAAGCTGCAGGAAAACAAAAGGCGAAATTAAACATAAAAAATAATTACCTAGAAACTGTTTCGAGAGTAACTTCGGATTCTTTCTTCGCAGATTCGTCTTTATTGGTGAAGGTGTCGAAACCTTTGGCTCGACCTACGTCTTCGATGATCGAATGCAAACCAAGTTTTACATCTTTATTATCGCCAACATACGTATTTTCAAAATTTTTGGATCTCTGTTGCATCTGTAAGCGTAGTAATTATGTGAATAAATTTTATTGTAGTAAAGTTCAAATGAAGTTGATCACAGAAATACTGATTGAAAATTTGAGCAGAAAATTTCATGCAGAAAAAAATTAGGCGTAAATTTCAGATACAAAGGCATAGAACGTAGTGTAAGGAGAAAAAAAACAATGTAACATTATAACTGTAATATAAAATTATGGCATGCTGACTACTGTCGAAAACTGGTTAAAAATATAATCTCCTAAGCGACTACAGAACGTCAAAATTATGAAACTCGAGCAATCCAAAAAAAAAATTATTTACTTCGTATTATTTTACACGAGATAGGAGAAATGAAAATTTTTGGAAATCCTATTATGTTTCATACACGAAAATGGGAGAGTCACACAGAAAATTCAGAAATAATGGAAATGAAATCAGAGAAAGTTCTTCATTTTTTGTTTTCAAAGCAGACGAAATAAGGCAAGAAACCTGTCCATTATAAAAAAAAAACTGGTAACAAATCAGAGCAAGGGGAGAAAATTGAAAAGCCCACCTTGAAAACAACCTCATCTATATTTTCAAATTTCTTAATGAAGGTAACACCCAAAAAACTTTATCGTATAATGTCTTACTAACTTATTTTTTCGAACTGAATTTCAAGGAGAGAAAATAGGCGAATACGTCATTACTTCTGCATGAGATAATCAAATTTTCAAATGTATACAAATGTTGAAAAACAATTTAGCAAAAAATTCAAAAAGCTTCTTTATTCTGGGCGAAATTAAAACTGAAAACCACAAGTCTGACAGGGATAGTGGAAACTGAATTCGAGGGCCAACCTCGCTTAAAATCCTTATTTCGAACACAAGCAATTGATCTGTAATTTTTTTCAGTGGAGGGTGACGAATAAAACAATTTCTATGATTTTGACGCGGATGAAAGTGTTATTAGAGAACAAAAAAATTTCAGAACCAAAAAAAACACTAAACGTTTTACTCTCGCATTATTACTCAAGTCGATTTAAATGACTGAAAAAATAAGACAAAATGTACCCGTATGTCGAGGGCAGATGTCATCTACTTTCAATCGATGCCATCCCAAATTCTTGATTTAAACACAACATACACAAGAATCGCAAAACCCAACGCCACCTCTGGCATCATTTACGTAAATGGCGACATGTTATTCCAACACGCAAGATTTTTCAATAAAATAAAGTTATCGTGTGATTGCTGCGTTTAGTTCAAAAACAGGTCGTACAATGAAATCAAAATTTGCACCTCAAGTAATCTTTCCTTCGTCTCTCCATTTATTGTTTTTTTTTCTCGAAATTTCCGGGATTGTCAACATCCTACACAGTTATTACGTTCCCCATTGACTAGACAATGCAGTTGTATGCGATATCAAATCAGACAAGTAATTTTTACCTGAAGTTCCCAAAGAGAATTTTCGTTTCCACTAAGACTTTCTTGGCCGGACAATTCACCCCTAGGTGGCATCGACTCGTCTGTCTGTATATTGAATGGACTTATACGTGAGCTTCCAGCAGACTCTACTCGATCGCTAACGTTTTGGAGTGCTTCGTCCGTCCCTACCTCGTCTCGATAACCACTAGTTCCTTTACTTTTGACAATAACGCTCAACTCTTCGTTTTTCAAGTTCGATCGAACAACATCTCCGGGAGGAGCCTCAACGTTCGTCTGATTTTTCACTGAATTATAGACGTCGACATCGGCGAACATCGTCTTGTTCACCGACGATATGAGCGACACAGACGACAAGAAACTGTTTCGTATGCCCAAAAAGTTGTAATCCGATCCACCTCCAGCGTTGAACGAACAGTTTCCAGGAATCTCGTCATTCGGCAGAATGTACTGATCATTATCACGCCGAGGCGCACAGTTGAGAGACTCTTCTGTAGTATCGGGTAAAATGTGCATAGCGTTGTCCGAATTCGAAATAACAAAATCGTATTCGTTCTGATTACCGGACGCTACTAATGCATCAGAATTCTTATTATCGTCATCATACGTTGAACTACGATTATTGCATTTACTCGACTGAGCACTAGGGTCCGTTTGAGACGACAATGCGTCGCACTTGACGTTTACATCAGTCGACGACCGAGCTACCGGTGAGAATTGCTCATTCGATGAATTCGTGCACTCCGTATCAGGAGTTGTGACATGTTCGTCACCTTCGTCCATATGAAATGGCGAACCGTCGCTTTCGTAATTCAAGTCGCTACGAACTCGAATTACAGACACAGCCGCTGACGGTATCAACTCATTTCGTCCCTCAAGTTCTACATTATCAGTCGCATTTATATCAATGTCGTCGTCAGGTGACGAACACAAATCCGAGGTCACGGACAAGCAACTGGACTTATCATCTTCATCAACATCCAAAGGCCGTTTTCTATTAACTTGCTGACTTCGCAACGTTTGGTCGAAAATATTTGCCACCTCATCGTCAGTTTCTTTCTCATCGTCTTCTGTACTGTTCGTTGTATTTACACTATTATTAGTTGGCGGCGACGAGGTATCATTACTTGAATTTGATTCGTTTAGTTGAACATTCGAACTATGAGATTCATCATTACGGCCAATAGATGAACTGAACACGTCTGTTGCTGCCAATGTTGGTGGGTTTACGACACCAATCGATTGAACCGGATTTTGTGGCACGACTACGCACGGATTTACTAATGAATTCGTGACGATATTATTTGGTACAATAACAGACGTAGGACCAACGTTGTAGACTGGTATCAACACAATATTGCCGTCGCTGGTAATAAACTGGTGATATGAGTAAGCATTACATGCGTTTGTAACATTGGGTTGACCTATTAAACTGTTTGTCAAGGAACTCGGAAACTGAATACCGTTCACACACTGAACGCCTGAACTGTCGTAGGTGATCGATGGCGTCGTTCGAGGTAGTTGGTTATTTGAAGGTTCAACAAAAGTAGAAGTTGTAGATAAAACTCCAACAGTACTCCGATTAAGTCCGAATACACGATTTTCTGCAACTGATACGGAAGTCGAATCTCGACTAGAATTATTCGAAGCGAGGTCAACATTACTCTCAACGCTTTCAGTGTTTAACGGGTCTTGTTTCAACAAGGCTTCGATAACTTTTTCTTTCGAGTGCGTCTGAAGATGGTTCTTCAATGAAATACCTTCACGAAGAAACAGCGAACACACAGGACAAACAACTGAACTTGAAGCTTGCTTCTCCATTATCTGTGAAAACAAACAACAGATAATAATATAATCAACTATAAAAATTATTTTAAATTACAATTATAGTTTTGTGTCGTATAATAAAATTATATGATTCAAGATTTGAGAAATCCATATTTCAGTGAGTCAAGCACCTAATTTGTGTATACCAATGCTACAATTAACAACTGCAAAAAATCTCAAAAGCAATATACCTCATTAGTTAACTTCAGAATGAATCTAAGTGAGATATCACAACACAAAGAAAATGGTAAATATCATGTTCAATCAAATTTAAAAAAATCAAATGATTTATTACCTTTACGTTACTGTTGAGAATTGGTTCAAACGTAAAATAAATTTCATCGATTTATGAAACAGAGCACCATTTCTAAATTTCAATACATTACGAATTACGATGGAGCAATCGGTATAATCCCATTAAATTTCAAACACGAACCATTGAAGAAATACCTTCAGCAAAGTAACCAAAAGCTACAAGCGTTTCCACAATCTGTGAGCAAATTTTCGAATGAAAATAAACACCAACTACTCCCGAAAATACAAGAAATGAATTTTATTTTGTTCAGTGTTCTCCGATGTCTCCAATTTTCCAATATTTTATCAAGAAATAAGACATTTTTTGATGAAGAGAAAAGAGAGAGGAAAATTTAATTTAGCTATGTTCGAAGTTTCAAGTGTTCCGAGGTTGCAAAAATGAAAAAAACAACAATAAAATTGTGCAGTTGCTGTGAACGTAGGTAACCATTCTGTGAACATTTACGGTGTACTCGATCTACCAACTCTACATTAGTGTATATTCCGCTGATCTGAATACGCTGTTGCAGAATCGATATTCAGCTGGAATCATACATTTTCTTTATTTTGTAAAACAGCACAAGTTTTAAGTGCACTCCAGCATGCCTATTATTTCAAAAAAAAAAAAAAAAATGGTAAAAATATTGTTTTTTTTTGTTTTATATTTGGACTTGTGATTAAAAATTCAAAAATTTTAAACTTCGCGAATTAATAAGAGGAGGTCTGGAAAAATAAGAATAAATTATAATGAATTAACTGGGATTTTTAAATTCTTCTCGTTTTTTGTGTTTCAAGAAGTAAAAATTAGTCATAAAGAAATCAATTCCCAATTCACATGAATTTATAGGTATGCTAGGCCATAATATCATATCTATAGTTCAAGTCGTTTCGTTTCACTTGGTAAACTACATAAGAGAAAAAATAGTGTACTTGGAAATTTTCGGTGATTTTCAAACTTTTTTTTTCTGCAATTGCGTTTGATATTTAGAAAAAACTTAAATCTGGTCTGGAGGTTACGTAGGTGAATTTACTGAGCTAAATACACTAGTATTACGTATTAGTAGTATTAGATGAATTGAATGACAACTAGAATTTACGTATAACCCTTTGATTTTCCTAGATCTTCTTCGTAAAATGTATTTTGTCGTTGGTATCATTTATATTGTTGGGGAAGTAGAAGTCTACTTTCTAACTTTTAATTAAATAAAAAAATTATCGTTTCACTATGTTATTTAGTTATCAAGTTATTGCCATTGTTAAAAGTGTAAAGTGTTGAGTAAAAGTAATTATTTGCTCACCTTAACAATTTCTACAAGATATCCTTATAGGCTATCGCTATCCTTATCATAATTATATGAATAATGAAGGACCAACAATCGTTCCTTTCAATTTGAAGTTATTTGACTAAAGCCTGAAGCCTTCGAAGTTTAATTTAGGTTTTTTTAGTCTGTTTGCACTAGTATATAACTGTCTTTGAATTTGTATGCACTGTTTTCACGCATCCGATGGTAAGGAAGAATACAAATTGTCAGTTTGCTGACCGAAAAATACTGATACATTATTCGTCATGCTGTGTAAATGGTATCAGATGTGATAATCCGGTGAATGCTTATGGAAAATTTTTGTTCATTTGTCGCTTTCTGATTAACTTTGAGCGTGGAAATAAGCCGAACGATGTTTTGTTTTTTTAATTGTATAATTATGTTAATAGAGTACTGTACTAAAAAGTATGTTCATTTTAATTTATCCGCGTCTGTCTCGTTCTTTTTTAGGCAACAGATTTTTGGACGTGGGTGTGCTGCCAAAAAGCTTCAGCCGAGTGACGCATAAATTAAATCAAGAAATCACAAATACTCGTCTCTGCTTCATAAATTTTCACAAGTCTAACTTATCATTTCAATTATCGGATAAATGCGGTAGTTGATGGCAGTCATAGTTGGGTTTCTGCGCACATATGTCGACTTGAGTAACCTTAACCTATACCAAAGCAATGGTGTTAGTCGCGATTAAAAATATTTTCAGAAGTCGTTTATGTGATGGCGGCGGCCACCACTATCGTTACTTGTTTCCTCTTCGCCATTTGAGTAGCGGAAGTAGCATGATTCTTGGAATAGAATCGAGTTGTGACGATACCGGCTGCGCCATTCTTAACACCGACGGACAAGTACTCGGCGAATGCGTAATTTCTCAGCAAGATGAAACGCTGCGGTATAGTCGTTAATTTATTATACGGTGTTTACTATTTCCTGTTGGTACCTCTGATACAAACATGAGTAAAATTCCATAGTTTAGCTGCCATGTTCCGATTTCGCTGAAATTTGGTACACCCATTATATTCGATATTAACAATTGATATTTAGAAATTTCAGTTGTCAGAAGCAACTCAAAAACAATATTAACGACCAGCCACTCACCTACCACCCACAAAAAAAATTACCTAAACTCACCTTACCACCCACATGTCTGATTAAGAATCCAAACTTCTGTCACGCACGGAGTAATTGTGGTGACGTCGAATTAGAGGAGGACGCCGAAGCGCTTCACCCCGAAAACCGACGAAAAAACAATTTTCGAACTACCTTTATTCGGAAAGTAACGAATTCAACCCATGAATTTTGCAAACTTTTGTACTTTAATAACTCCCGTTCTAATTGTTTCGACCATTCAAGTTTATTAACCAATTGTTAGCATGGAGTACAATGTGTTCACAAATTTCAGCGAAATCGAAACATGGCAGCTGAACTAGTACAGTTTCCAAACGTGAATGTTTTCAATGGCAGTTGCTTTTCAGTACTTTGAATGAGTCTCAGTCTTATTCATGATGCTAATTTTTTAACACAGCTATCACAAACAAATACATACTCGTAATTAGGTACTTCATTACTCTCATTTTTGGTTTGCAAAGCTGCTTGTAACTAGTCGCTGATTTCATCGTCCACATCAAAGCTTGTCAATTAACTGAATTTTCCGTTATGTAACTTTAAACAATGAATTACTAACCAAAGTTTAGATTACACTTACGGTAATGGCGATTTTACATCGATGCGCAGGTTTGGCGGTATCATGCCAGTCATCGCTCGCGACATTCATGAAAAAAATATCGACGTCGTCGTCAACAGAACGTTAAACAACGCAGCCATGACGATAAACGACGTGGACGCTATAGCCGTAACCACGAAACCTGGTATGAAAATTTCAAATCATCCTTTCTCTCGTTCGTATACTTAGTGTATTGCATGAAACTCACACAGTAAGACGAATGGTCTGCATTTTTGTTTGTCATAGGTCTAGTTATGTCTCTATTGGTGGGCATTAATTATGCGAAACACCTGTCCAGGAGACACGAGAAACATTTCATTCCAATCCACCATATGGAGGCGCACGCTCTCGTCGGTAGGCTCGTTTACCCGCAGGTTTCTCTTTTTTATTTTTGCATTGTCGTATATATCGCATTTTTTCGATGTCCTCGTCGTCGTTGTCTCGCTGTGCAACACTATGAGAATCACAACGCGAGACGAGCAATCGACGGGTGAAACGCGCGACAACGTCACGTTATTATTCTCTCCTTCAGGAATTACCGTTTCCATACCTGACATTCTTGATCTCCGGTGGCCATTGTCTACTAGCCGTCGTTTATTCAATTCGTAAATTTATCTTACTCGGTAAAAGTATTGACGACGCTCCGGGTGAAGCTTTCGACAAGGTACCGACGATGCCCCAGAGCTTATAATTTTAATTTTCTGGCTGATTCGCTCTTCGATCTCAAATTCAAATGTATCTACACCTATTGGTTTCTGTTATTCGTGACAGATCGCAAGACGGCTGAAAATATTTAATGTGCCCGAATATCGTAGCTTGTCCGGAGGAGCAGCCGTTGAAAATGCAGCTCGTGGCGGCGACGCGTCTGCGTTTGAACTGACTCAGCCGTTGCAGCATTTTCCCAATTGCAACTTTAGTTTTGCCGGAATGAAATCGCACATCTTTTACCTCATAGCTCAGGAAGAGCAAAAATACGGTTTGTCGTTCGCTTCTGAACCATCTCCTCTCTTGACATAATTGTGTTATCTTCGGTTTTCCTTAGGAATTGCCGGAGACGAAGTACTGCCCAACGTCTCCGATATATGCGCAAGTTTCCAGTACACCATTGCGAAACACCTTTGCATGCGTCTGCAAAGAGCGATGGAATTTGTTGATCGACGCGACATGTTACCTACAAACAATCGGATACTAGTTAAGTGCCCCCGCTGTTTCCAAACACATCTGTCGTCGGCTTTAAGTCGGCAACAATCGACTCACCACACATATCGACTCATCACATGTGTATCGTTTCGTCACATTTTCATCCTTAACTCCAAATGTATCAACTGGGGCCGCTTGAGGGGAAGTGGAGGTGGACATCCCCTTGGGCCTAGCTGTTACAAATATTGATCGGCTATTGTGCAAACTGAAAGATGTGGTGATCTTTTTTTTTTCTTTTTTTGCTCTTCCACGGACCAAGTGGCGTTGTTTTTGGATTTTTTTGTAAAAATCTCAATTTTTCAAAATGTGTTGTAAAAATTGACCACTTCGCGAGGTCCCTGTGTTATCATTTCGTCGTACCTTCATCTTCTAAAAAATGTATCGGTTTGTCGCACCTTCATGTGATCATAAGTTCGAAAATTTTAGTAAAATATTTGGTCTTCAGAAATGAACAGATAAATAGGATATCTACAATATTGAATGAACTTCAAAAATTATCCAAACGGTGTTTACAAAAATGAGCTTAAAAAATATAATTAATTGTAAAAATTAAAAAAAAAAAAATGTGAAAGTGAATTTTTTTTATTTGACCAATTTGTTAAACAAATTTTGTTGGTGTCAGTTTGTGGTTTTCATACATGATGCTAATTTTTTTTTGAATTTTTTTTTGAGCTAGATTTAATAGGCGGTGGTCTTTGAGGTAATTTTTTTTTAAATTTTATTCGATTCTCATCTTGAATCCCCTTGAAAATTTCAAGTACAGTCCATATACATGGATGACTTTTATAAAATTGTGAATTAAAATGAGCATGGAACGATTCTCGTCCATTTATGGTGCGAGGATTATGCCTGTCATCTGAAGCCAGCAGATCAGGAGGAAACTTGGTCTTTTGTCCAGAAATTTATCATAAACATAGTGGGAGAATTCCAAGTCCGAAGTATGGACATCGCTTAAATGCGCACGTCTCCACATCAGTTCATCAGATTTTAAATTTCGTAATTTACGGAATCTGTAACCTTCAAAAATAATTGAATTGGAAACACGTTTAGTATAATTTACTTTTATGGACGACATATTGGTAAACTGTTGATACTAAATTAACTGATTGGAAAAGAGTGTGATGAACAGTTTCATTTTTGATTGTTCATATAAGTGGCCAACCGATACATTTTTTTCTAGATTAAACATGTGGCGAATTGACTGATAAAAATTTCAACTTCTTCAACCATAGAATATGGCGAATCAATCCTTACTCCTTCAAGTCACACGCGATGAAGGATGCGATGAAAAATGAAAGAAACATAAAACTGAGGCAGCCTTTTCCTACATGTACCTTTTTTGTTGACGAAAAGAAAAGTCGCTTCCAGTATGCACTTAATTTTTTGGCTTTTTCTATCCTTTCAACTTCACCTCTGTGCATATTTTCGAGTGTGCGAGCTCTACGCTGCACTTTGATACGCCGGACCACCTTATTATCATGATTAAAAATCCAACCCTAATATTCGACTTCTCAATGCGTAGTTTGTATCCGGCGGTGCTGCCTGTAATTCGTATTTTGCTCGTGCGTTTCAAATCGTTTGCCAACACATGGGCTACCGTCTCGTCGTACCGCCGCCTAAATATTGTACAGACAATGGTGTAATGATCGGCTGGAATGGTGTCGAAAAGTATCTAGAAAACGTTGACATCCTGTTACCCCATCAACTGGATGCGATTATCGCCGAACCCTGGTAAGTTCACCGTGATATCTTATCTCACTTTAGTATATTTTCCAAAAGAAAACAGAAAAAATTCTACGCTTGTCGAATAGTCCTATTACATTTATTGGCCAGAAAAAGTTTCGTACTCTCCTTCCACTCCTACTGTCCGTTTCTTATTGTGCACGCATTATTAGAAATTGCGTGAGTTCTTCCACTGAAGTAAAGCGACATACAGTAATCTGAAAAAAACCGAAGTGAAATCATGAATATTCCCTTTCGATAAATTGGCTTAAAAATTGCTTCTAAACATTTAGAAACTAATCGATTTAGTACTTCAAACTGAAACGGAAGTAGAAATCACCAAAATTTTATATTATTGAGAAATTAAAAGAAATTTGAGGAGAAAGTCCAAGCAAAATTTAACTTGAGTTGGAAAAAATGGGAATTTCTCATTTCTTTGCCGAGCTGTTTTTTCCCTTCTTATATAATGAATTTACGAACAAAAATGGCCACTGCAGATTCAGGTCTTATGCACAATGTCACATTTAAATGTTTTATTGAATTTTCAATTTTCTTTCAGTTGTCCCCTCGGCGAAGATTTCACCGCAGAGGTTTCAAGAGCAGCCATAAAATGTAAATGGATTAAACTGTCCACTTTGCTGAACGAAAACAACGAAACAAAACAAAAAACTGAAGCACTAAATAATGAGTCAGGATTTTAGTGAATTTTTGTAACCTTTTTAAATTAATAAAAATCCATTGTATTGTGGTTTTTATGTTTTCGTGCATTTTTTGCTGTTTTTCTCTCTGTTTTGAACCCAAATTCTCAGATGAGATCGAAAAAGTTAATTCTGACGAGAAAACTCATTTGTGATATCTCGTAATATTTTAGAACAAGTCGAATAAAATCTACGGAAATTCTAATTTTACAGAACCTTCAATAAAAAAAATAATAATGGAAAATAAGACAAATTTGTTTTAGAGTGGACCATCATTTGATCAAAATATGGGGCCACTGAGTAGTCCATTGACAATTAATTAAGTTGGACCACAGGGAAATAATAAAAAAATAAAAAATAATGAAGAAACTCTTTTCGGGTATTTCGGCTAAAAAGTCAAAATATACAAATACGTACAATACACATTATGATTCTACTTGATTGCCATTACACCAGTTCCTTCACGACGCTCTAAATTTGGTACTTCATTACCACTTGCCAGACATACAGTTTGCAGATACACCTGTCAGCTTCTACCAGCTGCCCACTGTGAAGTGCTAAGACGACAATAGTGGTTATTAAAACCAGAAAGCGCGTGACAATTACGCACGGTATCTAGCTTTGACTTACCCCTAAAGACAAAAGAGTAATTATAAAAATTGATTAAATATGTTGGAAACACCGTCATCCATTCACATAATAACGCCTGCCCGAATGCTGCTTAATTTCGTTTCAGTAATCAGCGTATCAAATCTACGCCTTCGGGTTGGTACCATCTTGCACTCTCATATACTACCTAAATCATATTTCCAACAAATATAGATACAATATTCATGGTGAATCATATCTTAACCTGAGCCATAACGCGATTAGTGAATGGAATATAATATCAGATCAGTGAATAGTCTCAAGTCTGTGTCCTGACTCCTGTCCTGGGTCAATGTGTGATCCTCCTTAGTCCTTTGGGATCCACTAATCCGTGGACGTCTGGACGATGGAAATTAAGTCACTTTTTGTTTTTTAATATTTACATAACTGATTTGTTCAAGCGAAAATCAAGGGAATTTTTCATATTAATATTTATTGGCATCACTGCTTTGATGATGTTGGATGACAGCGCTTCTATGAAATCCAATTTGTGGAGTTTACGAGGCATGGTGTGGTGTCATGTTAAATCAGTAATTCGTAATTTTAAATTATTTTCGGAAAAGTAGATTTGTTTTGCACTCATCATGGCGGATGCTGCGTAAGTTTAAATCGTTCTTTGAAACTTCTTTTCGCGTATGTTCTTAATATAACTAATTCAGCTTGCCTTTTGACTAAGTGTTTGTGATTCCTATCGCAATCCGGCGTATGTTTTTCCATTAGTGTCTCATGTTTTAATACCTTTTAATTTTCCACACTTTCAGGGCCAAAAAAGAGCAGAAAAGTGTTGTCGATGGTAAGAAATTACCGGCAGTGCCAGAACCAGTTTTAAAGAAGTACAAATCTCGCATCGTACATAAGCGTAAAGCTTTGTCCAAACAGTTGAAGGTAAATCGATAATTATCATTTCTTTGATATAAATTGTATGGATTGCTTCGTATAAATAATAATCAGCTTTTATTCTTCGTATAGGCTAGGAAAGTCCGTTATGTCAACAAACAGAAATGGTTGAAACGTGCTGAAAAATATGTGCGTGAATATAGGAATAAGGAACAGGATCAACTTCGACTCGCGAGAAGTGCCCGCAAAGCTGGCAATTATTATATTCCTCCAGAACCGCGTTTAGCCTTCGTCATCCGTATCAGAGGGTTCGTACACATTTAGTGTAGAAATTTTCCTTTTTATCGTGTATCTTCAGTCGTTGATTTTCCATTTATCAAATTATTACGAAACTCAATATCTTGATATGAAACAGCGAATGAGACACTGAAAATCAAAGTGTATGTGTGTGTTTGATGAAGTTTAAAGTTTCTGATGACAAATGAAGTAATTCTTCGAATTAAATTAAGATTCACATCAAAACTTTCCAGTAAAGTTAAGAAAACATTGGACAACGAAACTGCGATCTTTATTTATCGACTTTTTTGGCTATCATACGTTTATTTTTCTGGATTACATTCATCAGTCCAGGCAGGGGTGTTTGAAGAGCAGTTTACCATGAAAATTCAAAAAATGGAAATTCTCTATTTTCATTTCAAGATTGTTTTCTCAGTAGAAAAATGATTTACATTATTTTGCTCCTTGATCTTAAATTCAGTCCATGAAATTTCCTTTCGATTTTTAATCTTCGGCTGTTTTGATAATTTTTTTTTCTGTTGTAGTATTAATCAGATTCCTCCAAAAGTTCGTAAAGTTTTACAACTTTTCCGATTGCGTCAAATTAATAACGGCATTTTCTTGAAGCTGAATAAAGTAATTTTCAGTCTATTGTATATTATTATATTTCAATTTTATTTAACTTATTTTCATTTACTGATGTATTATGTCGTAGGCCACCATTAATATGTTGCGCGTTTGCGAGCCGTACGTAACGTGGGGCTATCCTAATTTGAAAAGTGTGCGAGAATTAATTTATAAACGTGGATATGCAAAAATCAAGGGACAACGTATTCCGATTTCAAATAACCGAATGATTCAGAAAAGATTAGGTGGGTTCCTGGTTACTAATTTTCATAATAAATCTGTAAGACATTGTTACTATATATTTTTTTTTAATTGCAGGAAAGTATGGCATTATCTGTATGGAAGATTTAGTCCATTCAATCTACACCTCAGACCGTGTATTCAAGCATGCTTCAAGATATTTTTGGCCATTCAAGGTTTGTATTTCTCGTCATCCATTTTTATCGATTTGTTGACCAACATTTTCACTCGTCTATGATCATTTTAACGATATTTTTACCTTTGAAATGTATCGAATTTCTGATTTTTAGCTGAATACTCCAACTGGAGGCTGGCGCAAGAAGACCACTCATTATGTTGAGGGTGGAGATTTTGGAAACCGCGAAGACGCAATTAATAAACTATTGAGAAAAATGGTATAAATGGACTTTTTAATAAATCGTTGTAAAATAGATTTTTTATTTATTTTTCCTTTATTATTTGTTACTATTATCTACTTTCATTACTTGGGAGTTGTCAAATTTCCAAAAAAGTGACAATAGCGCCGTTCAATCCGATTCTCAATCTTCCTCATTCACTGTAGTTGAAACATCGGTTTTTTTCAGATATTTATTAAATTTCCCGATCAATATTTTTTTTTTTCTCACGGAATATATTGCTTGCTGGTGATTGGGAAATCGCAGAAAAACCTAAGTCTAAATGATCAAAACACGTGGATGGTGAAACTAAGAGTTACTCTAACTTCATCAGCAGATATTGAACAGTTATTTTATGAGGATATGGAAACTAATGGAAAAAAAAGCAGATTCTGCATAGGTGAAACACTGCGTAAGTGTAGTTCGTGTTTCTCTTACCATTTCAACAAAATACGAGAGCGATTGGGAATAAACGAATGAAAATTAAATGAAAAGGTTCCTTTTTTGTTTGAGGGTAAAGTCCGCTAAGGCTAAAAACCAAAGAACGCTGATCGTAGATGAAAAATGTACTATCCGAATTCGACTTAATTCTGTATATATGTAATGTGAAATCTGAACTGCGGAGCTCGCTAGCGTTGATGGCTGAAGTGCAGCGAAGAGAAACAATTCAAATTCAAAAAAGCTGCAGTTAGATGTAAACAATGAAATAATCTATCAAAAGCGGGCTCGTATTCATAAATGTCACTTTAACCTCCCTACATTTGAACTTCACTTAAAAATGACTTTTGGCACAATTTTGTATTTAAGAAAATGGTAACATCTTATTTTTACATTGGAACTCTTATAAGAGATACAATGTTCCCACATTTTTAAGTGCGAAATTGTACAAAAAACTTTCTAACGAGTAATTAAGTGAAGGGAGGTTAAAGCTTTGACTATATAGCTTAATGGACTGCTAGAACTGATACAATCTTGAAGCCAAACAATGCAGGCGTTACTTTTCGAAAAAGGTATTTTGTGTGGAAACTGAATTTGTATTGCTTTATATTTTCGTGACCCCTAACAATGTGATGTGAGGCGTACAGAAAGAGGATCGAAAGAACTTGAGACTTCTAATATTATGGAGGTTTATTACACGAATGAACAATACATTACAAACAAAATATGAAATGGCGAAGCAACAGCAATATCGTATCGAGAGTAGTAGGTGAAAGCACTTCGTGGTGAGAGTGTACGTATGACATATATATATAGTGATCGTGATGATGATGATGAAGAAGGAGTGAAGGTGGGATTTCCGTTACAACACCCCCCTGAAATTTTACCGATTGAGTTCTTCATCATGTTCGACGCTGAAAGTAAACGAATTATTATTGTTTCAAAAAAAATATTAATTACAAAATGACATATGCGTAATAAAAAATTTAAAAAAAAAATAAAAATATTGACATCGTATTATTCAAATATTATTATGGTAACTTTGGGTTTCAAAAAAAAATTTTGCTGTGCTGTGCTTCGAGAATAAATAAAATAACTAAATAAAATAAATAAATATGGTAACATGCATAAAATATTCAATGATAATATATAATATATAAAAAAATGGTATTGTAAAAAAAATATTATGATAATATAAAATTGGTAACATGCAAAATATTAATTTATTATAGGTAACGTGTAATTTATTCGTTATATCTTTCGATTAGAAAAAGATCGGAAAAGGAATTCGAAAAAGAAAAAAAATATTCACGTATACATATTACATTAAAGAAAAAGAAAGAAAAAAAAATATATGAAGGTATTTCCAATTACGAGTTCATTGAATTTAAAGGAACGTTTCGTATTTTATCTTAAACGTGTGACATGAAAAAGATTGTAGAATAATATTCATCGCATCGTTTATTATCTTTCGTGTGTTGCTATTGTATTTGAACTGGCGCTTAAAATGTGATGTGATAAAGGAACATTTTCGACTTATCTTACTTTGCGGTCATGTAATAGGTTTAATCTTCATTGTATTTATTGTCGGAGAGTTTCTTTTCATTACTTCGTGTGGGAATATTACGTGTATTTCTCTCACGGTTGCTTGAAAATGTATAGGGTTTTTATTATGCGAATTGTAGGGTTTATTCCTGTTCGATTTTTCTGCTTTTTCCTTTGTTAAGATTTTTAAGAGGTCGGGTATTTATCTGTTACAAGTATTTTCTGGTAAATGGCTTTGTTAAGTACTAACTTTGCAGTAATTGAAGGTTAACTTTTAAGCATCTTTTTTCATGTTACAACCTATATTTTGGACTTGGGACGACTTGTACTTTGAAATGGTAAATTTCGAAACATATTATGACTTTGAAATAAACTGAATTATTTTTATATTTTATTATGTATAGATGTTCGTTTCATTTAATATTTTGACAATTATATTTTCGAATTTTGAACGATCCAACGATTTTGTCAAAATATCCGCCAATTGATTTTCAGAGCTCACAGTTCTAAAAAATATTATTTTTTCCTCAAACGCTTCCAAAATTGAGTAGCACTTGATCATTAGGGCCCTCGACTTCTTCTGACTACCCCCCGAACATATTTTTTGTGTTGAGATATTATCTTCCATTATATCTACACTTAATTTTTCACCTAAAATTTCGTAGTTTATATATTGTATAACTTTTATGGTATCGAGTGCATCATAGACTGCAATTATTTCAGCTGCTGTGCTTGATGCATGAATGGTTTGCTTACCGCAATTCCATTCCACCAAGTCTTCATAAGAAAATACCATAAATCCAGTTATGGACTTCCCTTTTCCCAAATTATTTATATCTATGTTATGTTCATCAACCTGGGGTGCATATGAGGCATCAATATAGGCCTGTATGCCATCCCCTTTCGATCTATATATTATATTGTAATTTTTTGTAGTATTAATATATCTGAAAATTCTTTTTACATAATTTTTTAAAGTGTTATTAGAATTATTTTGAAAGCGGGATAAAAAATTTACCGGGAATAATATGTCCGGTCTTGTAAGTCTCGCTAAGTACCGCAATCCACCTATCATTGACCTATATTCCGTGTCATCTATGCCATTTTCAATTTTATCTAATTTCAATCCCGTTTCCATTGGAGTATTTGTATTTTTTAACTCCAAAATTCCAAATTTCTTCAACATTTTGTCTATATGCTTGTATTGGGAAAGTATTATGGTATTATTTTCTATGTTTCTAGTTATTTCTAAGCCCACAAAAAATCTCGGGTTATTTATTATAATGATCGTAAAATCTTTTTGCAGTTCTTCATTTATTTTTGTAATTGATGACTGTGAGTTTGATGCAATCAATATGTCATCCACTGAAGTATCCATAGAATTCTCAAAACAGATAATTTGTTACATTCGTCTTTTGATGAATAGAAGGCCTTATCTGGCGTTCTTTCCCCATATCTAAGTTCGTTTTTGCTCGTAGCTTGGCCTATTGTCAAGTTACTATCGAAAATTAAATTAGATAAAAGTGATTTCTCCTTCTCTCACGAGTTTGCTGGTTAGCTCTAGCCTTTTGAGATTGGAAGAAATCACTCCGTTTGGAACTCTTGTCCGTTCAAGTCCAATTTATTTTGTAATGTCTTCATGAAATATTTTGTTCTTTTATTCCAATTTTGTACTTAGAAAAAATTTTCGATCGATGTATGAATTTACCTACGATTCTACCTTGTGTTTCTCGTAATATGTCTCGTTTTTATTTTAATAATACTTCTCATTTTACGTGAACATTTTGATGTATTGAAAAAGGTATGTGTTTCTTTTTTAATATAATTGGTATTTTGTTTTCGACTCGTTGATTTTTTTCTTAAGAATGTCCGGCTAACGAGGTCAAGTGACGTGGAGAAATGGTATAAACACAATGGGTGAATTTTCTAGGGGGAAATTAGAGAAAATGGGGTAAAATTTAAAATGATGTTGGGCATTTCTTTCGACCTTCAGTAAACCTTTTTTAAAATGTAATATTACACGAGTTCGGTGAGAACAAACCCTGGGTCTTCCCTTCCGGTTTTTCTCCCCCACAGTGAATTTTGGAATTTCTCACTGTGGGTTATTATCAATTTGATACTCAAAATTTCCGCTTGTTTTTTGTTTTAATCTTTTATTTCGACAACTTTTCAATTTCACATAATCATTCTATCATCGGTAAAACATCTATGTCTTCAATGTTTTAATCTTCAGATATCATGTGTATGGTATCTCGTTACGTACCCTGTGAATCAATTCAGGTAAGTGATTGGTTGAAAACTTGTTGGAGCTGATGAAAACCTAAATTTTCGTAAATAGGTGAAAACCGATTTGGCATACCACATTTTTTCCAATCTTTCACTTCAACTGTTGATAATGATCTTAGTCGCATTGATACGAATATCTACACCCTTCTTATTATTTGTCTCAAACTTCACACATTTCACTCTTCTCTGTTTCTTCTTTTACCTTAACGTAAATTTTAAACTTGTTTGATTTCTCGCATGTTCACCGTATATTGGCGAACTACTAAGTTATTGGAACTTAGAAGCTTGATCTCATGAGTTTCACACTTTTGATCACTAAATTCATTTTTTTTATAATCTTTGTTAAACTCTATCTTTTGGTAACGTAATTTTGGTTTCATATTCATTACTACCATAATCTGTCTTTCTTGTTCTAAAAATCACTTTTCTGTCTATCATCCACTTTCTACTTTTCTATTATGTTTTATTTTATTTTTACTTTTGTCATACTTTTCACACTCGTTCATAATCTTTTCTTCACACTCCACTTCTCCCACCTCACCTCACTCTACTTTGGTTTTATCTCAAAATATCCAAATTTGGCGCCCGAACAGGGACTCGTGTATGCACAAATTTTAAGGTTTATGTTTTTTAATACACTCAAAATTCAACTCATCACACTAGCTTGTTAAACTCCCCACGTGATGAGTCCTATTAAAATTCGCTGAACTTTTAAAATGGTTCAGCACCCCTTTATGTCCGCTTTCTCTTTTAACGTAACGTTTTTAATATGTAGTTGCATTGTTAAAAGTTAAAGTAGTGTTTTGTGTTTCTTGTTTCTAACTGGTTGTGTCAAAACGTGGAAATTTTGTCTGCCACGTTTTCGATATTTGTTAACCTTGTTAGTACTTGTATTCATGGACACACCCCGCTGGTCTTGGCTATAAGTTGTTGATTAATGATACGTTGGGTAAAATTGTCAATAACTTGTCAAACTGGTATATGAACTTTATGAACTTTATGAACTTTATGAACTCCATTTTGTACACTTTGTGCACCGTAAAAATTGGATGGCGCCCGAACCTATCCAGGTTATGGACTTTCGCATGTTTGATGAAGGATCTGTCCCCCTTCATCTTCATGTTTTGTTTGTGTGAATTAATTGGATTAGCTACCCTTTTTATTTACATTATGGCCGAGGTTTGCTATTATTTGATTTATAAAATAGTACAATCTCATTTTGTCTCGTCCAATTGTCATTTTTGTTTTCCCCAAGATTCTCCCCAGTCTTGAAACCCCACGTGTTTTACCATTAATCCACCCGCTGACCATATGAGACCGTCCGTTCTTATTTGGAACTTTGTTGTGTTACTTAACGTAACGTCTGATTTTGTCTTGTGCATTGTGCACTACCTTATGAACTTTTTATGTGTTCTTATGAACTTTTTTATGTGTTCTTATAAACTTTATGAACTTTTTATGAACTTTTTATGTTTTGTCCTTATGTATTATACATAATCGTCTTATACGATTTTTTTGTTTGTTGGTTTTTTTCCAACAATTAACGTAAATTCCCCAATTAGGAATTAACGTAAAACCTGTTCTACGGAACACCCTAATTTATTGTTCACTCATGAACATAGTAGTAGTTTTAGGAGGTAGGCTCTTTAAGAGCAATATAATATTGTGTGTCCTTTCATCTAACAAAAAACAAATAGAAAAAACCCATTCTAATTAAAATTTTGGGTTTTCCCCGTTAGATGAAAAAATAATTTCGATTGTGTATATTCATTCTAAAAATACCCTATTACGAAACAACATTAAACGAATATACACTTACAAAATACCAATATTGTATATCCGTAAGATACTCCCTACACTACGCATTCTTGTAGGTTTTATTCTACGTCGATGTTTGAAAAACTTTGTGTGTTCTTTTTGGGTTTTCCCGTGCGAATCATCATTTTCGGCTTACTTTTCTCACGTTCAATCACAAATTCACCTTCTTGTAAGATGGCTACTTCAGCCAATCCTCGTGTTAGGGTCTTCGAAAAGGAAAGTGTTTTTGAATACCAGGGAAAACTCTATGACCTCGAACAATCTCAAGTAATGAATGGTGATGAAGACGAACTAAACGACGATCCAATTTCCACACAAACAGTCAATCTAGGTGGTAAAGACCATGAACTACGTCAAACCCGCAGATATATCTATTTAGTTAACCCTGAAGGCGTATGGTATAAAGTAGCTCATGTATTCGATGAAAACCCTAACCATCTTGAACCTGAAACTATCGAAAAACAAGTTACTGATCATCGTAGTCAAATCAGAGACTTAAATGCTCGTATTAAGAAAATGGAAAGCATTCCCAAACATATTAGAGATCTTGGTGAAGCTGTCCAAGTCATGGGAGATGATGTGAGTACTATGCAAAAAACTATTTTAGATGTCAAAGAAAGTATGGATTCTCTCCAGGTCCATAATGAATCCCTTAAGGCAATGATAGAAAATAATGAATCTGCCATTGATAAGATCAAACAAGAAGTCCAAGGAGTAGATAAACGCCTATGGAGAATCGAAGATACTCTCCAATTAATTCTCTGTAACTTACCTCAACCATTGGCACCACCAGCTTTCCCAGATGCTCCTCCACTGACTACAGTCAAATCCCCAAACAAAGATAAAGTTAACTATCATCGTTACCAGTCAGCAAGCGAACAAGCGCAAAGAGAAAGAGAACTTCTCTTACTTGATAACCAAAAGAAAAGTGTCAATCCAAACCCTACTAGTACACCAAAAGAAGAAAACTTTCGAAGATCTACTTCAAATAAAGAAAAAACATATGTACGAGATATCCATACTCCAACGGAAGAAACCTATGTCTCAGGTAGTGATTCAGTGTCCCACCACTATACCTCAGAAGAATTGAGTGCAGAAGAATCTGACCAAACTCAACGATTGCATAAATTAAAATCAAGAGGGAATATTGTAGGTCATCCTCGTAATTATACTACCCAAAACTACTCCACAAATCACGCCTATAACTCTGGTGCAAACAAAGCGCTGCAACGTATGCAGGAAAAAGCATGCAAGGTTGACCCCTACAGAGGTCCCAAAAACGATGACCGTTCACCCCTCCAATTCCTGAAGGAATTTAAAGAAAGAGTTGTCAAACACATCCCCGATGACAAAGAAGTAGGTGAACTGTTCTACCAACTGATTTTTGAATCTGACTGGTGCTGCACCTGGCGTCACGAGTTAAAGAAAACAATGGGCTATGAAAAAATGAGAGAAAGATTCCTTGAACGAGAATGGAACACTGGTGTACGGGATATGTTTTACTTCCAATTCAAATCCTCTTCATTAAGATCATCCGAATTCACCAACTTCAGAGCCTATTTCGATCACTGGAGAGGTAGATTAGCAGGTATTCATGTAAATACCCATCACTTAATTGAACATTTCCGTAAAAATATGCCTCGTGAACTAAGATCTAAAGTCGACACTAAAAAAGTGAAAACACTTTCACAATTCAGTAAGGTTTTGGATGAAATCCCCATGGATGATATGGAATGGGTAAACCAATCTAACATGGAGAGTGTTGAAGAACGAGAGAAAGCCGTCTCACGTTACATAGATCGTAAGAAACCTGGAGCAAAAATTGAGCCAAAGAAAGAAACTTTGGAAATTCCCAAACAAAGTAACCAACCCACCAAATTTCGTTACTCTAGAAGTCCTCTAACTACGAGTACAATCAAAGAAAAAGAGGTAGACAACAGTGAGACTGAAAATGAACACTCACAACATCCACAGGAAAACTAGAATCTCCATCTCCCAGCAGCGACGAAGAGATGGAGCAACAAAATGAGTCACTACGAAAAGAATTTATACCAGTAGCGGGAGTTACCGAAAAAACTCCAACTGACTCTAAAAACCCTGCTTATAAACCTATAAAATTCCTTGGAAACAACTTGATCCCGATCTACTATTCATATAAAGATCATATAGTAATTGGTGATAAAATAGGTGTTGAAATTCTAAAGAAAAATCTATCAAACACCAATATCACAAAATGTTCCTTATTAACTGACATTTTTTGTAAAGCAGGAAATACTACTGGTCTGATCATCGATCATATGATCAAATTCCCAAAAACGACAACAAAAACACTGATTATACTAGGATTTGAAGAACACCTTTCTTCAAATTTCCACCCTGAAAAATTCCTTGATAACTATGACAAGATTGTCCAGAAATTGAAAGAATATCGTGTTCTTAATATTATAGCCTGTAAAGTACCTCCAAAGAAAGAACACCATGAACATCGCAGATACTGGTTAGATTTAAACAGATTAAACTCAAACCTCCATAAACTTTGTCAAGTTCATGAAATAAACTATGTAAATCTCGATCAGGTAGTATTGGATCTAGATAAAGAAGCTCCATACGACGCCGGAGAATACTACTACACCAAGGATAAGAAACCTAGATTCAAACAGAGGAATAAACTCTATAAAAATGAAACTGAATTCACAGATGATGCTTATGAACTTATGGAGAAGAAAATCGCTTGGGTTATCGATAAAGAAATGAATTAACCAAAAAACCTGTGAGATATTCTGACAAAAAAGACTTAAAAACTGAAGAAAAATAAGAAAAGGATAAAAATCTCAGCAATAACAACAATTATGTAAAAAATTAGTTTCGACTAATTTAAAAATTAATGACTTACCTCTGGGTGAACTTAGTAAGTCAGAGGTAAGTCGCCACCTTGTACTTTTGGCCTTTTTAGAAAAATCAAATTGTAATTTCTTAAAGATTGTCAAACCCCGTTACGTATGAAAAGAATTAAATATAGAAAGATGGGCTCGGCAATGTAAGATCCGTTTGATTATTGGACAATAAAGCCTCATAAAAGACCGAAGAAAGAATAATGAAAAAAAAAAAAAATATATATATATATTATATCTCTACCCAAAATTTACTACGATAGAAAAATAATCGAAAACTTAGAGATATCAAAAAATAAAAAGATATAACACAAAAAGAAAAAGAAATACGTAACGAGTGGTATTTCCTAAAAACTGTTAATAAATCCTTTCAACTGCATCGAAACGACGAAGATAAGAATTCTCTACTGTATATTCTTTTATCTAGCCGGTTCAAACCAGCTATATCGATAGCTAACGTCTCCTATTCAATTACACTTGAACAACCATGCGCTGGAAACAACCCTTTGTCAGTGTATGCGTTATCCACTATTCTCTTTTCACCTCTCATTCGCCTGTCCTTGAAAACATTTTGTTGTAAAGATTCGCACATTGTAACCCAAACCGACTCGTTTTCGTCGACTATCTGGTTCCGATACGCTGGTTTTTTAGTTACATTGTCAACTTTGCATGTTTAACATCTTTTTTCATGTCTTATTTTGTATGTGTTTTTTGATTAATTTCCTGTACCACCTGTATTTATTTTTATTAATAATATTTTATTTGGTGTACGTGCTTAATTGCACAAATAATTCCACAACTGCCATCATGTAAGTAACAAATTTACTTTTTATTATTCTCGTAAAACTCGTGTTTATGATTAGAAATTTTTGATTTTAAATATGGAGTCGAATTTAGAAAAACCAGATAGTGCGACTAGATTGTTAATTGTATTTAATCTATGTAGGGATGCTCACGACCGTGAAGTTTTTGCTGCGAATACACGATTTGCAACCAACATGTATGGTCGGCTGACCAAGGTATTGACAGACACTGCCCACGGAGTCCGACTACTCGACCTGGAACAGAGTGAGATTGAACCAAACATGAAATTCCTGATCGAACAGCAGAAGGTTCTACGAAACAATCATACCACCCTCGACACAGCCATCACTAGTCATTTGAATGCTCTCGATAAGCTAAGTGCCAGGTTAGTGAAAACAAGTGACCCGGAGGAATGCATCGACCTAACCGATGAACACGAGTTTAAAAAACCTTTCCCTCCACTCGTGAAAATCGAACCCGAATCCCAACCAAGAGTTGAACCGTTAAAAATTAAAGTAAAACATGATCCGGAAAAAAGTGTTAAAGTGCAGTCCGATGTGCCATCCACATCTTTTGGTGGTGAAATCTGGTCCGGCAAAAAAGAATACGAACTTGTGAAAATTGAAACTGTTAACGATAAACCAGTATATGGTTTCAAAGTCCACTGCAAAGAAAACCCCGAAACTATTAAAGTGCCGAAAAAAGACCCTAAAAAACTAAAAAAAAGTGTTTCACGACAATGGAGCCTTACGAACTCACCACCTCGTACCGCCGAGTCGTCACCAGTAGTTTCGGACGTAGAAAGTTGTTGGGAAACGTGTTCCACCGACGAGGTACCCGATGTACCGGAACTACGAGAGAAACAAACAAAAAAATC
The DNA here is from genome assembly GCA_011428145.1 of Ericerus pela. Taxonomy (NCBI): domain Eukaryota; kingdom Metazoa; phylum Arthropoda; class Insecta; order Hemiptera; family Coccidae; genus Ericerus; species Ericerus pela. The sequence continues at coordinate 1,601,233 of WOFM01000464.1, forward strand.
ATCTACCAAAAGTACCTCTCAAAAACAAAAACGTTCGCGGTCGACCTCAACTTCGTCGTCAACCTCCTCTGTCTGGTCCAAGTCTTCTATAAAATCTAAACCTGGAAAACCCGAAATTGTCCTCAAACGTTGTGGTGCCCCAACTTCAACGACGATGGCACCACCTAAAACAACATCAACGAGGATAACAACAACGACATCAACAATAACCTCAGCAACCTCCAGAGACGCGACGACGACCTCGGTAACTGACGTACCAAAGATGGCGACGAAAGCAGCCATAAAGGATTTCACGAGTACGACAAGTAAGTCCAAGTCTGTGTCATTTAGTGAGTCTAAATTGTCTGACCTAGCTTAATCACTGGACCAAAAAGTCAGATCAGAACGTTCTTCGTCTCTACCTGACTGGTTGGTAAGGAGAAATAATTTCAAGGATCGGGCTAGCGAGTATGTTGACTCAGTTGGTTCTATTTGGAATCGAACTGGTCAATGTGTTTTCTACCCGCCTCTTTGCAAATACGAGTTAGAGCAAAAGGGACTGCCGGTTCGCTTCGATGTCGAGTCAACCTTGGAGGATCGGACTCGGATGGAAGAAATGGCCAGGTCTGGTTATTCTCTGCCTCCGACTTACGAGTCAACAGGGGATGATGACATCATCGAGTGGCCGGTAGTCTTCTATCCGGGAAAAAACTCGATGATGACGGGGATGGTACATGTCGACCGCCACATGTGGCGATCAGTTTGTGGCCCAAATATTCTTGGACCGGATTCCCGCATCACTAAGTTGGACCGCACCCAAACCATAGAAATGCCATGGTTTGGTAGGGGTAAGCCATACTTTTTTGGCGAAACCGTTGTTGTCTTTATTTATGTAGAGAAGGGCCGGTTCATCGAAATAGAGTGTGGTCTTATCCCGGCCTTACGCTATGCGCTTGTTCTTGGTAGGGATTTCTGTAGGTCCAATCGTGTGTTTGTGGGGGTCCCTCCAATAAAGGATGTCGGTTATTCGGGAAGACTGCACATCAGAAACCGTACTTTTGCTTGCTCTTGGGCAACAAAAGGCTACGAGGAAATGCCACCTCGCCAACCGTCTAGTTTTGACCCGGACTATAACTGGTCTGAATTTCCCAAAGGAGCTACGGATTCATACTAAATTCAACGAGTCCTACAACGTTCCACGAGTCTCAATCATCAAAGAAGGAAAACAACTAAGTAGTTACGTAATGCTTTGTTTAAATTAGAGTTAAGTACTATTTCCTTATGATTTTTTTTTCCAAAATCAGTTATTTCATTATTATCTGTTTGTTTGTTTTGAATTCTGGACTATGACTTGATTTTGTTCAGATATTCTACGAGTTGTTTGATCTTATATTTTATTCATATTTAACTTCCTTTTCGTTCGGAGTCATTTTCCGTTGTTGTTTTCTTTTCTTTCTTTTCTTTCATTATTTCGAATAAATTTTGTTTTTATATTTTAATATTAAAAATGTTCCTTATTTTGTTTAACAGATCAAAATTTTCTGATCTCAAATGGAATATTCTTCTTAACTAGTCTCTTTTCTAGTTTCTTTCCTTACTTAACTTCGACTATTAAAGTCAGTCCTGTTGTTTGTTTTTATTTTTTTACTAATAAGAGAATTGTTTTACTTTTCACTCTTCCAGTGATCTCTATTATTTGAAAGAACCTATTACTTCTCGTTTTGTTTTGTTTTGTTTTTACTTTTCCTATTCATAGAGGACCTTATGTTTGTTTTGTTCATTGTTGTCCGCAAATATTGAAGCTTGTTTAATTATTTTTAATAACAGAATACCAGTTTCTTTTTATTAATTTCTTTTACTTTCTTTACTACGAAATTCCACTGGTAATAAAGTAACTGCTAACAACAACATTTTTATTTTTATTAATTTTTGAACATATAAATTCTTTTGGACCTATAAATCTTGTGCTTATATCTTGTATTTTGTATTATATTATCGGAAACACAGGGTGGAATTCTTTTTGGTTCTTTGGTTTTGTTTTGGTTTTTTGGTCCTGGGGGGGGGGTTTTCTCGAAAGAAAGCTGGATAATATCTTCAAACATTTTATCTTCACGATCTCAAAATTGGGAGAAACTTATTCGGATCCAAAATTTTTTGAGAATCTTATGTCTACCTCTATACATTATTCTTCCATTTCTCCACAATCCTGAGTCTCTCAGGTTTGTTGAGAGATGGGGGGGGGGAGTTGAAGTATCCATAGAATTCTCAAAACAGATAATTTGTTACATTCGTCTTTTGATGAATAGAAGGCCTTATCTGGCGTTCTTTCCCCATATCTAAGTTCGTTTTTGCTCGTAGCTTGGCCTATTGTCAAGTTACTATCGAAAATTAAATTAGATAAAAGTGATTTCTCCTTCTCTCACGAGTTTGCTGGTTAGCTCTAGCCTTTTGAGATTGGAAGAAATCACTCCGTTTGGAACTCTTGTCCGTTCAAGTCCAATTTATTTTGTAATGTCTTCATGAAATATTTTGTTCTTTTATTCCAATTTTGTACTTAGAAAAAATTTTCGATCGATGTATGAATTTACCTACGATTCTACCTTGTGTTTCTTGTAATATGTCTCGTTTTTATTTTAATAATACTTCTCATTTTACGTGAACATTTTGATGTATTGAAAAAGGTATGTGTTTCTTTTTTAATATAATTGGTATTTTGTTTTCGACTCGTTGATTTTTTTCTTAAGAATGTCTGGCTAACGAGGTCAAGTGACGTGGAGAAATGGTATAAACACAATGGGTGAATTTTCTAGGGGGAAATTAGAGAAAATGGGGTAAAATTTAAAATGATGTTGGGCATTTCTTTCGACCTTCAGTAAACCTTTTTTAAAATGTAATATTACACGAGTTCGGTGAGAACAAACCCTGGGTCTTCCCTTCCGGTTTTTCTCCCCCACAGTGAATTTTGGAATTTCTCACTGTGGGTTATTATCAATTTGATACTCAAAATTTCCGCTTGTTTTTTGTTTTAATCTTTTATTTCGACAACTTTTCAATTTCACATAATCATTCTATCATCGGTAAAACATCTATGTCTTCAATGTTTTCATCTTCAGATATCATGTGTATGGTATCTCGTTACGTACCCTGTGAATCAATTCAGGTAAGTGATTGGTTGAAAACTTGTTGGAGCTGATGAAAACCTAAATTTTTGTAAATAGGTGAAAACCGATTTGGCATACCACACCACATAAGTTAAAAAATATATTCTTTCATCATTATTAATTATAGTGTATAAACATCTATCGCTTTTGGTCTTGGTAAAGCCCATCTCCCTTACCTTTGTATCCAACAGGTCATACCATGACTTACTGGATGTCTTTAATCCATAAATAGACTTTTTTAATTCTAACACCTGATTTGTGTTGATATTTACACCTTCAGGTTTCCTTACAAAAATGGGTTTAATAATTGGTGAATTTAGGTACGCAGTTTTCACATCATACTGCACCATAATTAATTTTTCTTTATTTATTATAGATAGCAATGATCTTATCGTTCCTACTGATGCCACCGGGCCATGGGTTTCAGCAATATTATATTCGGTTCTATCCTTAAAACCTCTTGCTACAAGTCTTGCCTTTGGTTTTGGATTTCCAAATTCATCAAATTTAATTGTGAAAATCCATCTTGTGTCTATAAGTTTTTGGCGATCATAGTCAACTATTTCCCACACATTCATATCATCGAGAGAATTAAATTCATCATTTATGGCCCTGATCCAATCATCTCTAAAAGGGTTCAATTCTATTTCAGAATAATTTTTCGGAATATTATCCTCTATATATATTTTATTATACCTTACATTTACATTCATGACTATAGGGTTAATTATTCCCAAATCATACTCATAATCTGATGATTTTATCATTAATGGTTTATTATTTATTAATAGTGATTTAATATTTTGGTTTTCGTCTACCTTAACATCACATGAGATATATGATTTTGTATTATAAGGGTCTTTAAGACAATATCCTGTATTTGTATAACCCATCATTATACTTTTCTCCGCTCTGTGTGCTAACTTCGGGTCGATTTTGTGTTTTGATTTTGCTTTGGCTTTTGTGGCATTTTGCTTTCTGACTTCCACAGGGATATGCCTGTAGGTCAATGCCCCAAAGACTTTAAGATTTTTTAGGTTTGGTTTTATCCCATAAAATAGTTCATAGGGTGTTTTATATCCTTCATTTGCTTTTGTGGGTGATCTATTAATTAAGTATGCAGCTGTTACTACAGCGTAGGACCAATACTTTATGTCAAGGTTGGCATCAATTAACATGGCCCGTACTCTCCTCATTAAAGTTTGATTTTGCCTTTCGGCAACACCATTTAATTCCGGAGAATATGGCACCACATAATCCATTGTTATGCCAACCTCTTTGCAATAATTTAATATTTTTATATCAGTATATTCCTTGGCATTATCACACCTAATAGTCCCTATGGGGTACTCTGGAAATTTATTTTTCATGGATACTATAATATTTTTAAATTCATTTGTGACTTGATTTTTGCTAACTATGGGCATGACAAACGTATACTTTGAAAAGTGATCTATAAAGGTTAAGATATACTTCTGGTTCGCCACTGAGGGCGTAAACGGACCCATAATATCTGAGGATGCCACTTCTAATTTTCGATTTGGCTTAGTTCTAATACCGTTATGGCCCAACCTCGAATTATTTGCGATACAACATATTTGACAATTTAAAAAATCCTCATCTCTAAAATTTATATTGTCGGGAATGCCAACCGCTAGAGTTTTCAACTTTTGCAGATATCTGGCATTCAAATGCCCTAGTCTCCTATGTATTGTTAATTTTTTATTAATATTATTATTTATTTGTGAATTATGGGGTATTCCCTCAATTTCATTATTATCATCTCTTATTTCTTCTTCTTCACCCCCCTCAGGTGATTCATTATTATCGTCATCTTCCTGAATTTCCAATTCCACGGTAAAATCATCCCATTCATCATCTATATTTTGAGTAACGGGGGCACATATCATATTATTTTCATTATTATTCGTATTGTTAATAGTGTTTTTATTATTATTTTCAATATTATAATATATATAAAAAATTCCCTTTTCTTTTTTCGCAGTCATTATTATTTCAGCATTTTCAATAAAATATATATTAGCAATATTCTTCTGTTAATCAATATTGATCGTACCTGTGTTTGTAATTTTTATGGCTGAAATAATATCTAGGTTTAAATCCGGCACATAATGAACATCATTTAACTCTATCAATGATTGAACTCTGTTATAGTTCTCAACTTTGATCACCATTCTCCCTGTATGAGTAGCATATAAAAAAGTATTTTTACCAGCACATTGCAATTTTATTGGAGTTACAAATTTTTTAACATCGACTAATTTGCCCAAGTCGGATGTCAAATGCACTTCTGCGGCTCCATCCAAAATTGCTTTGTGATTTAATATATCATAATTTTCATTTTTATTATCTTTATTATTATTTATTAATTTGTTCAACAACCATTCATTATTATTTCCGTTGAACTTTTTTACCATACAAGACATCTTCACCTGCTGCTCCGAATTCTCCTTTTTATTTGAGTTCGGCTGAGTTATGTTAGCTTTTGGGGGATAAGTTCCCTGATTATTATTTGAATTATTATTATTATTATTTTCTCGTGTATTGTTATTACTGCAATTCTGCGCTATATGGCCAAATTGCCCACACTTGTAACATTTTGGGTTATTATTTTGATAATAATTTCTATTATTACCCCTATAATTGTTGCCTCTATAATTATTGCCTCTATAATTCGAGTTACCTCTGTAACTATTTCCTCTATAATTTCCATTACCATTGTTTCCATTACTATTTGAATTATTATTCTGGTTATGGTTTGGTTCAGTATTATTACCATTACCATTATTATTATTTTTATTATTTGCATAACTATAACGATTATTACCATTTCCTCTAAAATTATTTCCTCTATAATTATTATATCTTCCCCTGTAATTATTTCTATTATGATTATTATTATTATTTTTATAATTAATACCTATTTGGTTATTATTACCATTTTGTTTTTTCAAAGTTTTATCCCTGAATTTTTGGTCAGAGTCTTCTCTTAATATTCTTTTAAAATTATCTAAATTTTTTTCGTTTAATGGTAAATTTTCATATTGAATTTTCGCAATTGCCTGTTCATAGCATAAGGCTAACTGCAAATTCTCCAATTCCTCCGATTCAGTAACTTCTTTACCACTATCTCTTACGTCGGTTACTAGTTCATCCCATTTTTTTAAGAAACCTTTCATATTCCCTCCTGGCTGAAATCTAAATTCTGTCCATTTTGCTTTCGCCATATTAGCTGTGACGGAAGTTTTTGTACCATAAATATTATCCAGTTTTTTTAACATTAATATCGCTGTGTTACAGTCTCTTATCTGTTTTGTTATTTCATTCGACACTCTTTCCAGTACAAAGGCCTTTGCATTGTCCTGCATTTTGCAATAACTTATCATATCTTTTTCGGGACGGAAATTTAAATCGTCTATATGATCAATATATAATTGCAGGAATTCATGTTCTCCGAAAATATCATAATACCCGGCTCCCCTAATAGCCGAAATAATCATCCTGCGCCAGTCTAAGTAATACTTTCCATTAAACACTTTTCCTAATGGCGCCTGTATAGGTTTAATTTTGTTTTGGGATGCCATATTTTCTTTAATTTTTCGAAAACCTAATACACTTTTTTCAATATTAATAACAGCTATGTATTTTTTATTTTCTATCGATTCTTTTTCAATTTTTTTAATTATATTTTCTTTTTCGCTATTTTCAACTTTATTTTTTCTGATATCCTCCAGTTTTTGTTGTTGTTTATTAATTAAAAAAATCTATTCATAAATTTTTCTTTTGATTTTTCTGAACTGTAAATTCTACTTGAAAAATAATTTACTGAGGATTCTAAAATTTTAATATATTTTAAGCTACTAATTTTTTCTATTCTTCCGGATATATCCACTACAAAGGACTCCAATACTATTTCTCCAGTGAAATATGTGACGTAGGGTAAATCGTAAGTTTCAATTTTTATGTCTATGACTTTTTCACCTTCAAATTTATTAATTAATTCCTTCAGTTCCTCCTTTTCAATGTTATATCCACCTAATTTTCCTTCGCACAAACTTATTATAGGGGGCATAAAAATTTTAACTATTATTCAATTTTCCTTTTTGTACTCAGTTCAAAAAACAATATTTACGCAAACACGAAAAAGAACCAGCTTCAATGAATATTACCTTTACAAAACACAAACAAACAAAAAATGAAAAAATATTGTACCTTACTATTTCTGTTGCGTCGACGAATAATTTCAGTTTTCTGCACTCCGCTGTTCACCGTTGTACTACCTGCTTAAATTTAGTTTGGAGTTGGGCGAAAAGTTGGGTCCTCGATGTGTGGATCTACGATGAGTCCTCGACGACGGGAGCAGGTTTCCTTGGGCTGTTCACTCGATCTCTTTGGCGGTCCTTCTTGGATTTAGCGTTCAATGACTTCCAGGTTCGGCCGTTATTAAGTCGGGAACTTCAGCTTCAAATTTATGATTTAATTTTGAATTTTTCAAAAATTAAAAATGTATTGTATTTCGAGTTAAAACTTCTCGAGAAAATAAACGGTAACTATTTCGTGTATTATTCAACAGAAAACATGAAAAGATTTTCGCGCAACAGTAAATGAATTCAAAAAATTATTTCATTCGTTTAAATTTCTAAGTCTCTCCTCATAGTTCTACCGCAGCGATGGCTACCATGATGTGAGGCGTACAGAACGAGGATCGAAAGAACTTGAGACTTCTAATATTATGGAGGTTTATTACACGAATGAATAATACATTACAAACAAAATATGAAATGGCGAAGCAACAGCAATATCGTATCGAGAGTAGTAGGGGAAAGCACTTCGTGGTGAGAGTGTACATATGACATATATATATAGTGATCGTGATGATGATGATGAAGAAGGAGTAAGGTGGGATTTCCGTTACAACACAATGTAAGCAGTGAGAGAAGGATATTCTTTTAAGTTTCACTATGTGTTTGTACTTTCACTTATCACCAGAGGTCGGTTTTTGTAAAAAGAACGCCTGTTAACAGTGGCTTCAGCGGTGTTCCATTTAACCATATGTACTTCTTATCAGTTCTAGCAGTCCATTAAGCTATATAGTCAAAGGGTTAAAGTGTCGTTTGTGAATATAGGCCCTAATTTTTTTACGTTCTGATTCTGAATAATTTGTGGTAGGGGATAGTAGTGTTCTTTAATCTAAAAATTCTTGAATATAAGAGCAAGATCTAAGATCATGTATTCATGCTTGTGCCCGCCTTCAACTCTGTTGGTACAATTTTTCGAACAATAATGAACTGCAATAATTTTCGATGGTGGCGACTGTTGTAAACTGAGTTAAAGCTTATAATTAATCTAAAATGTCTTGAATGTAAAAATCTAGTCATTGAAACAGAAATATGCTATCAGCGCACTTCATCAAAATTTTCTTAACCATTGTACTTCCCGATATAATTCTTGTTCATGGTAAGAAGCATTCATTAAAACTATTCTCTATTGCTTACAATTATATTCATTCTATCATCTCATTGATCCACATATGCTTGTTTTCTGTAGGATCATTCCATAAAGTTGTTTCTCACTACCATACTTTCCATGCTAATCATGTAACACATACGATTGTGAAACGCGGACTGCATGAAAGTGATCATCCGTATAATAAAATCAAAGAAGTGAAATTCTCCACTTTGGGGAGGTAAGTTTATTTTATTTGTGAGTGATCGATTGATTTTTAATTTATCCTATTTAACTTTTTCATGTGTTCAGAGAGTTTCGGTTGATTCTTACTCCAAAAAGAGGAATCTTACATTCAGAATTTACTGCATCTAGTGTTGATGAAAATGGTGAAGAAACTCCAATCGCTGTTGGTTAGTAGTTTATATCTATAATAAATTTTTTTTTATCTTCAAAAGTCTGATGCCATTTATTTCTTTGTGCAGATCACGAAAATTTCTATGAAGGACGTTTATTCGGAGAAACTGATTCTTCTGCAAATGTGCATATCGATGATGGAGTTATGACTGCTAACATTCATCATGGTGATGAGACATATCATATCGAGGTACTTTTTATCAGTATACTCAATTTAATTTTTTATCATTATACTAAATAGTTAAACACTTAGCCTTCATGGAGGCATATGCCCGGATCAGACAATCGAACAATGGTTGCATATCGTGGGTCAGACGTACGTTTCAGCTGGGATCATGATGAATATAAGAAAATAGGTCATAAGCCTTGCGAATTCGTAAAGGAAGGTTTAGGTAATGTAATATTGTGTAATTGACATTCCTGGTTATAACTTATAATACAAGATACTTTACAGCTTCTTAATTGTACTTTTTTAGAACTAGAAACCGATGATAATGGGACGAAATTTACCGAAAGACGAGTGAAACGACAAATTGACGGTTATGATGCATACGAACCAAAACCCAACAAAACGAGATGCCCTTTACTATTAGTTGCTGATTACAGATTTTTTCAAGAAATGGGTGGAAGTGACACGAAAACAACAATTAATTATTTGGTATGGGCTTAATAAATATTGGAAGTAATTAATGATCAAATTTGCACTGAATGCTAATTTTTAATTTTTCTTTAGATCAGCCTAATTGATCGTGTTCATAAAATATATAATGACACCACTTGGAGAGATAAATCCGATGCTGATGGATTCAATGGTATGGGTTTCGTGATAAAGAAAATTTTAGTTCATAATGAACCCACTAAAGTTCGAAATGGAGAAGCCCATTACAATATGGTTCGAGATAAATGGGATGTACGAACCCTCCTTGAGGTGAGTCATCATACTGGATAAAGTACTATTTTCTTACATAGGAGTTTACCTTGGAGATTACCTAAGAATGATAATACCATGCCTCTTTATAGGAATTCTCTCGTTTCACCTATGGTTTAGATTTTTGCCTGTCTCATCTCTTTACCCACCAAACTTTTGGTGGCAAAGGTACCTACGTGTTAGGTATGGCCTATACAGCGTCTCCCCGATCGTATTCTGTTGGTGGAATTTGTAGCGAGGGTGATTATCAATTATTCGTATTATAAATTTTTGGTTGCGGTTATAACGGTGGCTTCGAATCTGTTACGCTCACTAACAACAATCTGTGCTAAAAATGGTATGCGCAGTCGAGGAGAAAGGAGTTTCTTTCCCTAGGGAATGCGATTATTACATTCATCGCTTGCGTCCAGCTATTTGTTTTCATTTTCTCTGCGAACTTTTTCCAGTGTTACGTGAATCTTTACATTTTTAGGTTTTCAGTCGTGAATACACGCACAAAGATTACTGTCTTGCACATTTATTCACTGATTTAAAATTCGAAGGTGGAATTTTGGGTCTTGCTTATGTGGGTTCTCCAAGACGAAATTCAGTTGGCGGAATATGCACGCCTGGTGAGTGTACGAGGAAATCATGAAAAAAAAAGTGTTAGAATTTTTCTAGACTTTCGATCAGTGTTGAATTTTTATTTTTACTGCTTTTATTAATATGAAATGTTTTTTCGTCTATAGTGTTTCCGTGTATGTTCTGCTTCTTGCATTTTTTTTTTGTTTTTTTTTTTCATTCTGACAATTATGAATAGCCAGCGAAAAACCGAAATAAGTCATATAGTACCTTTCCAGGTTGTTGGGATCAGAGTGAACAATTTGTACAAAACTTTCAACTTTATAATTAAGTGGAAAAAAGAGAGGTCGTTGAAAAACACTCTTGTTGTTATTACAAAATTATTGAATGATCTATTTAAGTTTGAAAATTATTTTCAATTATCGGTTAAAAATTTAAAATAAGTATACTTCAATTATTTATTTAGGTTCAGCTTAATTTTCTTATCCGCTATGTAAAACATTGTTTTTCACTTTTTTTATTTTCTATTTGCTCGAAATAGTTATTACATAGTATCATTTCTTCTTTGTCGTCTCGAATGAATAGAATGTTAACTTGAGTTTTTTAAGATGCATAAAATGAATGTAATCAGTTCGAGTTGGTAGATTTTTAATGTATGCTGGATTAAATACATATAATTCTACGTAAACTTGGCTCCTCTGTTTCCAATATTTTCCACTACATCAGTTTAATGAAACTTACTCCTTTCAGAACTCGACTCTTATTTTCAAATCGATCAAAGGACATTTTTTTCTTTTAGGAAGAGGAATGCGTAGATTTGATCTTTCACGTTGTTTTTTTTTTTTTGTTTTTAATTTCTTTCCTGTATTATTTTGCTATTTTTATATTATCGTTCAGCACTGTGCTATTATTTCACTAGCTTTTTCGTATATTATGGCATGATATCGTTTTCGAATTTGAAGATTTAAATTTTGCGAAGGAAACCTCATACCCCATTTATTTTTATTCTAGAATATTTCAAAAACGGTTACACGTTGTACCTAAACTCGGGTCTCAGTTCCAGTCGTAATCACTACGGTCAACGTGTAATTACTCGTGAAGCGGACTTGGTCACTGCTCACGAATTTGGTCATAACTGGGGTTCTGAGCACGATCCAGATTCACCGGATTGCAGTCCTAGTGCTAGTCAAGGAGGTTCCTATCTTATGTATACGTACAGTGTTAGCGGATACGACGTCAACAATAAGGTTAGTTATTATCGTCTGAACTTTGTGACGCTGCGTCTTACGCTAGCGTTACACCCAACGGAATTCTACCTTTTGCAGAAATTTTCGCCGTGTAGTTTGCGATCCATTCGGAAAGTATTGCAAGCAAAGTCCGGACGTTGTTTCTCCGAACCGCAAGAATCGTTTTGCGGTAACCTGCGCGTGGAGAAAAACGAAGAATGCGATGCTGGATTACTCGGCACCGACGATAATGATAACTGCTGCAACAAGTTTTGCAAACTACGACGAAACAATGGAGCCGTTTGCAGGTAAGACCGTTGAGCACACCCTGCGATAATGTGTTTCATTTGCCTCAAGAATCACTTCGATGTAAGTTTTCGTGCGTTTTCAGCGATAAAAATTCTCCGTGTTGCCAAAATTGTCAGTTTATGCCGGCTGGCGTTAAATGTCGAGATGCTCAGTACCCAACGTGCGAGCAGGAATCAAAGTGCACTGGCAAGTCACCCGATTGCCCGCCAAGCCCACCGATGCCTGATAATACCGTATGCCTAGAGCGTGGACAGTGCCGAGGTGGACGATGTGTACCTTATTGCGAAACTCAAGGATTGCAGAGTTGCATGTGTGATAAAAGTATGCATCGAGTTGCAGAGTAACGCATTATTTTTACAGGATGCTCTATGAATGGATACCATACTGCATTAGTTAACAGTACGATGAGGAAAATTAAGTTATCAAATTGTGCCTCGCAACTTGATTCGTGTATAAGTGGTTGCATATCCGCAAAATGTAAGGCAAAATTATAGAAACCGAGTATTCACTCGTGACGTCGTTTTTCTAAAACCTTACAGTTTTAAGGCGGGTAACTATGCTAAAGTGTATTTTCGCATTGTCTTGAATAGACAGCCGCACGGAATTCTGGCGGGTAACTATGCAAAAGTGTATTTGGAGAGAAAAAGTGAATACTCTATTCCACTTTATCCTTTCGTCTATTGGGTCAAGATGCAAGTTACAATTTCTGTTTGATGATGGTGTCAAAAAGACAGTTTTTAAGGAAAAATTACTTTTTGATTTTATGAATTTTCAAACTTCCATAACTTCTTCAATTTTAAGGACAGGCCATTTATGGCGAGGAAGTTTTTTGCTTCTCTCGACGAGTTTAACAAAACCCTTTCGGTTGATAATAGATTCTTAGCCATTCAAATAAATTCTTTTATCATTTTAATGCTCTAAAGCCTGTTCAGTTTTGAATTTAAACTAAGTTTTGTTGACATAATATTTTTATCTTTTCTCAATATACTATCCTTTAGTGCAGTATGGCGGATCACTCAGAGGGCACCTTGTATTATGTAGTCCTTGAATCAAAGGCTCTCTTAAATTCTTGCAGTACTCTCGTTGTCTTGTGTAAATCTCTGTTCGTAATTTTCTTGATTGCATTTATTTACGAAGTTGAATTTCTGCTCGAATATTCTGTATCAGTAATGAAAATTTTTTATTTCCTCCATGTCTTCTTAGTGTAGAGCAACTTGAACAGAATTTCTTTTTGGAGTTTTTTTCTTTTCATTCGTGAAACTTGGACATTTTAAGATAACAATGAGGATTATTTTTTTTTTTTTAAATGACAGGATGATATGACAAAAAAGTGTTACATTTTAAATTTTAGTTCTGGACTATAGTTCTGTTAGAACATAGTTCTCAGACCTACCTTTCGATCTTAGTTTTGTGTTAATTCTATAAAGTAAGAAAACTCAAAATGTTATTTCTCAAATAGAACAATTTACAGAACATTTTGATCAGAAGGAAGATACTTCACCCAAGGTGTACTGTGCAAATCCGATCACATCCTTTGAACAGAACTTTTTATCGAAATTTAGTTACAGAGTGGGGTCAGGACATACGGCACTTTTTTAATTTTTTGTTTCTTTCTTAGTCGAAAATTCGTGTAAACGTTGCTGTCGTTCAACGTTAAACGATTCGTGTAGTCCGGTTGAACCAGTAGATATCTTAGCCAGTGGCACTCCATGTATTCAAGGATTCTGCAATGAGGTAATAACTTTTTTTTTTTTCTCATTATTATTGTCTCGTTTCGGTGGTGGTTTTTACCGTATTGTTGTCGATATTAATCTTCTTGAAATTCCAGGGAGTTTGTGAGAAAACCGTGCAAGATGTGGTAGAACGATTTTGGGATATTATCGAGGAGATCAACATCAACAAACTGTTGCTGTTTTTGCGAGATAATGTTGTCGGCACCGTTATTCTATTGACTGCGTCGGTTTGGATTCCCGTTTCGGTTTTGATTAACTACTTCGACAAAAAACGTTTACGTAAAGAAGAAAAACGTAAAGAATGGAATAAACGTGAAGATTTGATGTATTTTCCTGCTACAAACGACTCGTACGGCGATACGTATCCTCGAAAAATAATTCACGCGAAAGTATCTTCGAAACACTATCATGGTGCTGCATCGTCGAGTGTTCAAAAGTGACAAGAAAAGACGTTATATTATTTTGTCGTACTGTATTCAGTTACAAAGTTCGTGTTTCATTTGTTGAAGGGCATGATTATTCAATGTGAAAATGGCGTGTCTTTGTTTAGCGTTTATCAAATGTTCCCGTTCCCCTTACGTACCAAATGTTTGTATATATACGTACTAACTAATTAAGTCGTCGCTTTTTACAAATTTTTTATATTACCTTCCTTTATTTTATTTTATATTTCGTCAGGTTTTTGCTTGTTACCACACTACTAGTCTGAACTAAAATTTGTTTACTTAAAACGTTTTTCATTTTTCAAACTTGTTTTAGAAATCGGGTGTTTATAGTTTCGTACCTAGATGATATTTCGTAATGCCGCAGCACTACAAACGAAAAAATAGTGAAATTATGAATGCGTGGAAAGCCAGCCTTTCGGGCTACGAAAATCAGTTATGCCTACCATTCCTCGCAAGTGGCTTCCACGAACAGATGATTTTGTTTTTTATTGCTGTTCCATCAATCAGAAATATAGAAAAAAGGTTTTCAAATTTTAGACCTCAAAGTTCCCCACGTGGTCTCCTTAAAAGCATGAATCCCATCAGACAAGCAAAGCCTAATAATTCATTCATAATTTATTATATTGAAACTGGAGATCCAGAGTGTTACCTGAGTATAATGATATTTAGGAATTCCTCCATGAGAACTTTTCTCGCCATCATACGTAACTGATTAGACATGTTCGCGTTCTTGCGAAAACCAAGCGTTTCTGAGAAGACAATTCAAACATGATATTTATTTTTTCAACAGGCTCCGTTAATGTAGATATTTTACCTAAAATCAGATTATTCAATACCAATGTATGCGAGTCTATGTTGTGGAGGACTGTCGTCACGAAGCGGGAACTAAAGATCGATAAATATAGAATTCCTGATTTTACGGTGGAGCATTAATTGAGCACGCCGTCATAGTTTCTAGTCTGCAGTTTTTCAATAATTTGATTGAAAAAGGCCGCCAATCAATTCACTACGCTCGTGCCTGCCCCCTCTACCAAAAACATTTTTTTCACTTTTTTACCGCTACTTTTCAGTAATAAATACCGACAGTGTTTTTACGCAGGTGCAAAATTGAAACTGACGAATAAAAAAGTGAAATTTTTTTTGTTACCTCCCCAAATTTCAAACCCCATTTACGCTTATGATCACTCTGCAAGGACCCCAATGATTACTTATACAACGAATGAGACCCTTTCATGGAGATTGGTGTATTAACAACATTCAGTTTTTCAAGAGAGCGAAAAAACTCAAGTTTTGAAGAAATACATGTACAAGTATGTTTGATGGCTTGAAATATTCGTATATATACATAGTTGCACGATATTATAAAAAAGTCATCCACTCAAGTTAGAAATAACACGTTTCAAAATATGCTTTCCAAATAAAATAAGGGCATTCTTCGAAACCCAAATTACTAACGCTTATGAGAATCCAACAGAAAAATAAATTAAAAAGTGTTAGTTTACATTTTTATGCTAATTCACTACGTTATCAATAATCATACAGACTTGTATGTGTCGACTAGAAACTGGTTCTGACTTGTATTCTACTGTTTTTTGTATCTTCTTCATTCTCGACATGATGGATATTTAATCAGATTATTACTCTCGCTGAACAAAGTACTGTTTTCGAACAAAAATGGTCAAAAGAAGCTGCATCTCCATAAGAGTAATGTAATATACAATGATCTCAACAAAACAAAAAGTTGAGAACATGTTACATGATTTTGGAACTGCTTAGAATCCTACATTCGTTTTCAATAACAGCGTGTGAGCGACACTGAGTACAATCAGTATCACCAAAAAAAGATTTTGGAAAATTTGTCGCATACCTACACCAATACCCAAGGAAGAGCCTCCAACGTAAAAATATTTCAAGATTTTGTAACTGTCATTCTCATCCTCGCACAAAACAATTACGATAAAGAAAAATCGTTCCATTTTATCTGAAGAAAACTGTAATAAATACTGTAAGTATACAATTTTCAACTTCCACTGACAATCGAACCGATAAGTGCGGATCTTTTTTACAATATTATTGAAATAACTCTTCCGGTAGAAATTAAAACAACTGAAAAACTTGTTATTTACAAATAATAACATGATTACAATAATTAATCAAATATAAAAATCGAATCAATTTTTTTTTTCTTACAAAAATAATTTTTAGGAAGACTTTACACGCGTACAAAAATATTGTTCTTTGTGAATCACGAAATTAGCACACAAAATTAAAGCGAAAAAGATAACACGAACGTTACCTCTTGACACTTTTTTGCACTTTGGAGTATAAATCACTTAGATTCGTCATCGAAGTCGAATGATGGCTACTGTTAGGTAGCTCGTTCTTTGGTAGTCCGTTGGAATGATTGTTATTGCTATCGCTACACTTACCAGATTCGTTGTTATGAGTAGCACTGTTTCGATTAATGCGCTCATAACACGATTCGTTGTACTCGCCATCGCTTTGCCTCGTTAAGCTAGCGTAATCTGGTTCGGACACGTTCTCAGAAGACTTATTTTTATTCGATTTATTAATTGTGGCGTAACAATGAAACGGTTCACTCTTAGGCTGCGGTTTCAACTCCTCGTAGTTCGGATCTGATTCGTCTTCTTTAGTTTCGTATTTGAGTTTTTCATAATTAGCTGGTTCTCGAATACGTTCGTACCCCGGAGTCAAACTATCTGGCTCGGGAAGCGATTCATATCCGGGGTTAGAATCTGCTTCTTTGACGGTTTCGTAACCAGCCGACTGATTTATTTCCGCCAACTGCTCGTAACTGAAAAATTTACATAAATCATCATTAAATAAACTAAACACCGATTTCATTATTATTTTCTAGAATTTTAAAAAAATCAATCGATCGCGTAATAATCGATTTCTGAACATAACTCAACTTCGATAATTATTATATTACGATTTGAAGAAAACCGAAAAACAGTTATTTAGAATTCCTCATTTTCCTAAAACATTTTTTCATATTTAATCTTCGGCAAACAAATGACAGACGAAAGGCAGAATTTTAACTTTCCTGCAAGAAGAAATGATTTTTATTTTCTACAAGCTGTTAAACCCGGCGTTGCCCGGGTAGCAGTGTATAAATTTTCAGGATTCCTAATCCGTAAAGGTTATGCAACTATTTTTACATAATTTTTGTTTCATTTTCAAGACCACTAATATCTGAAGGGTATGCACTTGTTTCGACATAATTTTTGTTTTTGCCCTATTGCCCCCTCTCCCCACGAAAATCAGCCATTATGGAACTCTCTTATTATTAATGGGAGACCAAAGTCTATATACCACCGCAACCCTGAGTGCTGGGGAGTGGATCGTTTTGGAGAAAAGCGAGCACGCACAAACACACACTTTGCTTTTTATATATGTATATTAATTGATTTATCTTGATGGCATAACTACTACTAATGTACAGAAAACTGGATCTGCATCTTCAACAATCTTTCTACTCAACACTATCAAACATTTTTTCAAACAAAAGAAAAGTATGATAAACAATAAACATGCTTCAAAAAAAGAAAAGTAACCCCTTTAAAATTCCTAAATAAGATCTAGAGACTGAACAATAGAAGTCGACGTTCTTTTCCATTATCGTGTAGGCTTGCACGTCAATTCTGTCAAATTTCAATACTAAGTGCCGACTTTAATAATTTCAGTCCCTACGATCTTCTTGGAGATATTTTACGAGTTATTTTTAACCTAATAACTCTTTTGTTTTTCTTTTCTTTTCTTCCTTTCAAGTTGGTTCTATTTTTTTAAAAAACTTTAATTTAGCTGTTATTTTATTTCAACATAATTCCAGATTCCAGTAAATTTGCCTGGAGAAATTTTAAAAAGGGTTATTTTTCTCTTTTTATTGCATTTTTAATTTCATTTTTTTGAAGTTTGCTCGATCTTTTGATTAAAAAAAAAATTTTGAGACACCTTCTCGTTTCCTTGCACATTAGCGTGA
Source organism: Ericerus pela (assembly GCA_011428145.1). Taxonomy (NCBI): domain Eukaryota; kingdom Metazoa; phylum Arthropoda; class Insecta; order Hemiptera; family Coccidae; genus Ericerus; species Ericerus pela. The sequence continues at coordinate 1,619,462 of WOFM01000464.1, forward strand.
GCGGCATTTTTAATCCCCTTCAAAAAAAGAAGTAGCTTATCAATTCGATCCGTGTACCTGCATTTTTTTTGTTTGTTCCAGCATAATTTCTCAACTTGAGCACCGATTCTTATGAACTTTTTTAAATGATAGAGAATGATCCCCCATGATGGCCCCATTAAATTTTTTTCAGAATCGATGGAGCAGTTTATGAGTCATCTTTAACCAAAAACTTGTTAGTTTTGAAGTAATACTGTCGCTAACGCTAGAAATGAAAAATCATTGAAAAAAAGTTTTTCGTCAAAAAATTTAACCATCTCCAAAAAACAAAAAACGAATAAAAATGTTCTAAAAAGTGAAAAATAATTTTTTTATTATTTCTCCAGTAAAATCTACTGGAATTAAAATAAAATGGAAAAAGAATTAAGGCAAATTAATAAATTTTTTCAAAAAACAGAACCGACTTCAAAAAAATAAAAAATAAAAAAAGCGTTAAAATGAGAATAAATAATTCTTTTAAACTTCTCCAGCAAAATGTAAATCTAGAAACTGAAATTATTGAAGTCGGCGTTTATTAAAAAATTTTGTCCAAAAATTTGACTGAATTGACATACAAAGCCTACAGCGCCAACTTCAATAATTCCAGGCCCTAGACTTACATTTTACTAAAAAAGTTTAAAAAGATTATTTTTTCTTTTTAACGATTTTTTTTTTTTTTTTTTTTTGAAATCTGTTCTATTTTTTGAAAAAAATTATTAACTTATATTACCATAATGCTTTTTGTTCCATTTTAATTCCAGCAGAATTTACTGGAGAAGTTTCAAAAGAATTATTTTTTACTTTTTAGAGAATTTTAATTCGATATTTATTATTTTAAAAATAACAGTTATTTATTTGTAAATCGAACATATCTCATTAATTCTTTAAAGAAAAAAAAATAGTATAGAGATCACACCCATCATTTGAAAAAAATTTCATGAAAATCGGTCCCGCAGTTCTTCAGAAATTCGTATATTTTCTGAAATTTAGAAAGGTGAATTATACTAGTACAGTGAATTAATTCGAATGACTAATGAGAATCACAGATGATAATATGTAGATTAACGAAAACAAGATTGTTGCTTATATTCTACAAGACGAGAACAGAAACATAATCCATTACTATTAACTACTATCGATGAACAATCACTTGAAACGATAATCTGCGAGGGTCCACAGGAAGTGGGTTTTCTCATAAATGAAACAAGTTCATTTTATAAAACAGAAATTGGCTACTGAGCACCTTCGTCTCAAAACTTACTTTCTTTCAGGAAAAACTTCGTAACCACAGGCGTACCTATCGGTATCGTCCGCTTCAATACTTTTGTAAAACTCAAAATCTTGTTTCAACATTTTCGGTTCAGCCACGTTCAACGGACCAGGAAGATAAGTAAGACTAGATACGGACTCTGGATCGGCTGAGTAAACCGAATCTCTACTATTGCACCAATCATTTTCGCTTTTACGTTTTTTCAAAACCTTGGCGTACATATCGTCGGGCGACACATCCGGTGGTTTAGGTAAAGGCGAATTTGCTTGTCGCTTTTCTTTGGGCGAATTTCGAGCCGTCATCGAACTAGCGATGCTTGAAGTCGACGCTGCAATTCGATAAAAATTCAACGTCCATAAAGCGTATTCGAATGCAGAATGAGCATAATTTAGGCAGCGACCAACCTTGTCGAGAGTGTACCGAGACAGCACTAAACCTTTGAGAGGCACCTTCGACTGGCATTTCCGGTACGATTTCGTACCCGCTGCTGGAAGGAACAACTGGCTGGATTTGTGCGTATGTTTCGCTGCCGCTAGTGTAAGCCTCTTGGATAGCTGCGTACATTTCATCTGGTGAAGAAAAATGCAATTCAAGATTTACTATAAATCGTCAGCATTTATCAAGAAAATCGGAACGATTTTTCCAACCCGAAAGTATATGCCAACAATTTTACAATACAGGAGAAAACTGGAAGCTGAATATTGTGAATAGAAATTACACACGAAAAAAGGAAAAAACCAAATCGATTCTAACAGACAACAACGTTCTAAAGTCCACTTAAATATTCAATGACGTTCACAATTTGAGTGAGTTTTTGTTGAAATATCAGAGAAATTTACGAAAAATAAATGTATTAATAGAGAGATTAATTATGTGACGAACCAAATTGACGTTTTTTAAGGTCGTAAATGTAAAGGTGAATAAAATTTGGACGCTCCTCAATTTGGATACAGAATAAAATTTGCACGAAGAATACAATAATCTATGTTCTGCCATAATGATATTTAAACAAAGACTGACTAAACTTTTTATCTTGTGGTCCCCAACTTCCCAAATAAACTAGATCACGGGATAATTCTCACCCACTCACCACCTAATAGGAAGGGGAAGAATAATTATTTTTTGACCAGTGGACGAATGGCCACCGAGGTGGAAAGTCAACTGAAGTCTTCGTGGGCCAGGTTTTGGCCAACCCTGATCTAGACCATAGTGAGAATGGATTCGTCCGAATTGACATACTTGAAAATGGCTCGTAAAAGTCAATTTTACGAGTCATGAAATAAATACGAACTACGAAATAATCTGAAACTTGTATAAGAGGCAAACTGAAGATTAAAGCAAATAAGCATTCGCTGAGAGGAAAGGAAAGGTTATAATGAAGATTTCAGATTGTCAGATTTTTTTATTGATTTGACAGTAATGAACGCTCCATTCAATTTCAAGAGGAGTCAATATAATTGAAAAATACAGAGATAACTTAGGTCCTTAGCGTATAATTCATCAGCGTTTCGATTCTTATTTCTGACAGAAACGAAAACACGTCACGTTTTTCGTTTTGAAATTTTCAATTTAGAGACTTTTCACATGTCGTACGGCTTTCAGAAGAGGTAATTTCTCTTAAATCGTAAAATGGAGAAAGTAGTGGGCAACATTAGCACGACGAATGTTTCGTCTCGGTGAGTGTATGATTCTAATACTTTGAATATAATAAGAACAACGTGAGAAAAAGCTACTAATTACCAGAGTCATCTGACAAAACTGTATAATGGGAATCAGTTGGATCTTGATTAACTGGTTTTTGCGACCGAATACGGCACAGTGGTTCTCGAACGGTTATACTGGTATAACCCTCTACAAAACAAACGAATAAAATCTATATGGACACCAACATTTCTGATCAACTCCTAATATTTAATAGGTCAAATGCTCACTCGCCGAGTCCTGAGGATCATCGACAAAATGATCGGGCAAAATTGGTGGCGTCATATACGGCAATTCGTGACTAGCAGCTACACTTCCAGCAATCGCACTTGCCGCAGGAATAACGGCAGGTTCTTCAGTCACGCTCGAATTTCGCACATCCGAATTATCATCTTCAAGTCTATGAGATGGAAGATTTTTTTTTTCTTTTTCAATTTCATTTGAACAAAAAAGGGAATGAGGAAATGAATTAATTTTCTCACCTAGACGTGCTTGCATTCGCACTCTCATCGACTTGAGCATACGGATGTTCTCCTTAAATTCAATGGTGAAGTAAACTTATTTTTAAAAAAGTATAACAGAATTAAACGAAGAGAAATCATACACTTACTTTTTATTTTGTTGTAAATGATACCTTCGTCGATTTGTTCGTATGTTGTAGCCACAGAATTCTGAAGCAATTTCGTTTTTGCGGACGATGTATCTGTCAATTGGGCACAAGACACATTCAAAGTAAGCATTTATAAATAATATAATACTGTGTAAAGTAAAACGTATTACTTATTTTATGCTCTTCTAAAGTGGCGTATAAATCTGAATTGGTATCGCTAGAGTTAAACGCTACGAAGTTGTTCGGGATGCCGTTGCTTCGATCGTTGACTGCCGAATCAACGGCATCAACAGGTAGTTCTGGTAGACTACGAGTGGCAGTTCCCGGATTGCTGACATTCTGATTAACACCATTCAATCTGAACAGGCATTTTCAAAAACATGTTTTCACAAGCAATTATCACGACACCTACATTTGTGGTAAACTGTGAATAAACCTTTTAGTTGATGCATTGCTGGAAGGGACGCTCGACAAGGGGACATTGTCTTCCGAGGGTGTTCTTGTTATAGATATAGCGACGGGGCCGTTATGATTTTGTAAAGAATCTGGATTTGTAATTTTCACAATGCCAGATAGGCCGAGTAATTCATCCCTACAGTCGATTAAGAAAATAATAACGATAAATAAACGGGGAAACTAAGGCGACAGACGCTCACGCATTGAAACTTCAAAGGGTTACATTTCTACAACAAATGCTCTTACCTAGACAATTTTTTACAGCAACCGCAGAAATATGCAACAAATGAAGCGATCATAGCCATAACAGTTCCCATTAGGATGATCCACCAACTGGGTTCCATTATTTATCGACATAACGATTTATCACACTGTTAACGTTGAATCAGAACATGCTACGATTAAAACATCACCACAAATAATATTACTAAATACTTTGTAAATCGTATGAAATTACAAGCAGTGAAGCTAAGAAAAATGCTGCAGAATATAGGGGAAATAATTATAATTACTTTGCATTGGTTGAGGCATTAGAATAATGTACTCGACAGCTTCAGAAATTTTAAACATAAAATGGGTTTAAGGGATCGGCTAGAACCGTTACCAAAGCTATACTGAAGAATTCGGAATACCTCGATATTCGACTGTTATCATATTAATGAATACAGATACTCGAACAATCACAGATTTTCAAAAATGACACAAAAAACACTCACCCAAGCCACACAACAAAATATTAAAATATGCACCAATGATCTATAATTAATTAAAATTAATTATCAGTTGTTCAACTTGAATTTTCCCATAATCATTGCCCATTATACATTCTCCTTTCTACTTCCTGATTCTACCTATTCCCACATCAAGATGATGTAATGTAAGGAATTTACTGATCTAAAATCAACGGTTCTCTCACTCTCAAAATTCTCAATTTTCATCTCACGAATCACGATTCATATTCAAATTCGTAAGTAGGTTGGTCAACAAAAAAAGAAAAAAAACAATACATATTGACGTAGATTATTTTTTCGGAGCCGGATTTCATAAAATAATTTAAAAAGTGATGTGAGGCGTACAGAACGAGGATCGAAAGAACTTGAGACTTTTTACTTTCGACATTTTATTGCGGACTAAAATATATTTCACAAACGAAATACGAAATGGCGAAGCAACAGCGTTATCGGTTTGAGAATAGTAGGGGAAGCACTTCGTGATGAGAGTGTACGTGTGACATATATATATATAATGTGATAGTGATGATGATGAAGAAAGAGAGAAGATGCGATTTCGGTTACAACACCCCCCTGAAATTTTACCATTCGAGTTCTTCATCGTATTGTACGCTGAAAGTAAACAAATTATTATTATTTCTGAAAAAATTTTAAGTACAAAAATAATATATGCATAATAAAAATAATAAAAAAAATTATTGACATCGTATTATTTGAACATTATTGTGGTAACTTTGGTTCGTAAAATAATTTTGTTATGCTGTGCTTCGAGAGAAAAAAAAATCCAATAAGATAAATAAATACAATAAATAAATAATATGGTAACATGCATGGAATATTCAATATTAATATATGATATAAAAATGGTAGTATGCAAAAAAAAAAAATTATTAAAATATAAAAATTGGTAACAGGCAAAAAAAAAAATTCAAATATTGTGTATATGAGATGATTCATTCATCGTATATTTCGAGTAGAGAGAAAGAAAAAAATAAAAAGGAAAAAAAATATTTCCGAACATATATTACATTAAAGGGAAAAAGAGAAAAAAAATTGACAAAGGTATTTCCAATTACGAGTTCGTTGAATTTGAAAGAACGTTACGTTTTGTATCTTATCTAAATAGTATGACATGTAGAAGATTGTAGAATAATATACGTTGCATCGTTTATTATCTTTCTTATGTTGCTATTGTATTTGAACTGGCATCTAACATGTTTTACAATAAGGCAACCTTTTCGATTTATCTTAATTGTGGTCATGTAATGGGTTTTAATCTTTATTGTGTTTATTGTTGGTGGATTTTCTTTCATCATTTGTGTGGGAATATTTCGTGTATTTCTCTCACATCTGTTTGAAAAAGTATAGGGTTTTTATTATACGAATTGTAGGGTTTATTCTTGCTCGATTTTAATGCTGTTTTCTTTGTTGCAATTTTCGAGTAATCGAGTTGTGAGAAAATACGAACTGCCAACGGATCGAACTACACAAAATTCAACGACGAAACCTACACTGATGAAAAGATTGAAAGACGACTAGAAACACACATTACGAACACATAAATAAAAAGACTAAATATTCACTATTTCACGAATTTTATTCCAAATAATATTAGCGGACATGTTGATGTTACGAAGGTTGATGAGCGACGAGAAGGCATACAAAACATATAATCACAGTTGAGTTACAAACACAAATATCACAGATTAATAATAATAACAAAACAGTGTTGCCACAACATGTGATGTGCGAGAATAATAAGTCAACGTATAATATAATTTGCTATTATTCTCACACGCCTCCTCAAATTATATTCATACGATAATGTCAAAATACTAATAAACAAATTTTCTAAATTAATAAAGTCATTAAAAACAAAAATGACAAAAGTCAACAATAACACAACGAACTTACAACACAAAAAAATATCAACACAAATGGTAAACATATACAAAAAGTTACATTAATTTTAACAGTTTACAAAACATATCAAATTTGGGCTTCGGGCAGCCCTTCCCCAACTGTCACGAAGTCGGTACGTACAAATACTTAAAATCTATATCTACGTGATTGCACACAAAATGGTACTTTACATCTATATGTTTGGATCTGCGAGTATTCCACTTTCCAGAGTGCAGAAGAGCCAGACAACTCTGGTTATCTTCATAAATCACAGCTCTGTCATTAATCTGAATGCAAAAGTCACTTAACAGAAACTTCAACCAGATCGACTCAGTGGTAGCATCGCATATTGCAATCAACTCACTCTCAGTGCTAGATAGTGCTACAGTTGGTTGCTTCTTGCTAGACCAGGACACCAGTGATCCATAAACAAAGACACAGTAACCAGAGATAGACCGTCTTGTGGTGACACAGTTACCCCAATCGGCATCAGAAAAAGTTTCTAAAATATTGCCGTTATTATCATATTCATTTGAAAAAATTAATTTTTTATCTTTTGTGGTAACTAAATATTTTAGTACTCTCAATAAGTATTTATAATGTTCGTCAGTGGCATAACTGGAGAATTGGCTAAAATACGATATTGCAAAGCAAATATCGGGCCGTGATCCTAGCATCAGATACATTAGGCATCCCACAAGCTGTTGATAGTTGTTGTTGAGTACACTATCACACGCATTGAGATCCCTGTCCAATTGGAGTTTGGGGTCAATGGGTGTGTAGGTCGGTGCACAGTTATCAACGCCAAAACGCCTAGCAACAGACTCAATGAGACCCCTCTACTCAATTTCCAGTATACCATCTTCACGATTGTGATTGATATTCAAACCTAGATATTTCTTGACCTTTCCCAGATCCTTACACTTAAACCTTTTATTAATTTCTTTTTTTTTAAATGTGATTTGTGTTTTGTTATTTGAGCTAATCAGGACATCGTCAACATATGTGAGTAAATAGACTACAGTCCCATCATTTTTATTTTTATATATATATATATAAGCAGTCATCCGCCGTACTCTGCACAAAGCCAAGAGCAACAAGGAACTCGTTGAACAATTTGTTCCATACCTTGGGCGACTGCTTTAGACCATAGATAGACCTATTTAATTTCAAAACATTATTATGTCTATCAATTTTAGTTTCTATCCCTTCGGGTATTTCAAGGTACACATCTTCCGAAAGAATCCCATTCAGGAAGGCACTACATATATCAATTTGTTCTATGTGAAATTTTAATTTATTGCTCACAGCCAAGAGGGTCCTGACAGTCGAAAGTTTCGCCACCGACTCATACACTTCATTAAAATTGAAGCCCTTCTTCTGTTGACATCCTCTGGCAACTAATCTAGCCTTATATAACACCTCATTATTAATATCATATTTTTTATTAAAAATCCACCGACACGTGATGGTGGGGGCTTCCTTTGGACGTTTTGTCACCCGCCAAGTCTGATTGGAATTCAGGGCACTTATTTCGGAAGAAATAGCATCCCTCCACATCAGACTGTCCGGTGCAGCATTCGCCTCCTCAAACGTCAAAGGGATGCCATCCTCAGCAAGATATATATTACTTGCTACTTAATCATGTTCAGTCGTTTCCTGTGGAAGACAGTCTAAATTCAAGTCACCATCAACTTCAATATTTTCTAAATTTGATTCTGTGACTTCTGTGAAAATATCATCATCTTTAGTATATTTATTTATATCAGTATTATCTATTTTATTTTCGAAGAACTCAACATCCCGTGACAGACGTATTTCCTTAGCATTTATATCTAACAATCTGTAACCACATGGAGAATATCCTACCATAATCAAATTTTCACTTTTATTTTTAAACTTATTAGAGTCATGTTTGAATGACAACATATATGCGTTGCATCCAAACGTTTTTAATTTTTTATAATCAAATTGTTCATTGAACCACCTTTCAAAAGGAACAAAATCCTTGTTTGTGGGGCATCTGTTCACGATATAGGCAGAGCACAATATGGCTTCCAACCAAAATATCTTACCAAGACCACTCTCGAATAACAGCGTCCTTGCCCTCTCACATAGCGTCCTGTTCATCCTTTCAGCTTTTCCATTTTGCTGAGGACAGCCGCCAACAGTAGGTTCAACCACAATTCCTTTCTCAGTACAATATGACTGGAAGGTAGTATTCAAGTACTCTGTGCCGTGATCACAATGGTGTCTCTTTACATTATAACCGAACTTATTCGAGACCATCTCGTGGTATTCTTTAAATTTTGAAAAAGCTTCCGTCTTACTTGTCAACAGGTACACACAACAAAAATTTGAATAGTCATCTATAAATGTCATAAAATATTTTGCTCCTTTATATGCAGGAGGATTTATAGGACCACAGAGATTGGTATGTACCAATTCCAGAGGCTTACTAGTTTTTTGTTCATGCCTCAAGAACGGTTTTCGGCTCTGTTTCCCCATCACACAGGGCTCGCACAGCAATCTGCGGTTGGAGTCAATGTTCTGTATTAAACCTCTGTTTGACAACAACTTAACATCGTTCACATTCAGATGAGCAAGTCGTCTATGCCACACAGTCAGCGGGCTCGACTCATCCTCCAATGTCAGATTACACGATTGACTAGTCATTTTTTAAAAATCAATGGTGTAAAGATCTGAATTCACGCTAACACCAGTGGTCACTATTTTTCCACTGCAGCGTTGGATGACATCGACAGATTCCTCTTTAAACAAGGTATCGAAACCCGACTTGTTCATTCGTTTTACCGATAGCAGATTCTGCGGCAGCTCCCGAGCATATCTAACATTTTTCAATTCAATTACTATTCCAATTAACAATTTTAATTTTACTGTACCAACAGATGTAACGGAAAGAGAAACTCCTTTCTTCGCAACACAGATACTATGAGGTTTAATCAAGTCTATGTAGTCACTGAACAAGCTTATATCATTAATTATGTGAATTGTGCATCCACTGTCTACTACGAATGTGGTTCGAGGCATCAAATTTATATCTTCCTTTGCATTACAGAACTCATCAATTTTGTTATTATTATTATTATTTACTGTGAAACTATAACCCACATCTGAGCAATCGTCATTATTATTAAAATTTTCGTTGCACATCTGTGCAGAGCTCCTATTATTATTATTATTATTGGAAACATGATCATTAGAACGATTTCCGTTATTACTATTACTATTACAACCATCATTATTATTATTATTTCGATTCTTGGCATAGCAATTTCGTGCTATATGTCCAATCTTATTACAAAAATGACATTTAATATTTGAATGTCCATTGTCAGCACCAGAACTACAACCATTTCCATTAAAATTATTATTATTATTGCTTTGTGAGTTAAAATTGTGATTATTATTACCATTACGACCTTCATTATTGGAAGATGAGTTATAAAAATTATTATTATTATGATTATTATTTCTACCTCGATTGAAACCACGATTATTATTACGATTTTGGGACCTACCACGATTAAAACGATTACTATTATTATTATTATTACCAGAATTTTGTCCGATACTGTAATGATTACCAAAAAACACGTTCTCCTCACCAGTGACAGCCACTGATGAAGGTTTTTGGGATGCAGAATTCAGAGAGTATCCAACTTTCTTTGTGGGTTTTGAGATAAGTCGGGATATTTCTAGGAAAACAAATTATATTAACACAAAATAGATATATTGATAAAATTCTCCGGAAATTTGGAATGACGGAATGTAACCCATCTTCCACACCTATGGAGACAGGATTAAAAATAAATAGGCCAAAAAATGGATTGGATGATACCGAATATAGGGCTATGATTGGGAATTTGCTATATGTGGCAAGACTGACCCGCCCAGATATTGCCTTCACCGTCAATTATTTGTCACGTTTTCAGGCATCCTCCAATAGTGAAGTCAAAAATTATGTTCGTCGTATCATTAGATACCTTAAAACTACAAGGGACTTCTCTCTGGTCTTCCACTCTGACCAAACACAGATTAAAGCTTTTGTCGATGCGTTGTATGCACCCGATGTAGACGATTCAACCATAGATATAAATAACTTGGAGAAAGGGTGCTCCACAACCGGCTATATGATATTCGTTAACGGAGACTTGTTAAATTGGGCCGTCCACCGGCAAAACTCGGTTGCAACTTCGTCGACTGCAGCCAAACTAATTGCATTAAATGATGCACTAGACGACATATATGTGATCTGGAGACTTACTGAGAGTGTTTTCTCTGTAACCGACCCAGTGCAAGTCAACGAGGACAATATATCTGCGTCTCGTATTGCATCTGGGAGAGGCCAGAAATGCTCCAGGTCTCTTGTGATCAAATGCTACGCAGTATTGGAAGCTTTCCAAAAGAAACTTATAAGTTTTAATGATATTAGGTCACCTGATCAAGTTGCTGATATACTTACTAAGGTACTTGATCGGAGAACCTTCCAAAATATCGTTATGAGAATACTCCGGACAAGTCAACTTTTCAGCCAATAGTCTTAATTGACATAACCCTCAAAATTTTTTGATATTTGGTTTTGGACTGCGGATGGGCGTCGGTCTTTTAGCGCCTATCGTAAACCGAGCGGTCCATATGTTGTTTCACACTTCACATCATAATATTCAATAGGTTCCCCATTGCTGCTCTGCCTCTCTTATTGGTATCAGCATTCCCCAATATATACAATTGATTCCCACAATAGAATATTCATACTAAATACCCAAACGATTAATTATAGGGACATATATATATATAATAATATTATTTCTCTACAGCTGACGATGAGGAGATATTGATCTCTCCAACCTGCCATTTTTATTTATATATTTTTTTTAATTAAAATCACACAATACTTATAAGACGTGACACAATAACAGAAGGTTAAATGTATACATCATGTTAATAATTACACGATATATTAAAGATAAAACACTTGACATATACATCCACACACATTTTAATTGTACATCATAATACTAGTCAACGACATATTTAATTTTTTTTACCATTTTTATATATATATAGCAATTTTATATGACACCTATATGTAATAATTTTGACTGCTATTGCTTATTTTAATATTTTTTATTGTTTATATGTTTTTTTGAATACATACAATGTGTGACACATTTTTTTTACTTATATGTTCGTTCGTCCGTTTTGAATCGCAGGGGGGTGTTGGGATATGATTCCCTCACTACCTCACAAACACAGAACATCACATTGACTAACACTGTATGTAACATACTATTACATTTATTCGTTTTACATGTGGCGACACTGATCGCCAACATAATATTCTTCCCGCCACTGCTCAACGGAGAATGTTCTCCATTCGTCAGTCGTTGTACTAACGTCGTCAATAAACAATTTCAAGATGAAAGTCCGTACTTGTGAGAATGATAGCAAATTATATTATATGTTAGCTTATTATTCTCATATATCATATGTTGTGGTAACACTGTTTTTAGTCTTATTTGTAATCTGTGATTTTATGTTTGAAACCCAACTGTGATACTATATTTTTGTGTGCCTCTTGTCGCTCATTAAACGTTGATGAATTAACATCTTCACAATCTTGTGTGAAAATAAAAGTTCGTGAAAAGTGAATATTTGGTGTTTTATTTATGTGTTTGTAATATGCGTGTCTGATCTTCTTTCGATGTTATCGTTCAGTTAAAGTATTTCGTCGTCATTTTTGTCTGGCTGGACCAGTTGATAATTCCTATTTCTTCACAGTACTTATCTTTTCTTTGCAAAGTGATCAGACCTCACCTCAATAAAATTTATTGTAGGGGACATAAACGATTATTAGGTTTTTTACTCTTCTTGCCTCAGTTCAAATACAATAATTGCACAAATATGAAAAATAATTAACTTCAACAAATATTACCTTTACAAAAAAAAATTTTTTACCTTATTATTTTTGTTGTGTCGACGAATGATTTCTGTTTTCTATGCTCCGCTGGCTACCGCTGTACTTCCTGCTTGAATTTTGTTTTGAGTTGGCTGAAAAATTTGGGTCTTCCATGTATGGATCTACGGTGAATCCTCGATAACGGGAGCAGGTTTCCTTTGGCTGTTCTCACGATCTCTTTGGCAGTCCTTACTGGATTTAGCGTTCGTTGACTTCCAGGATTGGCCGTTATTAAGTCTGGAACTTCAGCTTCAAATTTTCAATTTAATTTTGAATTTTTCAAAAATTGAAAATAAATTAAAATTTGAGTTTAAACTTCTCGAAAAAACACGGTAAATACTTCGTGTATTATTCAACAGAAAACATGAAAAAATTTTCGCACCACAGTAAATTAATCCAAAAAATTATTTTTCCATCAATTCAGGATTTTTCAAGTCTCTCCTCAAAGTTCTACCGCAGCGATGGCTACCATGATGTGAGGCGTACAGAATGAGGATCGAAAGAACTTGAGACTTTTTACTTTAACGACATTTTATTGCGGACTAAAATATATTTCACAAACGAAATACGAAATGGCGAAGCTACAGCTTTATCGGTTCGAGAATAGTAGGGGAAGCACTTCGTGATGAGAGTGTACGTGTGACATATATATATATTGTGATAGTGATGATGATGAAGAAAGAGAGAAGGTAGGATTTCCGGTACAACAAAAAGAGCTTGAGAAATATTTTCAATATAAGTATGAAGTAAAAGATCAACTTGAATTTTGTAGCTTTTATTTTCAAAATGGTATCTGGCAAGTAAATAAAAAAGGACAAAAAAGATTAAACAAATTATTCGAGATTGATTTTTGTAAGAATAATATGTACACGAGGAACTATAAGAGTTTATTGTGTGAGTACAACGGACAAACTGTAACGTACGTAACATAAAATATGGCGTAGTATAGTCTTGAGGTTCTCGATGTCTTGTATCGATATGTACGTTGAATATATATATCGATAGTTATATTGATAACTATCAATAGGTTCCACACCTGTATTATATATCTGAGAGTCTTTACTCTTGCTTATATTTCCTTTCTTATTTACTTTACGTAATACTCTTACGTAGATACCATTCTCACACTCCCTCTTATTACGTCAATTAAATAAGAATGAGTCAGTTTACTTTCATAAATGTCGTATAATAAACAAAACGAAAAACAGTAACAAAATACTGAAAAGGACAGTCTCAAAAATTATGGATTAGTTCTTTCAAAATAACAAAACAAACAACAATAAACTTAATGACTTTGAAAACGCTTAATAACTAAATTCATAAACTTAATTGACTGATCTTTTGATTGACTTTAAACAAACAACACTTAATTCAATAAATTTCATGATTGACAAATATCACATAAATTCATACTATAAAAATCACAACATAAACTTAAATTCTAAATATCAAAAATACAAAATAATGTCAGACTTATAAATGTCTTATTAAGCTTCTGTTTCAGGTACTTCGTTTATTCACCTTTACGAGATAATGCTGTAACATATAAAATACATTTTTGTCATTAGTTAATTGTCTTATTCTATTACTTCATAATTTAAGATTTCTTTTCTAAACTTTTGAAATAAAGGTTTCGGTAAGGCTTTCGTAAATAAATCTCCTATTTGTTCTTTTGTTGGTACCCATACTATGTCTATTTCCTTGTCTTGAAAAGCTTTTCTAACGTAATGATACTTTAACTTTACTAAGTGTCTTACAACTCTCGATGCGTCTGATTTAGTGGCTTTTATTGCTGCTTGATTATCTTCGAAAATAATTGGCTTAATTTCTTTCTTTAGAATTAGTCTACAAAGATGTTTTATGTAAACTAATTCTTTAGTTGACGTACTTAGTGCTATATATTCTGCCTCCATAGATGAAGTTGCTACAATTTTCTGTTTATTTGACTTCCATGCTATTGCATCTCCAAAAAGAAATATTATATATCCCGTTGTGGATATTCCATCAGGGTCATTTATTCCTAATGAAGCATCACAGAAACTGACTAACTTATTATTTTCTCCTTTATATACTAATTTATGGTCTTTTGTACATGATAAATATTTGAACACTTTTTCTACTTTAGCCCATTCTATTAATCCAAAATCATGAGATTTCCATGTCAAAACATTTACACCAAACATAATATCGGGTCTAGTACTTAAGGCTAAATATAATAAAGCACCTACTGCTTCTCTATAGGGTATCTTTTCTTTTAGATTTAACTGTGTTTCTAATTTAATTTCTGAATCAGACTTCTTTATGGCTTGATTAGTTAACATTGGTGTATCACTTCCTTTTACATGTTCTAACTTAAATTTCTTTAACAGGGATTCTATAAATTTCGTTTGAGATAACATCATCGTTTTTGTCTCGAAGTTTCGTTCAATATCTATTCCTAAATATTTTCTTGGTTCACCTAGAACTTTCATTTTGAAAGTTTTACTTAGTTCAATTTGAGTTTCGTAAATCTTTCCTGCATTATTTCCTGAGATTAAAATATCATCAACATATTGAACTAACGTAACCATCTTTCCCCCTTGACACCAATAAAATATGCAGGCTTCACCTTCATATAAGTTAAAATTCATACTTTTCATTGTCTTTTTAAATTTTAGATACCACCTTTTTGGGCTAACTTTTAATCCGTACAAAGCTTTTCTTAATTCGCATACATTCTCTTTTCTGAATTTTTCGTTTACATCTACTCCTGGTATTTTTAAATAAATTTTCTTGTCTAATTTGCTATTTAAGAATGCTACTATTACGTCTAGTTGAATAATTTTCCATCCCATTTTATTTACTATGCTCAAGAACATTCTTATCTGTGCTAAACCTATGGTTGGTGCATATAATTCGGACATATCATACACATGATGATCTTGGAAACCTTTAGCTACTACTCTAGCTTTATATCTATACACACCTCCTGGTTCTAACTTTTTGACAAAAATCCATCTCGAATCCATAATCTTTTTACCTTCAGGTTTCTTTACATATTTCCAAGTTTTACTTTCTAATAGTGATTTTATTTCTGAATTAATTGCCTCCATCCATTTTTCTTTTTCATTACTGTTTAATACATCTTTATACGTTTTTGGAACTTTATTTATCTCGCACATCATGGCAAAATATCTATTCTCTCTATCTGTCGCAATTATTGTCTTTTCACTCGGTTCGAATTCAACTTCTCCCTCTGAATCATTAATGTCTGATGAAGACTCACTTGACGACACTCTAAATCTAACTTTATTTTTATTCTTTTTACATTTCTCTGACTTTAATATTACTTCCAAATTATTTTCATTTACAAAATTTTCAGGTATACCATTTGATAGATCTACTTGTGTATCATCTTCTATATTATTCCAGTTAATTAATTCAATTCTCGGTAATCCTTCTTTTTCAAAATAGTTTCTCGGATATTTGTCTTTAAAGGTAATTGACTCTAGAAACGTTACATTACTTGACTTAATTAATTTTCCTCTTTCGGGTTTTAGGAGTAGCCATGATTGAGGATTAGATCCTACTAAAATACAGCTTTCTCCTTCTTCACTAAATTTTGACATTTTTGTTTTGGCATGGGGTAATTTTCTTATTGCAATACATCCAAATCTATGTATGTATTCAATTTTGGGTTTTCTATTTTTGAGCATTTCATAGGGTGTTTTCATTTTTAATCTCTTATGTGGCAATCTGTTATGAATGTGCGTGACTTGTATGGCTAATTCCTAAAATTCTAGTGGTAATCCACTATCTAGTAACAAAGCTTTTGTTTTCTGTATAGCTGTGAGATTAAATCTCTCAGCTGTACCATTAAGTTTGGGGGTGTCGGGTGGACTTATTTCTAACATTATACCTTCTTCTTTGACTATATGCTTCATGTCTACAGTTAGATATTCCCTACCTCCATCTATTCGAAGATATGAAATTTTCATTTTTCTATCTCCTAAATTAGTTTTCATTGCTTCTATAAATTCTCTAAAATATTTTCCTACTTCTAACTTATTTGTCATATTGAATGTCATAGTATACCTCAAAAAATTGTCTGTGAAAGTTGCCACATAAACACTTTTATTTATTACTCCTATCGGTTTAATTGGACCCATTAAATCACTGTGTATACGAAACATTGGTTTATCAGCTATTTCCCTTATCGTTTTATGAGGGGATCTTTTAATTTTTGCCAAACGACATACTTCACATTCTTGAATTTCAGTGTCAAAATCTACATTTTTAAGACAATCATACGTGACTGATGCTTTCTTTAAATAGTCCATAGATGCATGACCTAATCTAACATGATATAAATAACCCAACTTTTTCTTTATCGAATTTTCACACGGTAGTTTTAAATTATTTAAATCATCTATTGTTATGTCTGCACCTAGATCTAAATATTCTAACAATTCTTGATTTGACTTTAGATTACTCGTACTTGGCTTTGACTTATCATAGTTGTGATCTATGATATGACTTTCTGACTCACTTTCTGACCACACATCTTTGACTTTAGAATACTTATGATCATGTAAAACATTAGTGTCTTTATATGCATATTTTTCAATTTCTGATTCGTTAGACGAATCTTTCTCTTTGTCAGTTAAATATACTCTCGAAAAAGTGATTATATCAAAATTGAACCACCAATATTTTCCTGTTTTATTTCCTAACATAACTATCTTATTTGATTTCTCATTACGAATTTCTGCAGTTTTATCTCTAAATATTGCATAATAACCCAGTTTTGTCAACCTATGTATCGATAATAAATTTTCACCTAAGTTCTTTGAATATCTAATTTTATTAATTTTTAGAGTTTTCCCTTCTATATCTTTTACATATAAATTTCCTTTATGGGTGATTTTAATGTCTGCAGATTTATTTTTATTGGCACACGAAATATATTCTGGGATCTCAAGATTCGTGATTTCAACTAAATTATCTAACTTTTTAATAAAATGGTCTGTTGCCCCAGTATCAGCTATGAACATTACTTTAGTATTCCTATCAGTTTTTAAACATTTAGAAAACTTTTTACGTTTAAACTTAATTATATTTCTTATTCTTTTCATACCTTTCGATTTTACTGATGATTTACTCTTATGCAACTTTCTATCCGAATCACTGGATGAACTATTTGAACTCGTGTATGACGAACTACTTGTTGATGACGTACTCGAACTCGTACTTCTGTCTCTACGTCTTTTGGTCGTACGTGCTCCTCTCTTATGGTATTTATGGCCTCTTTTGCTTTTACTCGATTTCTTGTCATGACGATGCTTTCTTTTGTTTCTCCTTTCGTTGTCCACTTTAATATTTGTCCCTTCTGAAACTGTAGGTTTGGTCGATTCACTCTGTTCTTTCGTGACACTATTTGTTCTCTTTTCTCTTGGTAACAGATTATGTCCTGGCTTTTTCAAGCAATGTCTTGCCACATGCCCATACCCACTACAGTTAAAACATTGGTACATCGGGCGTCCTGAAAAATTAGTTGTCTTTAAATTTCGTGTCTTATTTTTTCTATTAAACTTAAATCTATTTGTCTGAACATAATTAATTCCTTTGCTTCTTGAAATTCCTTTCCTTTCTTTTACTAATACATCTTCTTCCATAATTATCGCTTTTATTTGTTCATACGTCATTACGGTATTTATTCTTGCCGATAAGTTTGGAAAAGCTAAAAGCATTTGTAATTTTAAAGCCTCAAGTTTTCTATTCTCATCCCATCCTTTATTCATTAATCTAATCTTTCTTTCTATTTCCTCAAATTTATCAAACCAATCATTTAATTCCATACTCTCAGGATAATATCTCAATGAATAAATTTCTGAAATAACTAAGTTACACATTATTGTCTGAGGTTCCCTATAATCTGCAATTTTCTTTAAACATTTCGAAGGACAGGGTTCACCAAAAATTAATTTTGCATGTTCGTCATCTAACCATTCTAATAACACGGCTTTTGCATCACATCTATCTCTAGTATTTTCTTCACTAATTACAATAGGATATATCAAATCAAAAGCTTTCAAAAATTTATATCTGTTTACAAACATGTTAAACGATTCTAACCAAACTCTAAAATCTATCATCATTGATAGTTTCTTTGCCGTTACTTTAATTTTACTTCTATATTCCTTATTAATATTTTGTGTCTCAACAACATTTAAATCCGAATTATTTGCGTTTTTGTCTAAATGACTGGGATTATTATTAGAATTACCAGAAGAATTATCTTCCTTACCTCTATGGCTATCGTTTTTCTCGTTTCGATCTAGTGATTTATCGATTTGCAAAAATTTTCATAAAATATCATCGAAAATGTCAGAATCATTACCTTTCGTGTTAAATGTCTGTTGTTGTGTCTGCATGTTCTCAATGTTTTCTAACTGTCTCGATCTGTTTTCATCTGTAAATGTCTGTTTAAATGGCTCATTATTAGTTGTCTTACTTGTCTTATTTGTCTTATTTGTCTTTTTGTTGTAGTTTTTCTGTGTTGGTGGCGGATTGTCCCAGTTCTCTTCTTCTTCGGTCGGTGCTGGCTGTCTCACAACGTCGTTTTCATTGGACCGACTTGGTCCAGCACTGTCCTCCAATCTTATATTTGAGATCTCTGGAACGTTGTCACTACTATCTTTTCTCGAAACTTCCGGTCTCGCAAACATTACATCGTCTTGCGCTTCTTCCCACTGTTCGCCTGGAGTTTCCATCGGGTTGTTATCGTATGTCGGCAGGTTCTTCATTTTCTCGTAGATGTCTGTTTGTCTTTTGTCTGGAACCTGATTATTAATTAATTGTTCCTCAATTATTACATTTAACCTTTTAATAAGACTCAGCTCTAATCCATGCACGAGACGTATGCAGGATGCTGGGTCGATAGTAAAATATCGATCTATTCCAAATTTTATCGCCTTAATGGCTCTCGCTCTCGAGATCATATCGTCTGCTCTTGTGTCAAGATACTTTGACTGTCCTCTCGACATTGTTTTCTCCACTGGCGTGGACGGTGTCTGTTCTTCTGGTGCCATTGTCACTATCGTTTGCGTCTCTCTCGATTCTTTTACAACGTTCTGTATACAACAACAAATACAGATTAATTATAATGTCATACAAGGAACATCTAAATAATTACCGAAAATATAATGTCTGCTATGATTATGTAAACTCTAGACCACGTTTACCACTAATACTTTAAGTAGTTCCTTGTGATTGCACTCTCTTGGGATCTATCTACAATCTCACTTTGGTCTAGATTACTTTTAATGTAGATAAAATTTGGACGCTTTAACCTGGCCAGGATTTTTCGTCTAAGTACCCAAGTGCAATATTACATATACTTATTTGTCAATAAACCACCTACTAACGTCCATACTATAGTAGGTTCATGTCATGGCAACCAGACCTTTGTTATACATCAATTGAGTTAACTAATAATTAATGAATAAAATCTCGTTTTTTGTGGGAATTTTTGTAGCCAAATTCACACCACGTTTTCATCGTTTTACGTCTTATCGACTGACTACTTAATTTTCTGAAAAATAATCTTAATCTATACAATATGTTCATTATTTATTATTATTTAATTCATTTCTGACTAATTTCATGTTTTCAATTTCGGTTACTTTTCAAAAACGTGTTCGCACCACGTTTTCATTAATGGCGCACTTCTTTGATTTATCACCCAATTTTCAAACAAATTCGTTAACATGTCTTTTAAATTTCATTATTCTAGTAATAAATATTTACTGTACTTACAGGTATTCTCAGTAGTTGGCTTGGTGATACTATTTTATGGTAGAATGACGCCATATTTTTCCGAAAAACATGAATAAAACGAAACAGTAAATTAGCGAACATATACCCACACTTGAACACGAAAAACGAACTAACTACTTAATGGCTTATTTGACTTTAATTACATTTTACTCACTGATAGATGGCTTATTTGACTACTTAAACTAAAATCACATCCAAAAATACTTCATTAACTTTGCTGCTGTTACCATGTAAGAATAATATGTACACGAGGAACTATAAGAGTTTATTGTGTGAGTACAACGGACAAACTGTAACGTACGTAACATAAAATATGGCGTAGTATACTCTTGAGGTTCTCGATGTCTTGTATCGATATGTACGTTGAATATATATATCGATAGTTATATCGATAACTATCGATAGGTTCCACACCTGTATTATATATCTGAGAGTTCTTACTCTTGCTTATATGTTCTTTCTTATTTACTTTACTCTTACATAGATACCATTCTCACAATTTTTGATAACTGTGGACAATAGTTCTTACTAATTTTGATTCTTTTTGATTCTTTCTGTTTAGACTTGAAAATGAAAAATTAATGAATAATGCCGTCGCGAATCAAACATAATTAACGTTTTAAAATTACCTGAATGTTTCTTGAAAAATGGGGAATAAACTTGTGACTAATGTTGTCAGAGATCTTCCGTGTAACATATCTCGTTACCTGAAGCGTAAGACGAGAAGATTCAATCTTATTCCTCGTGTCGAGAAGCAGATGAATAAAATTGAGGAAAATCCTTCCAAAGCACCCACCTATGAAGCAACAATAAAACAAGTGGAACAACTGATGAAAGGTGCGTTTCAATAATCGTACTATTCACTCTTCTATTCCATTTGGCTAATTCTCATATTTTGTATTAATTTCTAGAATTGCCTGAAAAATTTGAAAAACTGAATGAAAAAGATGAAAATTTGCACAAAAATTTAGAAAACGTGTATGTGACTTCCGTAGGTGATAATATTGTACGTATTCGTCTGATATTTTCATCCTATTTCTTGTTTTCTTCTTTATTCTTCCGTTATAAAACTTTCATTTTTATTTATCGTAGGCTAAATTCTCTCCAGCAAGAGTAAAAAGTAGTTTCTCCATGAAATATAACCGTTCTCAGTCAAAACCGGAGGAGGTACCAGTAGGAATGTTTAACTCTGTTCGAGCTGAACATTTTCTTGCTGCCCATGTACGAGATCCAAAAGTATTTACAGCTGATGTTTTAGCAGATGTTTACAAAATCGATAAAAACGTTATGAGTAAGTATTCTTTTTCAAGTATAGGATAATTTTCTTATAAAAATTGGCATATTCAATGTACCGTTTTCATCCTGCTGAAGAATTTTTTACTGCCATTCCACAATTTGATGATTAAAAAATTTTTCTAAATTAGTGGTATGTACTTAAATTCGTCTTAAACTGCTAGTTCTGTCTCCTCGCTTTTGCCACTCCAACAAAACCAAAATCAATCGCTGCTGACAAAAATTCTAATAGCTTGAGATGAATTATTCATTATTTTCATATCTGGGGCGTATTCTCTTTGAAACGATCATACAAAATTTCAAAGGTCCTACTCGGATGTACCGAAGCACAAGTAAATTACTGAACCACCACCACCACCACCAGTCTTTCAATATTGTTTTTGATAGTTTTACATTTAAATTTTTGTGTTCGTAACAGCTATTTTCTTCGATTTTGTTTCTTTAACCTAAATTTGTCGACTCCCAATATTCTGAGGCTCTGAGTTATCTTAAATAAATTTCAGTATCTTTTTGGTTTCATTTAGTCATTTTTATTAGGTTTTCAAAAAAATAAACCTATTATTAGCTCTTCATTTCTCAACTCTTATTTGAGAATTTTTGATTTCACTTTTGATTTTCATCCCCTCCAATTCGTTTTTTTTTAATGTATCTCGAATTTTTTGTTCAAATTTTCAATTGTTCCTTAAGTCTTACTTTTATTTGGGTTTAGTGCCTCAATCAAGTATCCTCTTTATTGAAAATTTGAGGAAAACGGAAAGAATAATAATGACAATTTCAAGTTTTCACAATCTTTTCTAAAAAATTGCTTATTGAAATTTAAAACTTTTAAAGCTCTTTCAATATGGATTGTAGATCACATTTTACGTAACATTTTTTTATTGTCTCATAGAGAACCACTGAAATTTCGCCGTTAATTCCTAACATTTTAAAATTACTCCTACCACAGATAGTCTGTGCAACTTGATTTATTCGAATACACAAAACGTACTTTGTATTGGTATCTTTTTTATGTAGATACTAGTCGTCGAACCTATCTTCGCCAGGCGGTGAAAAAATGACTAAGCAATTAGATAAATCGAGAATATGTTTATCAGCACATTTGCACCAGTCAGTAAAATTTCCATGAAATCTTATCAGTAAGCATGTATTCTGTTAGATAAAATAAAGAAATAATCCCTGATAGTCCCCACCTAACTGACAGCGGAGAAAATGTTGCTTCAATAAGTGTTTTTAGCCCATATCTGCTGCTTCTTTCACATTTTGGAGTTTTGAGAAGAAAAACTTACCTAGATGTGATACTGACCTTCATACCAATTTTCAGTCTTCTAGCTCAAAAAATAAATTCGGATCGAAATCCGCCCATTTTTGAATTTTTTATGGTACATTTTATTACTTCTACTATTCTATCAAGTCGACCAAGTTTGGCAGACGTTTTGTGAAACATTGTATTGGTATACATATGAATTTGAACTTTTAGTACCAAAAGTATCTTCGTGTTCTGAAACAAAAAACGTATCTACCCTCACCCTTAGATCATTCTATGAGATCAAAATTAATAAGGAAATTTTCATAGAAAACGTACATAAAAGGATCATATACTGATCACGTCCTGACTATGTAATTTAATTATCATATAGTTTGTGATTAATTTAAGTTACTTTTTCTGTAACGAAAAATTCATCCTAAAAAGTTTACTTATTGTTCAGACTCCGGGCAAATTAAGATTTAAAAAAGAAATAATTAGAAGAAAGTTGAATTTTGGTATATCATACATCAGCTTCACCATCCTTAACACTCAAAAAGTTCCAATGTGGGGCACTTCGGTTTCCTTCACAGGAAAGGGTTAAAGTGGTGGCAAAACGCGGTTTTTCACTTTTATATCGCTTAATTTTAATTTGAGCAAGAAACGGTTCAAACAAAATCGAAAGAAGACTAAAAAATCTGTATAATAGTGTTCCACTATTTTTTTTATCAGATTTTAGTTTTTGCATAATTATTGTTGAAATTTTAAAAATACTTATTTTTCTGTCAAAGTTTTTAAAATCTCTACAGGTCAGCCAAGTTTGATAGAAACAAAAGTTCAACCCATGTCACATATGAAAATTTTATATACATAGTACATCATCCTCATGGAACCGGTGACATCTCCTGTTTGCCAATTACACATGGGAACTAGTGATGCCTAATATCTATATTTTTTCCTATCGATAGTTGTCGATAGTTTGGCCAAAACTATCGATATTATCTATAGTTTTTTTCAAAATGGCAAGAAAAATGTAGAAAATATCTAAAAACTACTGAAGTTATGAAATACTCGAATTCAATCATCATTACGATTTATTTTCATATTCCACTTCGATATATTACGTTTAATATATAAGTCAAAACTAAAAAGTTAAGGAAGAATTTTTATTTTTTATTTAAAAAAACGGCTTGAAAACATGTTTTTAGGCCAATCTAAAGCGTCGTAATTATCGATAGTTTTTCGATAAACTATTAACAGCTATCGATAGTCATTTTTAAGAAAAACTATCAATAGACTGTCTATAGTTTTGATAGTTTATGCATCTCTAATAGGAACTTGATTGACCTGCGGAGATTTTAAAGAATTTGTTTTCCTGTTTTTCTGTTACTACCTGTTCAACATGGCAGACACATACAATATAGTGCATCTATACTAAATAAAGTATACGAGTTTAGTTTGTCAGTTACTTTCTTCACAGTGTATAGACTGACATTTGGACTGAAATTCTCCCCTTACCACATTTCAGAATCACCTCCCTATCTGATATAGACTATAAGTACATGGTCTGTATCTCATACAAAATCTAATAAAAAAAAAAACAGTTTAAGAGTTGGTGCTGATAAAAGTAAAGAGGCGGATTTCAATTCGCATGTCTGTGTATACACTGTGAATAAAATTATTGACAAACTGAACCCATAATTATCCTGAATTCCGTATAGATGCATTACACTGCATGTGTTTACTGGCTTAAATCAGTATTAACAGAAAAATAGGTATTTTTCAATGGTGATTTATGAATAAACTATAAGCCTGACAAAAAAATAGTAAATTACTTTTGTATAGATTCTTTATTCTTCTTTCAGTTTTAATTAAATAATTTTTCATTGTATGAAAAACGACTTTGTACAACCATTTTAACCTTCCTGGAGGGAAGCTGAAGTACTTCACATTGGGATTTTTAGGTAGTTGTTAATGATAGTAAAGCCATCGTATATATAGGGGTTATTCATGTTATCACACACCCTTGGAAATTAACATTATGGTGCTTGATAAAATGAATAAGTAAGGTAAATGCAATACAATTCATAATTTACATAGCACCAGAATTCAAAAGTAAAATATATAAATAAAATAACAAAAGACACAATTGAGGAATCAAAATAGTGTGGTTAATAAGTATTGCAGAATCCCTTCACAGTGGAATATGGTCCATTATTTGTACATTGCAAATGACATTCGACCTCATAAGAAATAATTCAATGGACTAAGATCAGGAGACCTCGGTGGCCATGCCAAAGACCACTAGAATATTATGTCAGGGCTACAGTTGGTTATTTTGAACAATTTACTTGAAAATGTTCATTTTAGTTATTAATTACATTAGGTATCTTCATTCTTCAAGTGTGTATTCCCTTATTTTATTCATGTATTTTACTTCTGAATTTTGGTGCAAGTTAAATGATGAATTGTACTACATTTATCTTACATATTCATTTTATGATGCACCGCAATGTTAATATTCTATGGTACACGATAACATGAATAACCCTGTATACCGAAATTCAGCTGCCTTCCGATTATTTCCTTTTTTAAGCATTTTCAAGCTAATTTTCTTGGACTATAAATTTCATGCTTGAAAAATTTAGGTGTATCTAAAGACATTCTCTAGGTTCTTAGTAAATTTTTTCAAGTGTGAGAACTCACAATCAGAACATAACGCTTTTAGTTTTGTGCAGGTTCTATGAAATGACTAAAACTCAAAAAATTGATATTTTCAAGAATCTGGTATACAGTTGTGAGTTAAATTTAACCTGAGAATCATTTTCCAATTTTCACGAGTCAACCCGCATACATTCTCAAATTTAAAGTTGACTCGAATTTATCCCCTGTTGTACATCACACACTAAATAGAATAATTTTATGAGTTTAAGTTAACAACAAGTTTTTTTTTTAAATATGCTTTTATAATTTGAATATAAAAAAAAAACACGAAAGTTTCCACGTCTAATAGGGTGTGAACCTGGGATACTTCACGCTTAAAGTCGTGTCATTACCACGATGCCATAGTAGTGATTAAGGCTGTGATTTATATTTCCTGAAAAGGTGAAAATATACCCAAAATATTCCCTAAAAAATTCAAATGTTCTCAAAAAATATCCAAAAATATCGAACAAAATTTGGTTTACAAATTTTTTTCTTTTTCTAACCTTTTTTTTAGCTGTAGAAAATTTGTACTCTTTTTTCATGAGGGTCGCTTCAAAACTGAAGGTTTTCCATTTTTCATAAACAAAAAAGTCTTAATTTGAAAAATATTCCCCTGATCGGGTAAAATTAGTAAAATATTCAAATTATTTTAAGTTACCAAAATATGCTGAAAAACAAATTTTTAGGCCAAATATGCCAAAATATGCTGGTACAAATGTGGCTGATTTTACTTATAATTTTATGATTCACAAAAGTGTTGTGCTGAGAAAGCAAGCACGTTGATAAGGGATAACTGATGAAAACAAAATTTGATTTGAATGCCTCTAGATGTTAGTACAAAAACTATGTCACATTTTGTTGCGTTAGTAACTTCAGTAAAAGCATATAAAAATATTTTCGATTAGAAGGATATGACTAAATATATAGTGCATTTAATACAAAGTAATACAATCATACCTTCCGGTTTATCATATACATATATATAATGGCGATGACATGCAACTAACGTCTATGCCGCCGAGCACATATACCCTGAAAAAATACCTCACATCAACCAGTCAGATTTTCCAGACTGATTGAATTTTTACCCTAGTGTTTACACAGATTTTTTCTCACCAGTCAGATTTAAAAAATAACGTACACTATGTACAGCGCTGTCTATTCTCAAAACACCAAAATACATATTATGTTATCTCCATCATTTATATATCCTGGAAGAATCGCACAAACACGATTGTATTTTTATGGGAGAACTGATGTTCTTTACAAGGCTGCAAAAACAGCTGAATGAAGAAAACTATGACCCAAATTTGTGAGGTTTTTGGCTTCAAAAAGACAAAAGTTGAAAGCCAGAAAAAAATTAGGAAGCCGAAACTGAATTTTTCTGATTAATTTTTGGCTGCTAATTTATTTTTCAACTGCAGATAAGAAAAAATACGATGTTCACTACTTTTGCTTTAAATCATAGTGTCAAATTTGAAAATTAGAAGTTCAAAGCTGTAAGCTGAGTTTTTATGATTTTTTGCTTTGAAGAACTAAAAGCTTAAAACTAAAAAACAAAATTGAGAAACTGGAAGCTAAAGCTGAATCTTTATTTTTCAACGTCAAGAGCAACAACCAAAAGTCGAATTTTTATTTTTCGGCTTGGTAGCCCTGATTTTTTACAAGTTCTATTGCAACAAATGGAAAATCCTCTACAGAGAACTAGCTCCACAGTTTTCTAGATAGGACAGCCTTTTATCAAAAAATTCTATAAATTTCGTACTTTTTTACAAATAAAATATACTTTTGTCTCCTGAAAGTTTTTGAATTAACAATAGTAGGTACTTAAATTTTGATGTTTTTTTCTGGATTTCAGTAAAAACCTAAATAAATCTGGATTACATGAAATTTCGCTCGGTAATTTTTGTTGCAGAAAACGTTCTTAATTTTGTGAAGATATACAATGTGGCTATACCTGTCAAGACTGAGAAACCCAAAATGTTACGAAAAATAGCTGAAGAAGCCATTCCCCGTGGTTTGTATGAAGAATCCGAAGTTCGTATCCTAGAGAGGAAAGTACAGCGTACTGAAGACGCAATGGCCAGACTTTACAAAATCAGATCTAAGATGCCTCAGAAACGGGTTTACGATATGAACATCTTTGAAGCATTAATTGCCCTAAAACCTTTCGCAAAAAAAGTGACGAAAGAGTACCTTTTCAGTGAGAAAACTGAAAAAGATGATCGAAAGAAATTGGAAGCAGAATATATTAATCCAAATGAGCCTATCCACGAAACCATTATTACACCGGAACAAGCCGAGAAAGACTTTTTCAAACAACAAACTAATAAACAGTTGGAAGAAAAATTGGCATTAGATAGTGGAAAAGCTCCTCGCCAAAAAAATGTAGCTGATCAAGAATTATCAAGTAATTCTTTTCGAAAGGAGGAAAATTTGGTGGACATGAAAGCACAGAATAAGGAGAAAATCTCTGACACTGCTTGAAGTAGATGTACATGAGTAATTACATGAACGTGGTTAGTTACTCAATTAAATGTGATTGAAAATATAGTCACTATAATTTGTTTTAAAATAATTTCGTTATTTTGATTAAATAATTGAGCAGTTCTTTTTCCAATGTCTTTATGTCATATCAAATAAAAATACATATATAAAAAGTAAAGAAAAAAAAAATTCTAGCATAGCAAGCCCTATTAGAAACATAGGTTTTCTTAACCAATAGGTAAAATCTAAGCAAATAAATAAAGTAGGCTGATTGTAGAATAAAACAACATAAATTTGATTTTTTCAATAATTTTTGAGAGATCTAAAAGAAGTTTCTCTGTTCTTGGCTAGTTAAAATATAATGGAGGATGTGAGAATCTAATGGAGGGGAAATGTCACTCTTCTACAACTATCCTGGATGCCATTTATCAACTATCTATAATTACCATAAGGAAATCATGACTATAAAGAAGTGTTTACGAGTTGTCTATATAAATGACACCAAGAAGTATGCGCAGAAGTGAACTGTTCATTGATAAAAAGCGATGTATTTATTATAAATATAAAAGTCCGAAGTAAAAATCACAAAAACAAATATTCCCAACTCTTTATCGCTCTTATTGACTTATATATCCACCTCCGGACATGAGCATATAGATCGACAAAGTAGCGATAAGCAAGAAGTATAAAATAGCTCTTACAGCTGCTTTGTAGACAGTTTGTAAATGGCCTTCTGAGTCAGGCTTGTAACCAAAATGTTTTTAGAGTTATTGGTTAGTGGGAACCAATAAAAATCTATATTTGTTATTGGTTTCTGGTTATTGGTTAAAAACGTAAGTATTTGGTTACTGGTTATTTTTCTAGTTAACCAAAACAACTTTTCTGGTTATTGGTTGCAATTACTGATCATTGGTTGAGACAAAATTTGGCGTAAAATAGACAAAACAAATTTTTTTCAGGCCAAATTATTGACAATATTGATAATTTTTGAGAAAATAATAGGTAGTTTTTGAAAAAAATAATCAATAATATTGATATTCAATAAAAACTGATTCTTTCTGGATATTGTTCTGGGTAATGGTTTCACCATTTTGTTGGAATTGGTTATTGATTATTGATTATGTGGAATCTTTTTGTTTTGCTATCGGTTCCTAAATCAATGTCGTCACTTTGTTTAAGTTTTTAGTGGTTATTGTTCTGGTTATGGTTGTGGTTACAAGCCTTACTCCTGGGCAGTAGAGATGTGAAAATATTTGAAAAAAATATCGATATTGGACTAAATTAACTCATAATCTACCCGACATATAATGATATTTTTTCCTGAAATATCTATGATTAGCACCACCACTGGGCACCAGGATAGTGGATCATAAGCGCTGACTTTAGTTTTAATTCAGTGTTGTCAACTTTTGTATTTGTAATTTATAAATGAGTGAATACTGTTAGAATGGAAAATATAATTTTAGGTTTGAGTAAACGAATTTTCTGTGTTGCAGGGCAACACTGAAAATCACCTCCGTGCTGTAGTTGTACCTTGTGCGTCTATAAAGGGCTCTCTCCTCGATGTTAGTTTTCTAGCAGCTATAAATCTCTAGTACTATCCTGCACTATCCCTAAAATTGCCCAACTTTCAGTTGAAGACGAGAACTGAGAATACATATACATTAGTTAATTCAATATGATGGGTTCGTAAGAGGTCATAGAACTCTAAAATGAAAAGAAATCTCAAACTTCAAATGCTGGTGTTTTATGAACAAAAATCGTATGTTTGCCGTCGGACTGGTTGGACTATATATACGTTCCTGCTAACCTCCTAAAACAAGTGCATCAGAACTAGCTGCGAGCTGCGACTCCTATAGTGCTATCATATCATTGACAATACGAGTGCTGCATTGAAAAATATTTTTAAGTCGATGTTTTCCTTCTCACTTCTCATATATAAAGAGTTTCAAAATTTAAAACATCCTGCACAACATGATTTTGATTATTTTTAGCTGTGTGATTATGGTAAATTTCTAGAAAGCTACGTTTACACCAAATAAACGAGCAAACAAAGTAACAACAGACGTTTGTTTTAGTTGTTTGGAGTAAATGACCATCATACAAATTAATAAGAACGTACAATATTCGCTACTGAGCGAATTGTAATGAACATCCTGTAACCTTCTTAATATAGGAAAACATACAAATAGAACAGCGAATGTTTGTTTGGTGTAAACCCAGCTGAAGACAATAGGAAAATAGAATTCTCAAAATTTTTAATTTTTCTAATACAGTTTCAATATTTCAAATTTATATTTAGTAGGTATTTAATTTGCAATAGTGAAAATCAGTAGCGACAACTCAGATTTTTTCCATGTGTTGCCCTCGCACATAAGCGCTGACAAGGAGGGGGCAAAAAAAACAGCTGACTTTTTTTTTGCTTCTATCAGTTTCAATTTTCCACTTGTGTAGAACCTTTCCTATTTGTGCCTATGATTCACATACTCGGAACTGGAAATTATATCTAGATATTAAATCGTCATGTTATGTATCTACTTGTACTTGTATTTTATCAAAATGGGACTCATCCTATTTACCAAAACATTTTTATACAAAAAAATAAAACCTACTTAAAAAAAGATAAAATAAAAAAGGCTTAAAAAAATTACTAAAAAGGAAAAAATAATTTTGTTATGCTCAAAGATGTTATAACACCATCCTTTATTTTTTTGAATAAATCTCTTCAAGTAGGTGTGTGCCAAATTGAAGCATACGGGTAAATGGTTATTTTTAAAAAACTGATGTCCTTTTTGCTATTTTCCAGAAGACAAAAAAGAAAGTTTACATGCAATTGTAAATTCAGAAAATTAACTAAACTGCAATATAAAGTAATGAACTGTTCTGAGGGTGTAATTTCAATTAATCACGAGTGCAACTCACAATATGAGTGGATGATTGAAAAGTGCAGGGAGAGGGGAAAGATTCCATGACATATAAAGTTTTGACAGATGACACATCATATTTTGGTGAAAAATTACCCTGCCATATCACTGCATATGTAGGAGGCTATATGTTTTACTAACAGAATTTTGTTTGCTCAGAACAAGTGTTACTTTTTAAATTTTAATGACAGTAGGTTCAAAATGATTGTGACCATCTGGAGAATATCCTGGGCTATTCATACTGGAAAATTATAAGGCCCAGAATCAGTTGGCTAAAGACTGTTACATTTAATGTGATAACATTTTTATCTTCAATATGATTTTCCTTTGTATTCATGTTTATAGTAAAGGAATGATAAAGATGATGATGATGATGATGATGATGATAATAATAATACACAGATGCAAACTGTGGGAACGGAGTTTCCCACCAGAAGATATTGGGGCGTAAAGGTATACGCCCTATTGCGTGTCTGTACAAGGTACCAAGGAGAACCAAGTCCTCATACATGCTGGCAATTAGCAGACACGGTGATGCTTGTATAAATGCGGGTAGTTAGGCGGTGTATCAGCCAGTGTGTGTGTACGTGTATTCACATAGGACCACACTACTTGCCATTTGCCATTGGTCACTCGCTATACTGTGAGTGAGTTTCGCATTTTGCCAGCCAATTGGCGTGAGTTTGATCGATGGTTCGTGTATAATTATTTGTCACGCGCCTCGTCATCGTGTATGTATAGGCCGAGCCTATCTTGGCGGGTGCGGGTGAACCCCACAGCACTCCCCCCAGCTTTTGCATTGCACAAAGCAATACCAAAATAGGGAGAGTTCATCCCCCAAAATCCTCCCTAACTAATTTTTTGATGGGACCAAGTGTCTACCATCTTTCTTCTCCATCTTCTAATTGTAGAGGAAGGAGGCCGCACCTAGGCTACGATATTGATCAGTGCGGGACCCTTGTCTGTCCCTGTAAGACATCCTACTATTTCTTCTCCGTCGGTGGGGGACTTGCTGGGCACAATTATCCTGGTGAAAATAGTGAGTAGGACAGAAGTTAGGATATGGAGTTTGAGAAGGGAGCATGTTGCTTGGGGTGATAGACCCTCCAACGTAACCCCTAGGCATACCCCAAAGTGTGGGTAGCCTAGCTGCCACAATGGGTTCGAGTTTGGATTATCCATTTTTGGGGAGGGATAACTGCACAGGAATTCATCAGCAAATTCACTTTGATTGTCGAAAAATTATTGCATTTAAAATGTTAAATTAACACAAATAGAAGATAATTCATGTTAATTTAACAGCATTAATTCATTGACGAATCATTGCTGGAAATTCTTTACGATTTGTCAACGAATTAATGCATTTAAAATGTTAAATTAACACAAACTGAAAAGAATTTGTTAATTTAACTGAATTAATTCGTCGACAGTTACCTATTGCTGCGAATTATCTTCAATTTGTCGACGATTTAACAACATTAAATGCACTGGAATTTGTCGATGAATAGATTCAGTTAAAATCTTAAATTAACATGAATTTGTTAACAGATCAAATGAAATTTGTAGATGAATTCCTTCAAATTTGTAGATAATTTAAGGGTACTAAATGCCCAAATAAACAAATATGTCACAAGAAAAATTCAACAACTTTGAATAAGTCACTGAATTTACAAAAGGACAACTTATTTACCATTTACAATAATTCTAAAATTATAAAGTAGAATGAAATAAAAATGTTATCACATGAATAATATGAATGAACTGAAATACTAAATTCATGGGTTCATGGTATCCTTAAATTCAACATTAATTGTTTTTAAATAAATAAAAATCTTATCATCTCAGCAATAATCGATATTTACTCATTTTCATTTCATATCGATAGTTAAGTAAAGGAAGTTTTGAAAATGTTATTGTATTTTTCAATGGTCTTACCAAATTCGATATTTTTTTTTTTATGTAATATTCATATTGATGAAGCAATCGAATATTGATGTGTAATTTAAAAACGATGTTAAATGGGAATGATCAAATATTGATATTTGTAAAACATTTTTATTTGAAAAATGGCAATCAATTTGGTTTTAAAATTCCCAGAGCAAAAAGAAAAATGTTATCACATTAAAAAAATTAGGAAGGTGTAATTTAAGAAAATGAGAATTTGAAGATTGAAAAAATTATTTTCATAAATTTGGGTATATC
This sequence comes from Ericerus pela, assembly GCA_011428145.1. Taxonomy (NCBI): domain Eukaryota; kingdom Metazoa; phylum Arthropoda; class Insecta; order Hemiptera; family Coccidae; genus Ericerus; species Ericerus pela. The sequence continues at coordinate 1,652,806 of WOFM01000464.1, forward strand.
CACCAATAAGAGCTATTATTCAGATTAACGCAGTCTTTTTTTTTTCTTTTTTTTTTTTATAAAATTTATTAATAATCCGTTTGTTTGATTTGCCACATCTACTTACATCTCACAGTTAAGATGTAAGGATGTAGCTGTTTGTGTATTCTATTTACAATCTTGCAATCATCAGTAATGTTGTAATCAAAGGAGCTGTTCAATTTACATTTTGTGTTGAGGAACTTTTAGTAAGATGAAATAACAAAATGAACAGTCACTATGATATTTTATTAATGAATGGCAGATGCAGGGATGTAGCAAAAATCTTTTTTTGGGGTAAGAAAAATGAAAATTGCCAACTGAAATTTTTGAAATTACCAATTATTAAGAAAAAAAAAATCCCCAAAAAAACATTTAACAAATTAAGTATATTATGTCCTTTTTTTTTTCTTAGGTACAATTTTTTCAACTAATAAACAACTTGTACAATTTTTCCAACTAACCAAAACCTTAAATCAGGAGTCACATAATCTTTTTTTTTAAACATTTTTTTAATCCACTGATTTTTTATGTATTGCTGGATGGAGTCTTTTTTCATTTTTTTGGATTTTTCATCATACTTACTGATGAAAAAAAAAAAAAAAAAAATGCCAAAGCTTGTCCATGATGTCATTATGCCCAATGAATTTTGCTATCCATCCGCTCTCCTTCAGGCTCCCCTCTTCACATGTTACATGAATTAATCGCAAGTCTGGCTGGGGGAACTTTGAACCTAGCTACTAGTTTATTCCACACTCTTTCAGTAATCAATTGTCCAAAAATTCTAGAAAGAGTGCCTCCAACTTTTCGAAAAAATGTCAAAATTGTACTTAAAAACAAATTATTTTGAAAAAATTGAAAATAATAATGGTTGAAAGCACATAAAACAACAAAGTTTTATTGAAATTTGTTTCCTCGTGTATGTTTCTGGCATCATTAACGCAAATTATTTACCTATACAATTATTAGAATCCTGATGATATTTAACGGGGGGGTTCAAAGTTACCCCAAGGTAGATGGACTTCTGGCATGAGAATGATGCACATTTATACATATAAAGGTATGTAAGATAATTTCATTTCATAGCTTAAGGTTATAGAAATTTGTTAATGTACTCACCAAAGCTCTAAAATTGATTTCCACTGAGATCCAGACCTAGATTTTTTGGATAATTTTCAGCCAATTTTTTTCATCAACTTTGTAGCGTGGTAACACTCTGTTAATGTATATTTTACTGCGAAAAAAAACTGTGATCACCTAGCATAGACCCTGAGCTAACTAGATTGTGCATTAGCAGCTCTCGAAATTTATTCATTTGTCCTCCAAAGTATGTTAAAGTGAAAACACAGAGTGGCTCAATGTTCCCCTACTTTACGGCACTCACCTACTTCTTATAAATTTTCTTGCTTGGCACTAATTCAACGTTATTTCTCATTGGCCATTCAGAACATAATATGTATGTCATATTGCCTTATTTTATTCAGAGTTCAACTTATTCGGTGCTAACTATTTAATTAGCAAAAGATACCAACACCTTCTGTGAAACATTTTGTGTTAGGGGTGGCGCAATATCGAAAACTATCGATACTATCAATATCGAGTTTTTTTCCTCCATAGTTTACTTGATAATTTAACCAAATTTGCCAATTGATTTTTTTTTTTTTTTCTATAACGTATCGAATCACCTGTTTTTACCTTTTTTTTTAGTCCGTGTGTTTCATGGGCGCAGTGACAGTGGGATAAGATGTTGCTCTTGCCCCACCTAAAAATTGGAAAAATGAAACGAAAGGAGACAAATTGAGGGAACCAATAAAAAAACAATCGAGTGTTATAGGCGACATGCCAATAAATTATTTTCTCATTGAGATGTACAACGTTATTAATTTTAAGCAGGTTTTTTGTGAAAATTTACTTGTTAGTTTCGATCGCAGGAAACAATCTGAAGGTGGGGTTGGTACGTTTTTCCTTTCATAAATCATAAGCCAAGGAATATTTTGTCACCAAAAACTGAAATTCATAATTATACTTTAGTAATGTGTTAAGCATTTTTTTGTTACCCTAGTACAGGTCGCAATTTTTGTTCGATACTCACGAAATTTGATACGAACGTAAGTACAAAGTGAAAAAACTGACTTATTGATTTTAATGGGGGCGATCGGTCATATGGTAGTTTTTTTTTTATTATGTTTAATTTTATATTAATAGCAACGAAATTCAGAACAAATATTCAATGTAACTTCTTGTATATGCTACAAATTTTGGTGCTGATCGGTCAGACAGTACCACCATAAAGTAAATTTTTGTTTCGATTTAGAAAGGGAGGTACCTAATGATTTTAAATTACGTAATTTTAGGTCAACAGTTAAAAAATTTAATACCATCATCAATTATAATCTATATTACAAACCTTTTAGCATCTAATTTTTTATTATTTGAAAACAAAGGTATATTTATGCAAAAGAAATGAAGTTGGGGAACTTGAAACTATCGATAGTATTGATAGTTTTGGAATATTGATATCGAAACTTTTCGATATTTGTCAACTCTACTCTGTATAAGTAGGTGATAAAATGTGCCATAAATATTCCCATTAAACAGGAAATAATGATTAAAATTGAGGAAAAAATTATATGACATATAACTCATTGTCAGTAAACCTACTTAAGTAGTACCTTATGGTTTCTCCCATGACAACAAAACTTGGATTTTTTCCACAAATCTGAATAAACATTTTCGCATTTCACCCTAAACGTGAATACCAAACTTTTAGGTATAAATTTTTTTGTTCGAATAAAGTGATTCAGGGCGATGAATAATTTGAATAAAAAAAAACAACATTTTTTAACATACTGATTTTAATTAATTTCGAAGGGAAAGAAGTACAAAAAACAAAAGAACAAAAATAAAATTTTTTACAAACAATTCAATTTATAAATATTTACACGTATTTGAAATTACTATAATGTAGTTTCGTATGAAAGATTTTGCACGCGCATTTCCTATCTGGAATCCGCTGGTATCTCTGAGATACCCTTCAGCACCTCTTTGGCGGGAGGATGCTCCCCTTCTTGGCTGACCAAGGGAATGTATTTGTAGTCGTGGTCGCTGAGCTGCGATATATGCTGCCACAAATGTTGCTGGTTGACTTGGTATGTGTAGGGAAACGAAGAAGCAGTCACCCGAATGGACGGAGATGGTAGGACAGAGGTCATAATTCTCGACTCCTCCGACTCCATATCCATCAGACGTTCGTGTTTGTGTTTAGAGGAAGAGGAGGAGGATGAGGAGGAGGACGGAGCGGATATCCACCGATTGGTGGCGAAGGCGCGAATGCGTCTGGCACGTTCCGCAGTGCTTTTCGATTGATCCTGAGTCGATATGAAAGGTGAGAAAGCCATACGGGCGTATTTTTCAGCCTGCTCGAAAAATGATACCAATTTCTGGGGCAAAAACTGGACGACAAACGATTGCGAGGTCGTCGTATTCTTACTGTCTGTTGACGACGACGAGGACGATAGTGACTTTTTCACACTCCAATCGCCGGATTCGGAACGAACACTGTTTGAGTCAGCCACTGCTGCTGATGGGCTGTCCAACAAACTGGTTGCCTCGGTGCCAATGCGCCCGTTGTAGACGGTATTGCTGCTGGTATTTGGCGCCACGCTGGAAACCGCCGCAGACAATGACACGCTGCCGGGCAATTTCTTGCCGGATGCTGCGGCGGTATCCATGCTGGAGACAACACTCCACTCGTTGTTGTTCACGTTTATGGATTTGCCGTAATTTGGTCGATGAATGTTTTGATGAGTCGACTTACGAGATCGCGTGGTGGCTGTCAATGATGATGGCTTTGGTTTGAGAACGGGCTCTGTGATGTTGGATTCCTGCGCCATTGATGAGGAGTCAACTGCCATTGCTGCCACCGCCGCCTTTGAGGCTACAGAACTTACCGCAACCTTAGGCTGATGTGTGGGCTGCTCGGTCTCAAATTTATAGGGACTGTGTTTGTCGATGGTGGGTATCGGTTTAATGGTTGATGGTAGCTGATGCGGGGGGTTGGTGATTGCTGATACCGCTACCAGGGTCGATGAGGTGGTTGTTTTTGTCTTGTTCAGCGTTGGTGCTGATGACGCATTCACTTTTCTGGCACTTTTAAACACGAGTTGACGTCCTTCGCCAGTGTCGTCATTGGTGCCATCCAAGTCATTTAGAATGTGAACACTGGGCACTTCCAGAATGTCAGCCTTCTGTTTCCATGGATCGTTTATGTATTCCGTCACTCCGATACCAATTCTTGTTACGTTGTTGTCTCGCATGGTGAGGTTGTGCAGTTCGTTTTTAGTTGTGGTTGTCGCATTCATCCATTTGTTTGCTGCTGGATTCAGCATCATGGGCAAAATGGGGTTTTTCACTGAAAGTATTTCATTACCAATGCGTACCACTTGAGTGTGGGGGAATAGGTTGAGGGTGCTGTGGTTTTGGTGGTGGTAGTCATTAAGAAATGTCAGGTGATTGATCTGCAAACAATAAATTGTACATTAGAACCATTTAAGGGTTAGCAGGTAGCAGTAGCCCAGTCATGATCATGCAATTGGGGGAGGAGTGTAATGCGTTGTAGTTTGAATAATATACTTTCATGATACCTAGATAGTCCAATCTTATGAGAAGCCCTAGTAATGAAGGTGGTAGTCCAGGAGCCCAACTGTGACCTATTATTGTTGATAAATTTGCTTTGACAATCCACTGCTGCTGATTGGTAAGCACAAAAAAGATTGGTCAATAGAGGTGGACGGGAAGAAGGTTGCAGTTACAGAATATTTCCTCGAAGCAAAAATTTGATTTTCATCTTCTCCTCATTTAATCCTTTAGGGATGGCATGTGATATGTTCGGGCCCAGATCTGTGGGATGAAAGTTGGATCTTCTCCAGGACATTCATAAAAATAGGTTCCCTCGCAAATCAAAAACGTCATAAAGTACCATTCCTGGTATTTTAAAAATGTATTTTTCTGTTAACAAGAAAAGTAAGTTAAAAAATATTTGTTGTTTCTTTTTTCAAGTGGGTTTGTGGGAGGTTACCACATAATTTGTACCCTGGGTCCTAAAAAATTAAATCCAGGTATGGGGAAACTTATCAATTTGTAACCAGAGTGATGAAATCCATAAAATTCCCACAAACTATAGGTAAGCATCTACTATAAACGGTTAGTGCATAATGAGAATTATCAGGCATGAAGTTTTTTACTTATCATTTAACGTACTGAGCACTTTTACCCTATTCATTTTTTATTCATAAACGATTTTTCATAAAAATCAAGGAATCCCCGATGTCACCGTTGATGTGACAAAAACATTTCCAAATTCTGCTTCACCTTTTCCAGCTATGCAATTACGAACCTACCTATATATTAGGTTATAAGAGTGGCCTACGTGTATATATTATTGTAGTTTAGCACAGGGAGAACGGTAATAGGGTCGAAGGTGATTCCAGGGTAAGGGTACATGAGGCCTAAATCTTCAAATCTTGTCAAACTCTCACCAGAAAAAAATTAAAAATATGACGTAACTAGCGTTAAAAAAGCAACACTATAATTCAATTCATTTTCATTTTAGTAAAAAAAAAATGACAAGACCTTGAGTCACTCTTCTCCAAAAATTTCATCGTGACTTTGCCTTTTGCGAAAATCTTATATAAAATCCAGTGGGTGGTTTTAACCACCAGTGTCCATCCCCTGAATACGCTTTTGGGGGTTGGTAACACATCTTCAGATTTAAGGGCGTAGTTGGAAAATTTTCTAGAGGTGGCAAAGCAAGTTTTATTAAAGTAGAAACCAGAAAGGGGGTTAACAGGCAACGATATAATTAAGAATTTGCCTCATGGGGACTGGTCAATATGGCCCCCTCAACTCCAACAGGGTTGTCCTCAGGATTTACCTTTAGAATCTTCTTTCATGAAAAAAATTTTTGGTGTTTTCTGGGTTCTGGAACATTCATGTACAGACGGTTGTTCTTGTTTTTTGGGTAGGTGGGGGAGTTTTCAATGACATCGGTGGATACATGAGGCCTTGGCACACAGTGTAATTATTATTAATTCCCATTTGTACGTTTCTCACTCCCAAAACTCAACCACCTGGGAATGAGTACCCCCTTGTCCTCCCAGTTTCACCACTGGTAACAAACAAACTAGAAAGTCCAGTCACTGTCGTATTTACTGGTTGTGCAAAAAGCAACCATTGAAAATTTTCTGATGAAATTACGGTAGAGAAGTTTATAATATTTTCATGAAAAAAAAAAAAAAATATTACCTATAGTTAGCTTTTGTTTAATAAAAATTTTAGCTTGCTTAATCGAAAATAAACAGATTTTCTTTGAAAACCCACTAAAAAAATCATGCTAAATAGCCTAACTTTTTCTCATTATTTCTTCATTTATACATATCACAAATATTAAGGATAAAGAAAAATATCCATACTTTTTTCTTTTTAGCTGGACTTTTTTTCTTTCTTTTTTTTTTTTTTTGAAAATTCAGGAAGGGCAATAACCACTTTGCCCCATATTCATTACGCCCTTGCTTAGATTATGGAAACTGTGAGCTATCAATCTCTTGATTTTGACATTTTTATACAATTTCCACCACAGAAAATATTCCTATAGAAAATTCATGAGAAAAATTCAATGTTCAGCTGACAGTAAGTATAAGTTTAATGTTTGCCGGAGGCTGCTCGAATTTTAGAATTTAATTATTGTAGATTTACGTGCAATACATGTGTGTCTCTTGCTGCCCAACTGAAACTATCCGGGACGTAACTACGCGTGGATAGAGGAGGCTTCCTCGAAAATGTTTTTAAAGTAGGAAAAATTGACTATAGTTGCATGAATAGTTGGAAAATTGTTGAATTTAATAACCTTCTTTTTTTTCTATAAGTTGAAAACTTTGGAGTTGAAAAAATTGGAAGTTGCAATCCTTATAATATAATTATAATTATATTATCTGGAAAATCGTACCAGTTCATGACTTTTTTTAATTAGTTGTCTGAAATTTCAAGAATTTCAGTTGGAAAATTTTCGTTTTTCTTCCCCTCCCCCCAGAAAAAAAAAATCCTCTCGCCACGTCCTTGGAAACTACAAAATCTGTTATATCTATAATTCTCTTTGGCATGAATGTTTTTTATACTTCAAAAAGTTCATCATTACCCATGATACGAGTACAGACAAAAAAATTCATAGATTTATTTAGGTACTTATCTTCAACTTTGATTATGTCACGAAAAACGTTGACAGCTGTATACATGTTTTGATCCCCTACCCCACTACCTTAACTATACGACTTACTTTATTGTCCGGTGACTTCGTTGTTCTGTCGAAATCTAAGTTATGTTCGTTGAAGTCACAATTTTTAGGAATCAAATTCAATAATATGGGTACGCCAGATTCCAGCGTCAAGTCTTCGCAAGCTGATAAACTGAAGAAAATAAATGGAAAAAAATGTATAAACGTGTTACTTAATTTATTTCGTAAGAGGAATAAAATAGAAACGAGAAAATTTTCAGTTAGGCTACGCTCACCAAGTTTTTCTTATAGTTAGGCTATGCAAAATATATTAAGATTACACAATTTTTAATCTATTTTTTTTTTATTTTTTTTTTTGTGAGAAGCCTAAAACTTGAAGCCACTTATGAATAACGCAAATATAATTGGAGAAATTTTCAAGTCGATTCATTCATTTTAACTATTAATGGTTTTTGTTTCTTTTTCTATGAAGAATTCTCACGTGAATTAGGTATCGCGTGTAGATCTACTTTACCTAATTCAAATAAAAAAGTCCCGTTTCAGAAAATTTCTCAGTCTTTGGTTTATACTTACACATGACCGTAGCTGTTGGTCAGAGAAATTTTATTGATTTTCCACTTATTTTGACCGCTGGACAGCCAGCCTTTGTAGGCAACGTATTGTATTTGAATTTTGAGAAAATTCTGCAGCGCAGGATGCGGAACGATTATTCGGCTTACTGATTCGCCACTCACTAGTTTTTCGTCTTTTTTTCTAATGAAATTATTTAAAAAAGTCGTTTATTATGCAAATTTATGGCTATTATATCATAGACTCGTGGTTATTGAGATTAAAATGCTAATTTATTTTACAGAATATTACGCACTGAGTGATGACGAAAGTTTCGTTCAGTTCTAAATCGCCAATTAACGTAATTTGTAATTTTCCAAACGTGGTCGATCTCGCTGATTGATCTTCTACTTCCTTATCTGGAGTATTTTCCACTTTAACCATGTATTGGTTGGCTAAACCCGTGAAAATTTATATTAGACTACATCTATTACGAGTAGCTGCAAGGGTTACCTAGTTATAACGCTTTACAAACAATTGTTTTTCTGGTATAATCTTTATTTTTGAATCGAAATAATAGCAAATTGTTTCATTCAAGAAGCTGACTAAGCCAAAGTAAGTAAAATCGTCTATTCAACAAAACGATTAAAATTTTTTTTTTAATACCCAAAATTGAACACAATACGTTTCAACTGTAGGTATATGTAAGGTGTAAAAATGCAAAAAAGAATAAAAAAAAAAAACATGTCTCCCATTCGAAAGGGTACAAATATATTTTTTGCTGACTAATGTTCTTCACAGTTGTTTACAGGACCAGGTACTGTTACGAATTATGACCGTATGTCTTTTTTTCTTACTGTGGACGTCAATGATTTACTGGGAACGTCAATGAAATGGATAGGTACCATACCTAGGTAAACATCTACAGTGAATACTTCGCTCTTGTTACGTAAACATCATGCCCAATAATAGCTAGGTTCGAGTAGCTACAGAATTTACAGATTCTGTAACAACTGTACTAAAAATTGGGCAGTATCGCGACAATACGAGAGAACGGTTCCAGCAAAAACCTGTAGCTATAAAATCATCGAAATTTTTCTGTAATTCCTACATTAGGTCTGCAGGTAGGTACTGCAAACATACAGGAAACCGATAACGTTAAGTTTGAGGTTGGTTTGGGGTTGTTTTATCGATAAATCTACGAGTTGTTGTTATTTTTTTGTGATTTTTAATTATTCCAAAAAAATCTTTATGTTTATTTCCACATTACAAAAGTAGGTATTAAATACCTAGGTAAATGAAAGAAAAAGTTAGAAATCAAGGCTATCGAGAGGAATTCTAAAAGAACCGACGATTGTAGAGAGCTGAAATTCGTACCAAATATCAGCATGCATTAGAAAAATATTCTGTGAAATTCTCAATAAAATCGCACTTTTAACTCTCGAAATATCGCTCTGAAATTCTCCAACTAGACTCGAGAAATAAACGTACAATTTCACCGATAATTTCACAGAATTGTTATCTAACGTAATTATCTGTTGATTTCTTATAGAAATTTAAGCTCATTCGCGAGCTTAGTTTTTGAGATATCGCTGAAATTCTGTTTGAATTATGCGTGATTCAAATGATAAAAATGCAAGGTCTCAAAAAATAAACGTACAAATGAGCAGAAATTCTCACAGATTAATCTTTTAATATAACATGCACGTTGATTTCTCCCAAAAATTTCAGCTTTCTACAAGCAACGGTTATGTAGTAGGTAAAAACTGTAACTGTGTGAAACAGAATAAGCAAATTTTCATGATTCTCATCACTTTGTTAAAAACAGGGTACAGAGAGCTACAAGAAAACGGTTTGGGTATCACCTCAACAATTTGCGTGTATAGTTGCCGAAAACATATCACAAGATTACTGCATTTCCAGTAGTTCTGTAGCTGCCCGAACAGAGCTAATATTCAACAAATAAATTGTGAAGATAAAAAATTTTTTACATTCTGCCGCCTATTAACAATATATGTTGGTAACACACGTTTTTAAGACGTTACTCGAAGAAATAAAAAAAAATATTGTGTATATAACTTATAAAAAATTGACGTAGGTACCAAGAATTTGGTTGTTCGAAAGCGAAACTTGCGGAGCTGACAACTTGTCGATGAATCACGTGCCCATACCGTAGGTACGTGATTCATTATTAGTGAAAGCAAAATTTGACATGTGTGAAAATAATATGGTTTAAAAAATCGATACTTTTTTTTTTTTGTTCCTGCTGTAAATACATGCATGCTTTTATAATACTTTAGACTGAATATGTATATACGTCAATCATACTCGACATCCATAAAATGCTTGCAGATTACAAAAAAAAAAAAAAAAAAAAAAAAAAAAAAACAAATAAAAGACGTTAGGGTAGGCAGGTAGGTTTTTTTTTCTCAAATTATCGTGTAAATATAATTTTTAATACAACGTTTTTGTTTCTTTTCTTTTTCGCCACAGAAACCATAATTGTTGTAGTATAAAAAACTGCACCGCAGTGATACTTCGTTAGAAAAGCCAGTTTGCTAATTTTCATTGATAAAATTAAAAAAAAAAAAAATGAATAAATAAATAAATAAATAAAACCTAAATTCATGCAATACAAAAAAGACGCTCGTAACCACTTACGCCGTAAATAAGAAAAAGATACTTCAAGCAACGCTGTCGACTTGCTTTTCTCAAAAAAGTTTAAATTTTTGTTTTATATTTTTTTCGGTAACAACTACTAAACCAATGGGCACCAAACTACTACCAAACTTGCACTCACATAATGAAAATCTGTTGTGAAAATGTCAGCTTAATCCCTTTTGTAGTTTTCTTAAAACCGTTCTTTTCTAGTTTTTTGGGAAACCACTGCAGGAATAGGCATCCAACTTCTACCAGACTTGAACATATGTAAGAAAATCAGTTGTGAAAATTTCGATCCGATCCCTCTAGTAATTTCTTCAAAATCTTGGAAAAATCACTTTTCAAAAAATTTTTACTTCTCCCGTTTTCTCAGAAACTACCAAACAAATAAAACACCAAATTTCTATCAGACATGTACTAATATAAGGGAAATCTATTGTGAAAATTTAAACTCGATCCCTTTCGTAGTTTCTTCTAAAATCTGGAAAAACCACTTTTTAATGAATTCTGTTGTTCTCCAGTTTTCTCGGAAACTTTCAAACCAATAGGAACCAAACTTCTTTCTAACCTGGTCCTATATAAAGAATATCTTTCGTGAAAATTTTAGTTTTATCCCTTCCGTAGTTTTCTCAAGCCAAAAATTTAGACGATACATACATACATACGTACATGCGTACATACGTACACACATATATGAGAAAATTGTGTCATTAGTTTTCTTTTGAAGTGAAACGGAAAATTTTTACCATAAAATTAATTTTAATATCCAATAAATCAATATAAGGTCCTAAAACTTCCATCACTGTGCAAATAGGTAAAGTATTGCGCAGAAAAAACGAATAAAAAAAAAAGAAGTATTTAAAAATTGTATTACTCACCACAAAAAGGTTCTTCGTCCCTTGTCAACAAATATAGAGTCCCACGTCCGGCGAATTTATCCGAATAGAATCCCATATTGCTGCAGTCTTTCAGATTTTCACAAGGAAAACATTTACCCTCAATGAAGTGGTCGTATGATTCGCAAGGAACAGCAGGAAATTGGCACTTAGCTGAAACGCTATCCGTAAAAAATTTGTACGCCCGACGATGGTTGCATAAACTTCTGCCGTAAACCTCATTAGCAGCTATCGATAGTAAAATGAGAAAATAATTAGGTACCTACTACTTGGATATCTATTTATGAAAAAAATTAAGAAAGAAAAACCAACAATAACAATTATCTATTGAAACTCATAGATTGTAGCGACTTCAGTGGTATATCTAGGATACTAATTTGCCATCCCAGCAATTTATTCATTTCTTTCACCACCCTTCGCAGAAAAACGTCAAGAATTCAATTTTTCAGAATTTTGAACCAATTTTACTTCTTAAATTATAATGGGTACTTCGCTACTTTCAATAGGCTAAATGCGGCTTCCAACGGATATAAGTATCTTATTTGCTGTGTTCGATATGGCAAAAAAGTGCTACTCTTGAAGTTCAAGCTCTCGATTAATTCCATTTACAGAGGTCCAAACATATACAGTATTGCAGAGAAGAAGAAAAGACGACAAGATCATTTACAGTCTGTTGTTATTTGATTATTGTACATGAACTAGTTGGCTACACTGATATATTGTCTGGACTTTGACTATACAGAATTAACATGGACTGCTATTTGTGATAAGAATGACGTTAGAAGATGTAAGATGAAGTTAGTCGGGTCAGGTATGATAAGGATTTGTAAAATAGTAAAATATTGCTGAAATTTGAGGTTGAACTGAATTAATTATATTTAAGCATTTTCTATGGTATTAAATTAAATTTTCATAATTTCTATTCTAAACAAAATTACCACGCAAAAAACATTGAAATCATTATCAACCCAACCCGACTAACTTTTTCCTCCTATGTCTTAGCAATTGATAACGAAATTTTGTACGTATTTTTCAATCAAATAGCAATCCATGTTAATTCTGTATAATCAAAGTGTCTGGATATATTCTTTATGTTATTGGTCATATCGACCACTACTAAAATTCTTTGTTCGTCTGTATTACTAATACGACTTATTTTCTGTTGTTCTTTTTGAGTACAATAAATATTCTTGTGGTGCGGTAAATGTGTTTTTATATTTCTTTTTATTAATTAATATCTTCACCACTTCTCACGAGTACATCAAAACCCCCTTGATGTCCAATACAGTCAAAGAATTGTAATGAACAATAAGAAAAAATGGAATGCAAAGCAGTACATAGTATGTGTTCACAGTTGTGATGACGTAAGCGAGCAGATTCCGAACTGTACTAGGGACGGTTTTAAGAGGGGAAATTTGTGGTAAGTATAATTCCCCTCAGCACCAAAAAAAATAGAAAAAAAATTTTTGAAACAAAATAGCCAATATTATCTGTTTGTTTGCTAAAAATAACAAAATGTTTTTTATTTTTTCCAAATTTTACATCTATAATCAACGCGAAATAAGTTGAACTCTGATGTTTAAGGGCGCACTAATGAAACGTTATTTCTCATTGGCCATTCAACATTTATACGTCATCCTTATTGGCCATCAAACGTTTTTATGTCATACTGCTTATCTTCTTCAGAGCTCAACTTATTTTTGGCGAGTATAGTTAAATTAGCGATAGCCGATACAAGTAGGTATATAAAAAATTGTTATCCCTTCCCTAAAAATTTATGAATTGCATGATACGATTCTAAAGAAATCTTAAAACTGGGTCTGACGTATACATAAAAATAGCAGCAAAAATATTATTTAATGTGTTCATAGGTGAGGGTGAGGAGGATTATAATTTGTCTCAACATTATTAATACAGAGTTCTTTGTTCAAATCTACAGTTTTAGTTCTGTGAGGTAACAAATTTATAAGTAAATATTGATATCTTAAATAAAATAATTGGAAGAAGTTTTTTTATAAGGAGGCATGCGATCGTATCCTTAAACCAGATATATCTACTTAAAAAAAAAAGCCTGCTAGTTAATATTTTGATCCTTATTTATTTGAAATCTTGAAAATTGTAACAAACATTTTATTCGTAGTCCTTTGAGATTATCTATTCATAACAACATATACTTACTATTTAGCTCAGTAAAACATTGGGTTTTTTAAGAGTAATTAGTAGGTAGCTAAGAACAGTTTGAAGTCTGAAAGAAGGTTAGGTCTCCCGAATGAGAGATAAATATCCTTAACCACCATACACTATGCTTTCACTAGGGAGAGGGAGGAGAATTATATGTGACACTACTACTAGTTTTTTCGAAACCTCTCAATAACTTACAGCGGTATAACCTATAATAAAAATTCTTCAGTTAAAAATGAATTTAAAATCACATAGAGCCAGGTTTGGGTTTTATGGTGAGTGTAGTACCATTTTCAGTTCATTTTGGGTGAGAAACTCATTAGCATCATTTGCAACATGTCGATGGGAATTTGTCATGATGCAACTTAAACAGCTCTTATGTTGCATGAGAGATGAAGAATACTGAACCCATCGACACATTTAATGAAACTGTTAAACAAGGTTCTTTTCAAATCAAGATTGCGCCAGTATTGATGGTGTTTCAAGACCACTTTTCAACTCCTCATTTTCTCTACCCCTTAAAACATGACTGTCAATACAATCCAAACGACTGATTCACCGTAATTTTTTGTGAAGCACTTCAAGGGTTTCCCCCCTACAGAGATTCAGAGAAGTCGAACGATATATAATTTATTGTTAGATGCTGTAGGAGGTTGGATATGAACAGCACACTGCCTACAATTTACACACACAGACTTAAACTGCCTATACAGGCACAGTTTCCCAAATTACAGGGCATCATCTACCAAAGACTTGAAGAAGGAAGGAGAGTGACAAGTTCTACCACACACTGCTGGGTTGTGTACATATGTAGCACAGGTTGAGAGTCACTAGATGTAGGACTATCAGTTTGGGGATTTGAACTGACATTGTACATAATTATTTTTTAGCAAAAACCGGTGAACTTGACCACGTAGTCATTCCACCACCAGCGGTAACTGTCAAATATATTATACGTATGGACAGTTTGGCAGGTCCCCACATCTATGTTGAATCTGAACTAAGAAATTTTCACATTTTATCTTCACCATTTTCCAGTGGTTGTAACAACTTAGCGCCACTGTTTAAAGCTATTATTTCATACCAAGAGTGAGAGGAGTTTCATAAATTCCACATACGCAGAAAAAGTGTTACAAAAATCTTTTCAGTAAAATACGAAAAACTATCGGTAGGTACGTACACCATATCATATCGGAAACTGCACCCACGAACAGATTAGTGCAACCTTTCTGCATTCGGCCACCATTCGGATAGAAATCAACGTGGCCCATAGGTTGCCACGCTCCCAAACCGCCTAGAATCAGATTCTCGCCGTTCGAATGAATCACGTCCACAAATTCGGCGTCCATCGAATCCAAACGTGCTCTTCGATCTTGACTTTCGAATAATGGTCCAGCAGGGTCTAAACCTGCAATCAAGTCGCTTACGAATACATTCGATTGCTGGAGCGTTCATTTTTGTCGTCGTCGACAAACGAGGGGGGAATGAAATTGGGAAGACGGGGGGAGGGCTGGGGGAGGAAGAAATTATTTATCACCGCCCTAATTCCACCCCTCCTTTACGCAATCTTTAGAAAAAACAAAACGGAAAAAAACAAAAACACCCCATCTGTAAGTTCTCTAAACATGGGCCTTCTTTCGGTTCTCATCGACGACCAAATAGGCTATATACCTGTAATACGACTAAGATTTTTCAGTTCAGATCCAGCAAAACCAGCTACATGCGCTCCCAAACTGAAACCAATCACATGAACGTTACGAACCGATAAATTAACGTATTTCTCCAAACCGGATAACAATATGGCCACTTGTTTACCCACCAATCTGGTATTTGCCGCTGCTCTTACATAGTTCGGTATTGTTGCGCCAGCTTCCCAGTCGACGCATATAATATTACAGTCTTCCTGCGGTCAATTACAGATACATTCTGTCAGAAGTTTAGGTTGCACGTTTTATGCAAAATATATGGGTGGTAGGGTAGACGGTAAAAAAAAAAAAAAAGAACAAAGAAGAAGTTCGATTATTTTGGAACAGCCCACTTACCACCGACATGAGAGCCGAACGCATTTCATACACCCACACATTGGAGCAAGAGCTGCCAAAACCGTGCACAATGACTTTGGTTGGCGCTGACACGTTGAACGCTTTGCCAACCCATTCCCACAACGTGGAGATATTTTGGGCGGATACGTCGAACAGTGGCGTGTCTCCGCGACTTTTACGCGAATTGTACAGCAAATATCTGGTGTTGACTTCGTCCGGAGAATTCGGCAGCAGATCTATGTAACCGGCCTCCTGGAAGCAGCCTAATTCTGAATAACAGACTCGAGAGGGCTCTTTGTTGTCCTCTTCGTCTTCGAGTTTGTCCAGTTTTTCGGGTTGCGAACGTTTGGGGCGATGTGCTTTTTCTTTCTTTCTAAAACATGGATACGGCGGGATTTTATTTTATTGCGAGTTCCCTGACCAGGTAAAACATAGAAAATAATTTAAAAAAAAAAAAAAAAAAAAAAAAAAAAAAAACTAGCGTAGCGATGGTTCAATAGAAAACCCAAGCGTCTAAATCTCACTCGGGACTCTGGATTTACGACACTGTGATTAATTGATTTTAGATATTTTTTCATTTATATAGTAATTTTGTATTTGGCGTGGTACCCTCCTGTTATCCATGAACCGGATGCGGAGGTCAGTAATTCAGATATTAATGGCAGTTTTTTTTCTTTTTCATGAGTTAATTTTTATAATGATTTTGAGGGTATTTATGTATGTTGATTAACTAGTATAAGATCAACTTCACACGAGAAATATAAAAAAAAAAAAAAAAATGCCCAATCACAACATCATAAACCGGAGTCCCGAGGGAGATTTAGACGCTTGTTAGAAAACTCAGTTTTCTCGATATTTATATCGATAGTCATTGATATTAATATTATAAAGGTTGAGAACTTAAACTCGACTAAAAACTACCATAAAAAATAAGTGTGAACGAATGTTGCGCCTCAGAAGCGTATAATTCAGGAAAGGATTTAAGTTACATAGATTAAAGTGTTTCAGTTGTGTGAGACGAATGTACTCGAGTATTGCCGAGTGTGTGATAGTTACAGAATCAGTGTTACGAGATAGATAAGTGTTATAGAATATATAGATGAATAGTGTCCAGTGTTTGTAGGAGTGTGAGGGGAGGAAGATTGGTGGTCCCAACAAATATCAATAGTTATCGATATATCGATATTTCATTGCAATTGACAATTATCCATATCCTTAACAAAAATATCAATCTATCGATGTTTTATCGCTAAAAACCACTTTTCCAGAGATTTTTTGTTTCCAATTTTCTCAAGAATTACTAAACTGATGAGCACCAAATTTCTTTCAGATATGCTCCCATACAATAGCTATATTTCGTAAAAATTTCAGCTCTACCTGTTTGGTAGTTTTCTCAAAACCGTAAACACAAAATTTTTTCCAGAAATATTTCTTCTCCAGTTTTCTCGGAAACTACTGAATTAATAAGCACCAAACTTCTAAGAAACTTGCATCAACATAAGGAAAGTCTATCGTAAAAATTTCAGCCCGATCCATTTTGTCATTTTCTCAGAATCCCGAAAAAACCACTTTTCCAGAAATTTTTTGTTTTCCAGTTTTCTCAGAAATTAACAAACCGATAGGCAATAAACTTCTTTCAGACCTGTTTCAATATGAGAACTATCTCTCGTAAAAATTTCAGCCCTATCCGCCAGATACTTTTTTCAGAACCGGGAACACAAAATTTTGGGTGATAAACGTATATACATATAAAAAAAACTAGGTCAAAATGAAAAAATGGTACCAATCGTTTTCTCCTCTCATGAAACGGATAATTTTCATCATTCCCATCCCGAACCCTTTTGTGAGGTGAATTTTAATATCCTGTTTGTAAGCAAACTGGGTAAAAATGCTAACTATGAATACGACAAAATACCATTGAGAGAGGGTCGAGAAATGAACGTTTTTCGAAGATTTCAACGATTTTTGTCATAGACTGTAGGCTCTTGGGGGTTCAACTTGCCTATGATGGGGAAAAAAAAGTATGGTTGCCCAGATAAGAGGTTTTGACCAAAATTAGTTGATGGACTCGTAGCTGGAAAGCTCGGCCCAATCATCGACAGAACTCGTATTAAAATATTGTTCTTTTCAGAATTATACGGAGTTATTAATTTTTTTCAGAATCAAAGTAACCTATCATTTTGGGAATCATAATTTCAACGAACCGTAGATAACGTAGGTATTTCTTCTATTTTTTGTTTTTTTGTTCGATTTACGGTGTCACTTTTAACAGAATGAATGTGATTTGCTCCACTGAAAGCTGACAGCAAAAATTTTATTCTGAAATTAGTATTTGGGTTGAGGCAGTGGTTTTTAATTACCTTTCAATCGTGGACCCCAGATAAACGCCTAATTTTTCTGAAGATTCCCCTAATTTTAAAGTCGTTTTATGGGTATAAATTAAGGAAGCTTATACTCCAAAATTTTTGCTAGCTATCTCAATCATTTCTGATGATTACGATCCCTGCATTTTTTCGTTACAATTTTTGTGACATTTTTTGTAACGCTTTTTTGTTACACTTTCTATCAAGCTTTTTTGTTGTAATTCTTGTTGATTAGCTAACCTAAAAACGCCTTCTGGGGCAAAGACTTTGATTGATGAATTTTAATTTTTATAATTTTTTCATCGATGGCCAAAACTATAGTGTGTCGGGAATTCATTGAAAAAGTTAAATCTCGCTCCAGTTTTTAATAGAGGAATGCTGGTCGTCTTTTAGCTTGAACCTAAAGTTTGAACTTTTCATCCGACTGTCTAATTCAACAGGCAAGGTAGAAAATTCGCCCTCGACTAAGCGTATTAACCTCGATCGACAAACAAGGAAATAAAGTTTTTTGCACATACAGATATGCTGGCGAAATTCAAATAGGCTAATCGAAATTTCTTATTAATCGACCAGCTCGATGATATACCAACTCAATTAATGTCCGTTTGTAAAATGTGATAATTATTAAACAGGCCTACAGTTGACGTTTCTTGAAATCTACGTAAGAACCACGCGGGAAGGGAGAAAACAAGAAACTTGATTCATTGGTACCCGGAGATAGCTTACGATATTTTTTCTTAATTTGACGCTATTTTATTTGCACATATATAGGACTTTTACAATATAAGTTCAATTCCACAACTCTTGCTTCTGTGTGCTCTTTCGATAATTTTGAATGGGTTCCCATTGCTGTACGGTAATGATTTTCATAAAATAAGAAAGGTCAATTGAAAAATGAAAGTTCTTCAGTACCTATCAGTGATTGGAATAAATTATATTCGTGAATTATTTAGAAAGACAGCATATTTACCTGTAGCTGTGCTCACGAATATTTGCAGTCAAGGCAAGGAGGGTTATACTCACTTTTTCAATATTAAGATAGACTATCCATCAGAAAAGATTATAATATTTTAAACAGTCTAATATATAAATTAGCTTAGATACTCTTTAATTTTGTTTAAACTCAACTATAGCTATAGGTATATGATATCATAAACCAGATTACAATCCTACAACTCTTTTCGATGAAGGGCAATTATTCTCTTAATACATAACACAGTCAACTCGACAGTTACTTTGAACCTATGACCTTCGTATCTATTATCTATCCGTTCATCTACAAGGCCACTGGACCAAAAAGTAGCGAATACTGAAAAATTTAAGCTTGTTAAAATTTATTAGCCGCGATTTAAATTAACTAAAATTATTTTTAAGCTATGAAAAAAAAATAGTTTGACTCGATACGATATAGGGAGTTAGATACCTCAGTAGGCTATACTGTTTGAAAGAAAAAAATTAGCAAATACCAGATTCATTTCGAATAGGAGAGGAGAAGAGAAGATAAATGAGTTCGAATAAAATTCTGCTCATGTTTAAGGCTCCTCAAGTGCTCCAAGATTTTTCAAGAATTCAATTGTAAAAATATAAGAACTTATCCAGTGAGTGTCTAATTAAATATTACCAATATTTAGTAAAAATATAAAACTTGTCAAAATAAAAAAAAAAATTCTGTAGCAACAATGCTTCGCTAGAAAACCCAGTTTGCCAATTTTCATCCATGATTTAAAAAAAAAAAAATCTGAATTTCAATTAAGGGGTGAGAGGGAGTGGGAAAGAGAGTGATGAAAAATGTAATGAAAAAAAAAAAAACTGTTCATAATTCTTTTATATTCATTTATGGTCTTCACATGATTTCTTTGACGATCTATTCGCATTATTGAGGACACGATTTACATACAGGAATGAAATATGATTAATGGACTACATATTGATAGGCAATTACAGTATGTTAGTTTCTTTGTGTTTATTTACAGTTTCCCAATAATTTGAAATAATATAGGTAGATGATTATTATTCTTTGAAAAAAATTTTAAATACCCATTTTTCTATCAACCTGCATCTCATTTCAGTTATTGTTATCTATTTAGAAGAAAACAAAAGTAGAAACTTCAAATTTTTTGTTCAAAATTTTCTGTAGGCTTAAATACATTATTTTTAACTGCAGGTTTTTTAACGTAAGTACATCGTTTAGTTACTGAGAAAATTTGAAAAAAGTGTGCTTCAGTACCTATAAGCAACCAAACTGAATCATTAAATGTAGTACCTACACATTCCTATTTTTGCTGGTTGGTAATACTATAGCAGTTTGTTGCTTCAGTGGAAACAACTACATTGTTTTGATGTGTAAACATCTTAGCGCTTGGTCTACAGTAAGGGCTAAATGAGAATTACAATTGTCAGATTTGCGTAACTGTAACTCTTACAATTGTAACTCTTGTTTGTGTGTGTTATATAGGGGAAGTGCACCCAAGATGACACAGTGCTTAAGATGGCACATTTGATGTTTCTTAAAAAGTATTCACTGAATGGAATTTATTTTGCTGTAGGAATGTTCTTTTCAATGGTAACACTGTTTCTCCATTCAGACGATAATGCTCATACACAAAGCCAAAAAATTTTCTAACTTGGATTTATTCAGTGATTTTTTTTAAATATTATGATTGTTTCAATTTTACCAAATTGCGGATTATTGAACTACTTCATTGCGACAGTAAGAGAAATATCAATTATTAACAGTAAGTTTATACTACATCTTGTTGTATTTGCAAAATAAAAGAGCATTATGTTTTTATCAATTTTCATTTGAATTAGTTTTTTGTTTAAGATGACACACCACCTATCCGCTTAAGATGACATACTATCTTATTTTGGGCGGATCACTGATAACTCTGATTTTTCAAATTTCGAATTATTTTCAACTTATTTTTGTAGAAATGAACCATAATTACCAGCGGAAAACGGACAAAGGATCTTGGTTAGAAGAAGATATGAGACAAACTTTCTAAAGCTAGCGAAAAGTGAATAAAATGCATCGATTGTTGCAAATGGGCTCACACGATGCGCTGATGTACAATTTACATGTAAATCACTTGTATGTGACATTTGTGCATCAATAATAAAATGACAATTTCATTTTTTGTTGTATTATTGGAATTTTATTTTTTTTGTCATCTTAGGCGCATGTATGCGTGAGATGACACATTTTGAAAAAAAAAAAAAAAAATATAGTAAATTTTCTATTGTTGGGGGGAAAATGTTAATGATGGGAAATAATCAACAACGATGTGTAGTTTCTTTTAATATATTGTCACTACTGCGTGTATCACGTAAATTCCCAAAATTTTATGTTGAATAAAAAGTATGTCGTCTTAGGCGCACTTACCCTAATGTGTAGGTGTGTTGTTATGTACATGTGCAACTAGTTGCGCACGCACAACTACGCTATCATTATGTTTACACATCAATCCTTCATGAGTATAGCTCATACTCCCGCTTGTGTGTGTGTGTGTGTGTGTGTAATTCAATCAAGTACACACGCATACTAACGAATTTTTCTCATTTCTCTCTTTCCTTCTATCCTCTGGCCAAAATTTGTACTGAAATTCGTGCCAGCCACCTTCACCTTTCAGTTTTTACATAGTAGTGAAAATAGAAATGTGTACGGCACCACATTAATAACCAAAATTTGTCATACTTTTAAACACGTCTGGCAGAAATACAGGGTTTCGTTGTTGGGCATTTTTATCACTCACTATGGAGACCACTCCGCACCACATGTTCCAAGCCTAAAATTTCTCGCAGACATCGATTCATTTTCAAATCACTTTATTTGATACCGCTATTATGGCACTTATCGTTTATTATAATTTCATTATAGACAGACGTTGCCTGCAGGTGCCTAAATAGAGGAAGCAACAGACGTAATTATTTACGTGTTTATTACTTGGCTTGGCGAATTCGCCGACGTTCTTCCCATTCGGCGATCGAATTAACAACGGCTTGGAATATTTCGGCGTCCTGACGCTCGTCGGATGCCTCTTCGGTGGCTGACGCCCATTTTGTGCCACCTTTGTCCGGCTCTTCTTCGAGTACGTTGGTCGCTAAAAAGCCATCGTCGCTTAAATTTTTCACTCCAATGCTCGATACGAAAGCATTATCGCTAGTTTTCAAATTTTTTTCGTCACCTGCAAAATGCCAAACATATCAAACGTGGAGTTTTTACTTTCGACAGTTAACATTATTTTTCGATACCAAAAGACATTAAATTCTTCGTTAAGGCATCAAAGTGCAAATTTTTGTTGATTTCCCACGCAGAAGGGCACTAATTTGTGGAGCCTCGTATATAACGAATCCTTACGAAACCATAAAAATAATTCGTTACCAACATCTGCTCGTGTTATTTTGTTATTTGCATCACTGGCCTTCAGCTCGTACCGCAAGGATCACACTTGTATCAAAATCACCTACTTTACGCACTTGTATCACAAATAACTATTTCGGTTGGGTGTTACAAAAAATAAATTTTGATTCGGGGACATTAAGAAAATGAAAATTAATAACACGCAGTCGATGGAATGTTGTTTGCATTAAAGCAGAACGCAACATTGTTTTCATAATTCCATTATTTGTAGACGTATTTTTTTTATTTAATATTTTTTAAAGAGCTTATACCTGTTATTATTCGAATCGTCATTTTTGCAACTATTACGACGTACTTCGAAAGGAAAAAAGTCATTAAAATTATCGTACCTTTTCTGGTAGAAGTAAAAGCTAGGTAAGCACTGTAAAATTTTTGCATTCTACAAAATAATGAAAAAAAAAAAAAAAAGATTCAGTTAAATAAAATAATACCTATCCACCAATTTCGTAATTATTATGTTTCATGCTTTACCGTCAGTGTCATACATAAAAGTAGGCCTTCTCAAATAATAAATTTCATTAATGCTAATACTGGCATGCACACAATATTTTAAATATTTTTGACAATTCAATTAACAATAATAATATTATTCATGTTTGCATAGTATCACAATACACTGACAAAGAACTGAGGGTAAAAAAGGTAAACGAAAAAAATATTTAAAATCACTTTCGCTGCAATACAATATATTACAGTCTTTAGCCAACTAAATAGGGCGACAACGTACAATTATCCCAGTGATGACAGGATGTCGCAATCGTTGAAATTAACCAGTTTAAAATAATTTTTTCAACTCACAGTAAAGGAAGATTTGGAAAGTAATTTGTACTATAGCTAATAGTGTATAACTAGGTCACCATCTGCGGTTCCTAAATGGAGATAGAATGGAACAAAAATTCGGTTTAAATATGTACATTTTATTTACTTAGGTACCTATTTATTTTTATTTTTTTGTTCACCCGAGTTCAATAATTCGTCTCTCGTGTCGTATCGAAAGAAAAAAAAGTTGTTCAACATTCTTTGATGGTCACACGACTTTTGCGGCACATTTTGCTACCATCACAAACTGGGTCAAGTAACATAAATTAATTGGGCCAAATTTGAGGAGCATAAAACGAATGGAAAAAAAAAATGCCCTTGAAAAATAGACAGTTTATAAGCGTGAAGTGAGAAAATTTGATGTTTTTCAAGTATTTTTTATTTTATGTTCGTTACACTGTGAGGTATGATCGCTGCAGTAATACACGTATCGTGGAATTTTCATTTAATAAACTTATATTTTTCATTTTTCTCTTATTTCAAATGAGGGCTCAACAGCCCATGGAACTATTACAGGTTCCCCCTTGAGAGTAAAATACCTTAGAGGTACGAAAAAATACAATACTAAAAAAAGTTCCGAATAAAAGATAAAGGGAAAAAACTCTAGCGCAACAACCTACGGTAAAAAATAAAGTTTTTCTTAAAAAAAAAAAATAAGTACAACAAAGGATCCAGGTTAAAATTTTGATTCAAATCGACGGACAAATCACTCATTTTTAAAGGAAAGCTTACTATGATTGGAAACCGAAAATGCCAACAAGTTGTTACCAAGTTTTTAGTGAAGACTTTGTTTTATTGACTAGTGTTAACATTTTATACAGTGAAATGCTAATTTCCATTTTTGGCGTCATCTGTATTTGCTATACATTTCTCTTTTATGCATTATAAAACATCAATCATCTTCATTAAACTCAAAATTCTCACACTTTTGCTCAGAACTCTAGAAAATTTGTCTAAATATTTCAACAATTAATTATGACGACGATAGAAAAGCTCTTTCCCTTATCAATTGTTTGTCTTTTTCTTTTTATTTCATTTAAAATTTCAGCTTCTAATAATATAATCTTATTTTTATTTTTATTTTTTTGCTGGCCATTTGTAAAGTTTATTAAAAAGAATACAAATTTCAAACTATAGATTTAACATTAAACTTAATACTTTTATGAATCAACCTTTATAAGCTTTCTATTAATCTTGTGTTTTTATTGCTGCGGAACATCAATGCTTGCTGAGTGTAATGAGTAAACATTGATTCGGTTGACTTCAAATTTGTGAACTCATCTTCATAAAAAATTTTTTTTTTGAATCGACTTTGTATCAAGTGGATTTTTACCCAAATCTTTACATATTTTTGGCTGCATGATGTCCGATAGTGATGGAAAAAATGATGTCATCAGTGTGCACAGTAAATTACAAAGACAAATCTGAATATTATGAGGATTTTTCTTCAGACACCTCAGTATCAAGGAACCAATGTTTGTGCAATCCAGTTGCGTAACCAGAGAATAATTTTTTTTTTTAGGGGGGGTTTAGCCAAATATTTTTGGGCACTTTTTTTTTTACAGACTGTAATTAAAAGATGTAACATAAGTTACACAGACTATTAAATATTTGTTCCAAATTTCGCAGGTATTGGTTTAAAATTCAGAATTTTATTACCAAAACAAAAGCAAAAGTAGAAAAATAGAAGGTACCATCCGGCCGATCCACTCAAAAATCAATAGGTCAGGTCTTTGGCTCAGTACTAATGTTCATACTTTTCGTGACTATCAGACAAAAATTTCGACTTGCATGAAAGTAACAAGATAATGACTTGAATATAATTGGGTACCTATGTATGTTTTATGAATTTACGTTTTTGGAGTCAAAATTTTCCTTGGGTTATGAAACGAAAAACGTTCCTATTCCTACTTTCAGATTGGATCATGAAATTGAAATTAATATATGTAGATTTTTATAGGAAACCAGCTTAAACATAATAATCTCATGCATTTTAATTAGAATAGTTATTTGTGACGTGCCTAAAGTAGGTGATTTTGATACGAATGTGATCCTTGCAACACAAGCTGAAGGTGTAGCAATAAACTATTTCTCATGAGTGTCACATGCTATTTTCTGCAACACACACCCGTCGCAAAAAAAAAAAAAAAAAAAAAATTTCATCTAGAAAAACATTTTTTAAATGTATTTTAAACAATACAAAAATTTACTTCTTTTGTTCGTTTATTTTCAAGTAAATAAGGATGAATGAAAACGTTGATGGAAAACAGATTTAAGTAAATTTTCCTTTCTTTCTAGTTTCCAGCAGTACCAACCTTCGGTTTCTAGCTTGAATAGCATCAGAGAAATTACTGATTGAATCAGAAGAGTTTTTTAAATTCCAAAAACGGAAAATTTCCTACTAATTTGCGTTTTTTTCGTTCGATTTTTTCCACTCAGCAAAAGATGATTAAAAAAAAATTCTGTAGATTTTTTTTGTTTAAAAACAACTTATATATCACCAACCTAACATTCGTCGAATAAAGTAGAATGTAAAATATTTATATTTTTTGCAAAAAATTACCAATATCCTATAAATAAGATGCATACGATAAAATATGCTGGTTCAGTATCATGTTTTCAAAATATTTTATGATGTGTCAAAAATTATTATTTTTTTATGAAATGAAAAATTATTCTAAGTTCTAATAAGCACAATTTTAGGAAATTATTCTATGGTTTTCTTTCCTGCAGTGATGAGAAGTGTGAATTATGTGAAAAAAAAACAAAAAAAAAAGAACACTTATGTGAGGAAAAAAATAACCCACATTGCAAAACGAAGTAGTGCAGTTGTCTACATTCAGGTTACGAAATATTAGTTGAGATTTTAGTGTCCGTGTTCAAATCTCGCGTACGGCAGGGGGTGGAGCTCCGCAAAAATTGGCTTTTTTGTAAGATCGTGTTGGTTTCAGATTGAAACGAGTGGTCTTCTCGATGAAGGCTAGAAAATGAATTTTTCAGGACCATTATCAGAAAGGTAAAAGAGGGAAAATCACACTGAATAGCTAATAAGTTGGGAACAAATTGACCAATCAAAACCAAAATTAGTAGATCTGGTCCTTGTATGGGATGTACTGTTTGTACCGAATTTTGAGACTACTGAAAAAAATTGAAATTTTTATTGAGATAATATTAAAAATTAGTACCTCCAACAGCCCCAGGGAATGAACCATAATACCACTGAGAACCAAATTAGGAAGCATGTTAGATATACTTTGAATCAATACCTATATCAAATTTTGTGACCAAAGCTTGAAAATTACTCCTTTTAGAGCCATTAATCTGCTAAAACTGCAACAAAATCGCCCCTATCAGACGTACCGTAAGGCCTATTCACACCAAAATTTGTAGGTATTATCCTTGACTTTAAGCTCATACGTATGTCAAATTTTAGACTTATTGATTGGAAATTAAGATCTGTACGTAGTTCAATAAAAAATTCATATAAACTGACCTATCGGACGAACTATGCGCTCGATCCAGACTAAAAACAATAGAGTTCTTCCTTAGATAGATCCGAATATGTACTTCAAATTTCGAAACCATCTGATCAAAATTACGCCTGAGAATGGACTCAACGCAAAAGAAGGTACATATTATATATTTAAAAAAAATAAATTCTCAAAAACTGTGCCAAAATTTTCAGAAAATCATAAAACGAAAAACGTACCCACTCCCACTTCTGAGTCTGGGTACTCAGCAAATTTAAATAGAAAATTTGGTTGAATTATCAAGCAAACTATCGAGAAAAAACTGTCGAAAAATCGACATCGAAAATGATATCGACAGTATCGATAATTTTCGATATTTTGCTACCTTTAGTGGAGCTGTGGCATTTTTGATACCTTTTGCATGCTGTAACAGTGCTATGGTGCCTATGGCAAACTGTCACTCGCACAATTTTTCTCGATCTCTCAGATTAATGAACTCGAATGTCAAGCAAAGTTTAAAATTATTTTTCAATTAAACTTACCCTGATTCATCTAAAAACTGGGAATTTTCTTATTTTAAGGCTGCAAGGAGGGGTCATTTTATTTTATTTTTAAGAAATTTATACTTATGCCTCTTTTCAAACAAATTTGAGCCAATATACAAATTTGATTATTTTCAATACGTAACTGTATTCATGATTTCATAATATTTCCACCAAAGGCCACGAATTTTCTCAATTAATTTTTAATATACGTAGGTACGAATAAATTTATTCGGTGACCAATTCTAATGTCAGATAGTATAATTATTTGATGCATTTTATCGTAGTTAGTAAATGCAAAATTTGAAACGATTGTCCATGTGAATCTGTCTTTTCATAATGATTTTCAGTTAAGTGAGTGTTTTAATTGCCTACCAAATTACTCAATGAAAAAGTATTACAGAAACTTAAACTTGAGAAAGTCCAATTAAGTTACCTGTTTTTCGATGTCAAAATAATATATTTTACAATCGTCAAAAGAACCTTCAACCATATAATGTTGACGACCGTGGAAATTTATTACCTCGCAATAAAACGTTGGACTAATTAAACAATTATCTGTCGATATATGCACCGAAAAAATAAATCTTCGTTTTCAATACCAGTACAGCCGAAGAAGTAGCAGTAAACATTCTGTTTCGTGATTTTTTTTTATTTGTTTTTATGAATGTGTGGCCTTAACGATCTAATCTTACACTATTTTCCTTCATGAAATATTGAAATTTCTCTTTCAACTCAAGGAATCACAGCTGATGGGCTTGCAGTCAGTTAATAAAATTCCTGAAATCTTGAGAAAAAAGTTATATGCTTTCTTAGGATTCTCATCATTCAATTATTCAATCTTTTTTTTTTTTAATTCTGGGTAATTTTGAGAATTTGTCCATTCAGTATTTCCATTTTCATTCGAATCTAATAAAAACTTCGACCAACTTCAAATATGATTACAATATTGGTGAAACGAAAACACAAGCGAAAAATCAAAAACAATAATGGGACCCCATGGGATCATACTCTATTATGTGAAAAAAAGTTCATCAAAATTGGTGCCCAGGTTGAGAAGTTATGCTGGAACAAACATGTAATGAAAAAAAAAAAAAAAAAGTATTGATGAATTAATAACAACCTACTCCTTTTTTTTGAAGTGGTTAAAAATCCGTGGACAGTTCGTTTTAGCAGGTTTTCAAACTTGCTATTTAAAATCTCGCTAGTTATTTTTCTTTAAAGCTAGCTAAAATTTACATTTGTAACATTTCAAGCATCATTTGAAGATGATTATTGTGGTGAGTGGTGATGCGCAGTTCGATGGCATTCCAGTTTGTTCCGACAGAGTACTGGGCCAGTTGTCTCATAGATGACGAACTCCTATTGAGCTTTACCATAGTGGTAGACACCATAGATTACTACGCTATATATAACCGAGATACCTAACTTGCCGTTTTCACTATGTTGAGTATCCACCCTAATGAAGTGTTGAGATGTTGCGTCAATCCCCTGGCCTGATGACAAAAAAATTGTGTACAATGCATTTCTTATACAGAAAAGGCTATTTTCAAATAAATGCTGTATATGTATTACTGCCTGTTCTGATGTCATATTTGGTTTGGATGTTCTCAATCGTTAAAATTGAAATCAGGATACCAAAAATTATTATTACGGGACAAAAAAAATGAATTTTTTTGTAATTTTAAATAGGTATTCTGTATTCAAACGTTTAATGGATTGTGTATAAGTGTGATATAAATGGGTATACTTGTATGTGTTCAGTGCCAACAGCTTTGTTTACATTTGGTGCGGTATGGAAATGAGAAGTAAAGGTAGCTGAAAAGAGGCAAGGTTATATAATATAGCGTTGGTATCTGTGGTAGACACATTTACTTGCCTGTATACAGCTCTCAAATCTTACTATAAGTCAGTGATGGGAACTGTTGATGGCAATGACAGTGATTATACATTATTAATAATTCTATCTGAACTTATTGATGCTTTAGTGATAGTATTGATAGTTTCTATTGTTTTTAACTTTTTCTGAAAATATTTGTTTATTTTATTAATAGTTTTGCAACCAGCCATATTTGAATATATCAACTAATGCTCAAATCCAAATTGCACGAAACAATAAGAAAACCAAAAATTGAAAAAGAAGATCTGCAATTTTTCATATGCTAATGATGAGTTTAGTGTTTACTCGTTTATGTATTTATCATTTGTATATAATTTAAGTAATATAATTTGAAAGTGGAGGCAAAAGATACGCACTCCGATGACAAAAATAGTAATCGGCTTAAAATAGGATAATGTATGAAAGTAAATATAAAATCTATTGATCTTGTAATGCAAAAATTACTTTTAAAAATGATATTTTATTGTTACAATTGTGTACAAGATTACCCTCTAACGATTAGTGATCATCCGTATTAAAGTCTTTCCCATTTTCAGAAAATTAGTTTAAACTCTTTTCTATTCTTATGAAAAAATACATGGGAAAAATACATTGTCCTTTTTCCAGACTGTGATAATATGAAGCAAATTCAGGACTCTTAGTGCAGTCTCCACTTCCCAATGGTGAGTGATCAATAACAAGCAGAAGCCTAGAAGGAAATCACTAACCATTGTAAGTTAACCAATAACCATCAAATTTCAATGAATTTGGAAATTAAATTTTATGAAAAAATAAAGTTTGAAAGACTATTGATAATTCGAAGAAACTGTCGATATTACAGTGATAGTGAAACAATAGATATTACTGTGACATGAAACTATCTATCAGTCCACAAAACTATTAATATTATCGATAATACTATCAATAATATCCATCACTGCTGCGCACCTCATTACACGCAACTGTTGTGGAAGATACTGCACACTGCTCTGCGCCCATATTCCCACAATTACATTACTTCATTTTTATTAAAAACTTTACCACTTGATAATATTTTTGTTCGCAGCCTTGATCCTTTCATTTTTCAAAGAAATAAGTGGAAAGTCTCAATTTTTACGGCATATGCTTATTTCATCATTCTTTTCTAGTCAAAAAATAAAAATTTCTCTAAAATTATGAACATTTTTTTTTCTTTTTATCATCTGAGCTTATTTTAAAACACAGAGTGATGATTGGTGAATATTTTTAAGGAATTTCTTAAATAATGGAGAGCATAAGTACGTATTTATAATTTCGATCCTCCCATACCTACTAACTGAAATAGGATATTAAAAAAGTTAATTTTAAAAAATGGTCCTTAGGGACATCAAACGTGGTTAGAGTTGAAATCTTCCTCAGAAAATTAAAATTATAAGTCTATTGGGATGGAAAACTTTAGGAAAAACTTTCTGATAAGTTGGAAGATTTACCGCAACTTCAAACTTGAAAAGGACTAAAATCTTATATAAATAATTAATAAGATTTTCATAAAAAATCTACTTAAAAAGTTCGATTATTGGAGGGATTTTAGATTTTGAAAAGCAGATTATGCTGTAGGTAGTTGGATGATGAAATTTTTTTTTTCACGATGAAGAACTGCAAATTTGGGGTTTATTTCGCCATAGCTTCGCAGAAGTTCAGGCAACAATTACTGAAAAAATGAAAAAATTTATATTTATTCTATAAATTGACAATGAGCAAAATTGGACTTGGCTCTGCAGCCAATTCAAAATTTGAGAAAAAATTTTAACGAATAAAAATTTTTTCAGTTTTTTTGCTTGAATAATTTTCAATATTTATTGTTGAATGATTTTTTTGAAACAGGTTCGTGAACATCACTGGCCAATTCTAGAGCTGTGTTCAGTTATAACTTTCGTGCATATCGTACATGCACACTTGGCACAAAAAAATATACAGTTTGTAACAAGTGCAGAAAGGTAGTTCTGACTTGTGTGAAGTTTGCAGTACATACCTCTGGCTTGTGGAAACTTTATAAATGTTGGGGCATTGCCTATTTTTCTCACTTATTATCGACTAAATCATTGCGATTCGAGTGTAAAAAGTTGGTGGTACATGAATGTGATGCAGACTATACAAGCAGCCATCACCTACTTTACATTGGTATCATACCTACACTATAAATACCCACCCAAAAAATTTGTATGAACAGGAAGAAAAATAAAATAATATTTTACTCAAATAGTTACCAAATCAAGTGGATTATCATGAGGGGCTAACTAGTTGAGTACAACATTTTTTTCAAAAAATCCAAGCAGAGGTTATTATTAATTCGATTAAATATGTTAATGCCTTTAATTAACAGAATTTTATCAAATAACTAAATAATTAAAGAGAGGTAAAATATTTTATTTGTGGGGATGACTATGTAAAACAGCCCCTTTTTGTGCTGATATTGCACTACTTGTGTACGTGTAAACGGAGCGTAAAGAAATGAAAAAAATATTCCGTTAAAAAAAACTCAATTTCCTTAGTGAAGAAATTAAATTTTTTTTTATTTAAAGAAATGAACAAAAAACAGTTAAGAAAAAACTCATTTCTACTCTGATTGAGAAATAAAATTTTATTCAACTGTTCCAAATCAGTTTGGAAATTTCAAACTTTGCCAACCAAAATCGATTCAATAATAACCACTTTTTGGTATATAAGTAGAGAAAAGTACTTTTTTGTGCTGGTGCGAGAGATGTGTTAAAAGTAGTGGGTGAAGTAGACAAAATCGGAAAAGCACATGCGTGGTCAAAACAATGGTGAAAAAAGTTAATGAATTTTTGCAAGTGTGCGTGCGCGAATTATCATTTTTCATTGCATGTTAAAAATTGCCACTTTTCCCACACTTCAGATGTGCAAAAATGTCAACATTTGAAGTATTGCATACAAAATATGTTATTCTTTCTTCTTAATATTTTAGTAATTTTTGAGAGTAGCCCTCAATAGCTCATCAAAAATATCAACCGAAATTTTGTAGACCCCTTCATTTTTTTACATCCTTAAAATTTAGACGATTACAAAATGAAATAAAATAAATATTTTTTTAATACCATACCTCAGACACAAGTCTAGAGATTTGATGGAAAAAATAATTTAAAAAGAAAGACGTTGCCCCCTAATCCCCATAATAAGATTTTTCATTCCTCACTCTTCGAAAACACCATTTTGCTACATTGATCTTTGGGGTGAAAATCATTATTTGCGAAACTGTAACTATATGTAAACACTGATCAACTTTCCTTTTCGGACCGCTAATTTACTTTCCAAGCAACCCAATTCACTTTGCAGGCCACTCCGACTGATAACATTGTATTTCAGTACAAACTACAAACGGGTTGATTTATTTTAATATTTTTTTGAAAACACATTAATACTTTTCTCGCATTCGGAATGAAAAGTATCTTAATTTACAAGAACTAAAAGTAAGATTGCAGGACTCACTTTCAGTCCTTGGAAGGTAATATACCATTATTTTTGAGAAATTTCAGGCTGAAAACTACTCGAGTATGGCGGCTAGAACACGGCCAAATCTAAAGCCTATTCAAAAATAGCCACTATAGATTCAAAAATCTATTGACTTTATCGAAATGTGCAAAAACTTTCTGACATCCGCTGTAAGTGTTTCGTCGTGCACGATATACGAGTCGTAGGTATTCAATTGTGGTGTTTGAGCAGGTTTTTTTTAGAAAATCTACTTACTACTTTTTTTTTTTTTACTCACTGTAGGACAAAACCGATGAAGAATGGAAAGTCAACAGCATGTACAATGCGAATACAATAACTGGAGAGCGCTCATTCTGCCGCCATCTTTTTCGTTTTAGTTTGGCGATGTTCGCTTGAGACACATCTGTACCGTAGGATGTGAACCAATTCACAAAAAATGCATTCATCGCCTCCATTTTCACACGAAATTCGACCACTCCATTTGGAGAGTGCGACCAGCCGATGCTCTAATTTGTTCGAGGATCCAGTTCTGGGTGATGGGGTACAACAAAGTTTTATGTCTCCGGCGGTTCTGTCTAAATGCCAGGCATTTTCCATGTCGAAGGAAACTTCATGTCCTAGTTTTTCGTAATCTGAAACGAAAATTCAAAAAACATGTAAGCAAAAAAAAAAAAAACAAAAACAAAAAAAAGTTAAATTTTTTCGGCATTAGTATAGGCGTCGAAGAGGTCGACTCCGGGAAACGTATGCTGGAACGTGGAATCAGGGCATGCGATATATTGCACTTTTTTAATGGAGTTTACGCCGCATTAACTTCATCGTATGAATACTATCCTTACATCCAACTTAGCCAGACGTTTTTTGTTGTTCTATTTTTTTCTTTTTTTTTTTTTTTTTTTCATTCTTTCTCATTTTACTTAATATAGCCGAATCGAATTAACAGAAAAATTCAAATAAATACCATATTGTATAATTTCGATGTCTTTACCATACCTAATGAACGAGAACGAAGATAGGTCGATCGTAAGGGTCCACATCTTTCCGACTGTCCCTTCTATCCCCCTGTGCGGAGGTCGCAATACCAACACCTCCTACAATATATGAACTATTTACCCAATTTGCTTGCAAACGAGGTTAGGGGAGGAGATAATAAAAATTATCCGTTTTGTGAGAAAATAAAACGATTGCTACCGTTTTCCCATTTTGACCTAATTTCTTTCATGTACCTACATTAAATTATGTAGTTATAGGTCCTACAGTATGTATGTGTATGTGTATTAGTATACTCCAAATTTTGTGTTCACTGTTTTGAGAAAACTATAAAGTAGATGGGGCTGAAATATTGATGAAAAATACTTGTCATACAAGAGCAAGTCCGAGAGATGTTTGGTGTCTATCGGTTCGGCAGTTTATTTCAAGAAAACTGAAAACCAAAAAGTTCCAGGAAAAATATTTTTTTCAGGATTATGAAAAAACGACAAAAATAAACGGGCTGAAATTTTCGCGATATATTTTCTTTACGAAGGTGCGAAAAATATCGATATTTTGGAGAAAATATCGATATTTGACTGAATTAATCCTCAATCTACCCGATAAAAAACAATATTTTACAGAGGTTGTGGATTGATGCAGCAGATTAATTGCAAAAAAGAAATAAAGATGTACTCGAAGCAACGTCTCAGAAGTGTGTGTAATTGCAGCAAAAGTGTGAATTATGTACA
Organism: Ericerus pela; assembly: GCA_011428145.1. NCBI lineage: Eukaryota > Metazoa > Arthropoda > Insecta > Hemiptera > Coccidae > Ericerus > Ericerus pela. Next base: position 1,687,144 of record WOFM01000464.1, read on the forward strand.
TGGTACGAAGAGTAATTGATAAAGTAATATGTATGGAGATAAACGAATGAGCGGCGGAATGATGTATCAGCGTAGCCGCTAGTAAAGGTACAAAAGTATAATACAGGTAAAGATTGTTGAGTGTTTGCAAGGATTGGTGGTCCCAACATATTTTGGACTAAATATCGATATTTTGCATATCTATACAAAAAAAAAAATATTGATATTTCACACCACTAGTTGGTGTAAATGTGATAGTAGCTTGGTGCCTATTAGTTCAGGAGTTTTTGAGAAAACAGAAGGAAAAGAATTGCTGGAAACATTTTATGTTTGTGGTTTTGAAAAACTTCCAAAGGGATACAGGACTGAAATTTTCACGAAAAGTATTATCTTTACAATGGGATCAGGTCTGATATGAGTTTAGCGCCTAAATTTGTTCAGTAATTTCAAAGAAAACTGGAAAACAAAAGATTCCTGTTAAATCAGGTTTTAGCGATAAAACATAGATAGATTGATATTTTTTATTAAATATATCGATAACTATTGATAGTTTTTTGTAATTTTTTCCCCTAAAGCTAGCAATGAAATATCGATGAATTGATATGTTAGGCTGATATTACAAAAGACCAGGAAGTAGTTTGTGTGTGTGTGAAGGAAATGAACAAACGATTATACTCGATCAAGTCATCGAACAGTAATATACCTATTATTCATCGAAATAATATGTTTTATGGTAAAGATTGGAAGAGAGTCAACTGAGATGACAAATTACAAATAGTTGTACAGGTGTACGAGTGTGATCAAGTGAGTGCACAGAGTATGAGTAAACATTCCTAATGTTAGGGTAGTGATGAAACAAGGTAAAGGAACAAGAGAAGAAACGCATGTATAATTATTGCTAATAAGATAAGGTATTCACAGGGGCAAAGAAAAAGGATTGGTAGTCTCAACAGATATTGATAACTATCGATACAGATATTGGTAATTATTGATAGTTTTTTGCAACGTTTTGAAGTCTTTGGAATTCAGGTTGTTGTTTTTTATTTGTGGATGAATCCTGGCAACTGGGTTTTTTGGTAAAGTATCGTTGAGCTGGATTTTTTAGCATTGAAAATGCTTTTCAAATCAAGTTGTGAAAGAGTGTCCACAACCCAATTTTTTCCGATGTTTCCTGCATGAATTTGTATGAGAAGGGGTAGATAATGATGGTAAAAAAAGTGGAAGGAGAAAATGATAATGAAAAATAAAGTGGAGGTGGTAATGTTTTTTTGTTGTTTATGGAACCAACACGAAAATGAAAGAAAATAAAAAATGAACTAATCTTAATTTTTTTTAATTTTTATTCGTTTTCAATACCCCCTTTTGTTGTTACAAAGTGTAAAACCAGTGAATTTTTTTTATGTTGATCATTTCTGTTGAGCTAAGAGGTGGTTCAGACACCTAGGTCCACCTCAAATCTAGTCCATTAATCACTTATGACGGATCTGTCCTGAAGTAAAATTATCAAAATTATTTAAAATTCAAAGTCTCTGCCCTAAATACGCCTAGATATGCAACTTCCCTTACCTAGGCTATTTACTTTTTTGTTTTTTTCTTTTAATAAACTCGTTGTCCCACTTCGTTGGTTTCACCCTAGGTTTGTGGTTGATAACAAAATTTATATAACCGGTTTTTATTTCCCTTTCTCTATTTTTTTCCAACAAACAGATTATTAAATCTCTCTCTTTATATGTTCAACTTTTCAACTATTTGTCACACAGCATTTTCTGTTCATTCAAGCAGGAACACTTATGTATTATCTTGTTTTATGTCATACGATATTGTGTTTTTACAGTCAATATACTGTGTAATTTTATAATCATGGTTCGTTGAATTTCTTTGGGGGCAATGGCCATTAGTGGTGTTTTTCCAACTGAAAACTAATGATCTCAAAATGTAAGTGAATGCACCAAAGTACATAGCCAAGGTTCATGATCTTTTTCAAATTCGATCTGCATGGTTTAAATTCGAGTTTTACAAATTCCTGGCTGGCTATGTGGGTTGGGCGATGCTGATTCTGTGGGCATCATCCAGTGTAAATAGGTAATACCTTGGTTTCTTGGTGCATATTCATCAGGTTGAAAATGCTGTTGGGACTGTAAAGGGATTGCCAAATTGGCCCCCCTTGGCATACCACACTTAATGTTTTAAATAGTTAATATTTTTGAGAGAGAGCATTATTTTTTAATCGAAAATCGATTATTCTCAGTTATTGTTATATGAAACGGTTCATCATGACGTATAGGTAACCAGAGAAAAATTCAAAAAATGGCTTGTCATGACTCCTTTTTCTTTTTCCCCCTCCCAAAAAAAAAATAGAATGTCGAATCGGAGACTTAATTGTCTGATTATATGAAAAATTTTAATTGAACGAAGGCTAAATTTTATCTCACAAAAACAACACTCTGATTTGTTCTCAGTTCTTCAAATTGTCAAAATAGGTTCCATAATGGGAAATAGTAGGCCTATAAATTTTTTTCTCATCCAGTAATCGAGCGACTAGGTATCTGAGAGAGTTTAAAAATTATTTTACGTAGTGTGAGAAATTTCTTTAGAAAAGTAGGTACTGTTCAAAGATTTGCAGAAAGTTTATCCTTATTCGATGACATCATGGCTTGCATGAAACATCACAGTTAGGTAGGCAAGATAAGGTACTGTAGTTTTTATATCACAAATTATTCGAATACATAAATGAAGAATAAGAACTTGGAGGTAGTTCCATCAGCGATTAGTTGCTTTGATCGAAAAGTTAAATAGAACTTTGAAGCTCAGATTTCAGTTGGTAAAAAATAGAGATTCAAGGCGGATCTGGACTAACGAGTCTTTCTCTAGCAAGATTCAAAGAAATCTGAAAGACAGTATAAGATCTGAGATTAGCAAAGTCGAACATGTTATGGCTTCTTACCGGGCACAAGCACAACGAGTGTCTCCTAAATGTTGGTATAAAACATGAACGGAACAGTGACCACAAAAGTGAAACTTCATCTTAATTTTTATTATATTTTCTTGAATTGCAGACACTCAGAGGTGCCAGCAGCCGATTGCTCTGGCGATCGAACCAGGTACAAATTTTTGTAGAACAAAAGAAAGGTGGATAGCCTACCTGTATCATTTCATTGTCAATGGTTTTTTTGAGAAATAAGCCACAAATTCGGTTTCGAATGTTTGTCAAAATATTAACCACGACGGTGATATAATTGATTTTGACGCTACCAAAATTTACAATCAATAATGAGAAGTAATAAATTTATTAGTTTAAAAACAATGAGATTTTGTTGTAAAGCAGTGTACATTGTACCCAAACAAAGAATGTACGCATATCAATACGGGAAGTATAGTAGACGTTGAAAGATTATCTAGTCATAAATTGTCATTGAAATTTACTTGTAGTGAGTACAGTGTGGGAAGTATAGAAGACGTTTAAAGACTATAATATCTACAGTCATAAATTATTATTTCCAATTTTCCTGTGTTGTGTACGTATGGGAACTGGGAAGTAATCAACGACAAGTGATTTGCGTGGTACGAAACAACGAGTGTAAACTTTTAAAAATAATATTATTAGAATTTTCAGATTTTCGAAAAATTTTTTGTCTTTTAAGCCCAATCTTCGGTTTTTTTACCATTCAACTTTTCACGAAACAGAAGAATTCTGATTGGAGCATATTAGGTCGCGTAAGTAGGTACTAACTTATACAAACATTAATTTACAAAAACAATGCAGTGAAAATAGCATAAGAAATACGCCTGATAAGGGAGACAGTTGTTTATATGAGACAAAATCAGAAAAATGAAAACAAATGTATCCAAACAATGGTGGTTTTAGTTCACTTAGGTGAGACGGCACATCGGCTTATATGGAGACGTACAATGCAACCAAATTTTTGGCAGGTTTTGAGTGAAACGGAGTTATAAAATTTTTTTCTCTTTCCTTTGAGTGGATTACGAAGATCCTCAATTGTACCCCTCCACAATATTTCATAGTTATTCCAAAGAATTTATGAAGCATCACCAAATTGGCTCGGTGGAATTAATCATTATGCCAAAATATTATCGTTCATAGGAAATTAATGCAGTATGATACATGGGGCATTTATATAATTTAAAATTAAAAAATTAGAAAGGGGAAAATGTTGGCTACAATGGTTTTCAATATTTTTTAAACTTCACATTACCGAGACAGATAGTTAAGTGAAACTGTGTCTCTTATAAGTGGCTTCCACTACACCTATTTGAAACAGGTCATCTAAAATTTTACTGGCAAGAATTCTCAAAAACTCACGATCGAGTAAAAACTCTTCTCAGTAAGTACAGGTAAAACTTCATTAGGTAATTTGTAAAGTAGAAGTTAATATTTAAAAAATCAAAGAAAAAAATGTTACATTCGTTTAATCAGAAAAAGATGGGGAATTATTTTAAATTCAGAGATATTCGTATCTAGTGATGAGCAAAACTAGGTCTCGATATTGATCTGGCTCATAACATAAATACTGTAGCAAGATCAAGATCAAACGCAAAACTGAAAAAAAAATTAAACCAATTTCAAAATTTTCAAAATTTTATAACTAAAATAATTTGTAGTATTTAATAGCTGATTTTTTTGTCAATCCTTCTAAACATGATAATTATTTTATCATTTGCACGTGTATATGACTTCTATCACATGGATGTACAAATACTGAAGGAGGCGATTCTCTTCATGCTCATTATGCCCAACTGACATACATTAGGTAATTTGCCTAATGAGGTGCACTTTGTATGCTCCATGCTATAGCTCCGAGGGGGATGGAATACTACAACGATTTAGTTTACATTATTGGTAGGTATTACCTTTGTGGAATACCTTGTCGTGAGAGATATTCACACCAGAAGGTCTTCAACAGTATTTTGCGTGTTCTGCCACTTCATACAAATAAGTATGGGAGAGCCAAATCCTCGGCGAACACTGGCGATTTTTGAGCCGGTTCTGAGAGTTTATATACCGAATTTGGCACACGCACACGGACACACATACGTATGTATGAATACGTAATTATGTCATACGTTGCGTCGTTTCCTGTCTCTGCTGAGATGATAAGAAACGACGCAGTGCGTTTGGTACCGAGTCGTGACATTACCGAGATCGTTATCAGGTAATTGATTTCGACTCGAATGATGTATCTTACCTGTACGTACGTACAGGTACGAACATACAAACGCGTTCGTGTATATTAGTTTAACGTCATAGAGACGAATATTGCCAGCCTTTGGGCGGCGACTGTTGTCGAGGGGTGCGAGCCCCTAAAACCTCATACGAGTAATGTCCCCACAGCTACTCCCCCCCAGTTTTCGCGCCGCGAAAATGATAAGTCGCGTGCCTGGGGGGACTTATCGAGTTTACTGTCTTTGGTCCCGCTCCCACTTAGCGAGAGCCGAGCCTACCGCGGCCCCGACGCATTCGTACGATTGTTTTCGTGCGTCTAAACGGGCCTGGTAGGCCTCTCTGCTTGTATGTCCCCTTCTTCTCGGCGGTCTTTGGGTTGGAGCCGGGTGATAAGGATGGGAGTGATATGACAGGCGGGGGTCGGACAGTGTCAGAGGCCTTGGTTTTCGGTACATCGGGGAGTTAGAACTCCCAGATGGTCTGTAAACCAGGCTTTTGGTGAGGGGAGGGCGTGGAGTTTGCACCTCTTCCACCTGAGGTTGTTTCGTCTCCAACCTCGCTAGTGCTAAGGGTTCCGGAGGTGGGATCGCTACTTCCGGTACTCTTTCTGGCGATTTTGGCGGCGAAATCAACGGAGGAAGGGGGGCGGACATTATTTTCACGATGTCCGCCGCCGACGTGTCCATTAGGAGCTCGTTCTCTATTCTTTCTGCCTCCTTTTCGCGTTCCAACTGCTCCTTTGTCTTTATAGGCAGGGGAGCAGGTGGTACTACGAATTGGAAGGGCTGAGTAGAGAACGGGTACCAGTTGAAGACGACATTTTGAGGAAGGAATTTACACAGGTAAAAATAAGAAAAAAAAAAAAAAAAAGAAAAAGAGAAAAATTTGTAGAAAATTGTTTTCGGCAGTTTGGTTTGACAGTCGAAAAGCGAATGAAAAACTTTGCGAGAATGATTTCGTTCGCAGCTTTATTCCAAGTCGTTATCTTTTTTCGGTCTTGTTCGGAGGGGATAGTGCATTCAATATTCTTTGGCTTAAAAGTTTTCCGGTTAAATTTGGTTAAGTACGAGCAGAGTTAAGCATGTTTGAATTTTCGTACTTCGAATTTTGTATTTCACAAAGGAATGCACTCTTCGTTTGTGACGTCACGATCTATTGACTATTTTGTTATCGGTATTGTTTGTCAATAGAAACACGTTGCAATGTTTTTCTTCCGTATTGCACGTGGATTTGTTTATTCGTGTCGTGTTTTTATTGTACGCACTTTTTCTCTGCTTATCTGAAGAATTTCTATTGTTGCGAATATTCCCAGATTCTCGTACGTCTTTTTATGTGGGTTTATTTCTTCCATTACGGATATTAACTTTTCGTGAATATTTTCAGTTTCTCCGTGCCAATCTCTCAGATTTTCGAGTTGGAATTTGGTTTTTCTGCTTTCTGCTGCCAAGGGGCCTGCCTCTTTTTCGTGGGCATAAGGGGGCCGACGGATCGTATTGTATCTTGACGATCTCGTCATTGAACTTTACCGTTTTCTTTATTTTTATTTTTTCTTTTGGTGATTTTTGTGATTTATCACCATTTTCGACTGGATTGTCCTCAACTTTCTGTGGTTGTGTTGTTTCGGACTGTTCAGTCTGTTCTTCCTTTTTTATTTCCTTGTGTGTCGTCTTCCTCTCTGCTCTTTGGAGCATTTTCTTGTCGTCGTTTATAAGGTACGCAGGTTTCAATCTGTCGATTGAAATCGTTTTTTGTTCACCTGCGATTAGTATCACGAAATTCTTGTCATCTCGTGATACAACCTTATAAGGACCGGCGTATGGTTTCTCCAACAAAGATCTTATTTTTTCGTCTCTAACAAACACATGAGATGTTGTGGCCAAGTGTTTGGAGACATAAACCTTTGGTTGGCCATGACGAGCTGCCTGGTTCAGAAAGTTGTTGGCATCAGTCCGTATGTCTTGGACGAGCGTTTCGGGGCTAATTTCTTTCGAATAGGTGAAAAAGTCCCCTGGTAGGCGTAGCTCTTCGCCGAGCGCTAACTGCGCTGCAGAATGACCCGTGTCCGTTTGAAGAGCAGATCGAAGGCCCAAGAGGATGGTTGGTAGTATGTCAACCCATCTCTTGGTGTCGCAAGCCATGATGGAGGCTTTCAAAGCTCTGTGCCATCGCTCAACTTTTCCGTTTGCTTGAGGATGGTAAGCTGTGGTGTGATTGTGTTGTACACCAAGCTTCTTAGACAGCTCTTGAAAGAGCGAGCTTTCAAATTGACGACCCTGGTCCGTGATGATGACTTCAGGTACGCCATAGCGGGCAATCCAGGTGTCGTATAACCTGGCAGCTACCGTGGGAGCTGTCATCTCATGGAGAGGAACTGCCTCTGGCCATCGAGTTGCTCTATCGATCATCGTTAACAGGTATCTGTGTCCTTGGGATGGGGGTAATGGACCCACCAAATCTATGTGTATCGTTTTAAACCGCTCCGTTTGTTTAAAAGATTTGAGAGGCGACCGAGTATGTCTTCCTACTTTGGACTCTTGGCAATTCAGGCAACTGCGAGCCCATTTGTTGCAGTCGGACTTCATCCGAGGCCAAACAAATCTTGATGATACTAATCCAGCAGTGCATCTTGGTCCAGGGTGCGATAGGTTATGCACACTACTGAATGCCAATTTGCGGTACTTTGTCGGCAGGAATGGCCTATTCTTGCCTGTACTAATGTCGCATGTTAGTAAAACATTAGTACCAGGGATTTTCCTTTGTCTCAATTTGAGAGCTGTGTCATCGTTCGACAACAGTTCTTGCAGTTCTGCATCCCTTAACTGTTCTTTAGCTATTTCAGCGTAAGGTAATTGAGACGGTGCCGAGATAGCTTCGATCCTACTAAGAGCATCAGCTGGAGTGTTGAGTTCTCCACTTATATACTGGATGTCCGTAGTCAACTGTCCTATGTAGTCCAATTGTCGAGCTCTTCTCGGGGAAGCTGGTTCTGTCTTTTGCGTGAAGGCATGTGTTAGGGGTTTATGATCTGTATACACAGTGAAACATCTACCCTCTAATTGGTGCCTGAAATGCTTCAACGCAGCAAATATTCCCAGTAACTCCCTGTCGTACGTGCTGTAGTTCTTCTCAGTTTTTGATAGCTTTCTGGAGAAGAAAGCGAGCGGTAATTTTTTGTCATTGTCCTTTTGGTACAGTGTTGCACCAATAGCAAAGTCGGACGCATCAGTCGCGACACATAACGGCAGACTTTCGTCTGGGTGAGCTAGTAGAGTTGCATTTGCCAGTGTTTCTTTTATATTTTCGAAGGCTTTTTCAGCTTCTTCTGTCCAATCGAGTGGAGTTTTATCTTTCTTTTTGTTTGTTTTTATTAATGCAAACAGCTTACTTTGTTCGGCTGCAGCATTTTTAATGCAACGTCTGTAGAAATTCACCATCCCCAAGAAGCGTCTTAATTCTGCTACGTTGGAGGGTTTCGGGAATTTCAATATAGGCTCTACCTTGGTCTTCAGAGGGGAAATGCCTTCGGTCGAGACTTGATAGCCGAGAAAGTCAATCCTGGATTGTTTGTATAAACTTTTTCCAACATTGATAGTAAGTCCAGCAGCGTGTATACGTTGTACGATGGTTCTTACATTCTTCTCGTGCTGTTGCTCACCGCCTTCTGAGCAAATGCATATGTCATCCAAATATGCATAAGCAAACGGCAAATCCATAAACAGTCCATTGATGAATCTTTGGAAAGTTTGTGCAGAATTACGGAGTCCAAACGGCATTCGAAGGTATTCGAATAACCCAAAGGGGGTTATGACCGCTGTCTTTGGGATGTCCTGTTCGGCCATTGGAATTTGGTGGAATGCCCAGTTGATGTCGATTTTTGTGAACATCGTTTTACCCTTCATATTCGCGTTGAAGTCCATTATATTTGGGACTGGATAGCGATCAGGAACTGTTTTGGCATTTAAGGCCCTGTAGTCTCCAACGATTCGCCACTCTCCACTGGCTTTTTTGGTCATGTGGATCGGGGAACTCCATGAACTTTTTGATGGGCGGCATATGCCTTCACCTATTATACGATCATAGTATTCCCGTGCTGCTTTGAGTTTGTCAGGCAGTAACCTGCGGGCTCTAGCATGGCAAGGCTGTCCTTTAGTTTCTATATAATGAACTGTGTCATGTTTATAGGTCGGATGCCTGCGAATCGATGGTTGAGTGACTCCAGGATAGTCTGACAGAATCCGTAGGAATTGTTCGTCGACTTTCGTGCAGCTGGATATATTGGTGTCCAGTTGGTACGCTAGCGTTTTGCCTTCCACCCATAGACCAGTATTGTTGTCTATGATTTTTCCATTTTTGAGGTCTATGACCAGACCGTAGTGCGCGAGGAAATCCGCACCCAGGATCGGAGTCGGAACGTCCGCAATTGTGAAGGACCACGTCATGTCTCTTCGCAAACCGATGCTTACTTTGCTGGATTCTATTCCGTAAGCTGGAAGGTTTTGACCATTCACAGTTCGGAGGTAGTATTTCGGAGGAAATGCCTTTTGGTTTTTGTCTACTGGCAAAATGCTCAAGTCAGCACCTGAGTCGATTAGGTAACGTCTCCTATTTGTCCTGTCCTTGATGAACAGGCGGCGTGAGTACTTTTTCGAGGGATCTTCAGCCGCATAGACGACCCCTCTTTCTAGTTTGACGACTTATTGTAAGATTTGCCCCACCATTGGCATCGATTGTTGCACTTGGTGGCCTCTGCGCCAAACCGGTTGTGAAAGAAGCAGGATTTATCGTCCCAGTTTTGAGACCGGGGTTTTGGGGACGATGTTCTTCTTGGGGGAGTTGGACTCTGACCCCTGGTAGAATTGCTCTTGCGGTCTCTGGACCTAGATTTTCTATCGTTACTTCTGTTATTGTTGCTCCTGCTTTTCGAGCGGTTGTTGTTTCTACCCTGTCTTGGACTATTGTTGTTACTCTTCTTCTTGATCTCACTAGTCAGCTGAGCTATCTGGGCTCTAAGCTGAGCTAGTTCTCCGGTCTCGGCGGATACTGCACTGATCGAGGATGTTGCTCTCGAATGTTCCAGTGCACTATCTGCACTCTTCGCTAGGAAGTCTAGGTCCTCGGAATTATTAATTACCGTGGTACCTACGGCGGCCAGGACACTGCACAACATGTTGGGGAAGTTGTTTGCAGAACTGGTTTCCAATGACTGACGGTGACACTATGTTATCGGCCTTTTGTCTGAGTTTGGCCATGAAGGTGGAGGGTTTGTCGTCTCCAATCTTCATTCCGCCCATTACATCATCAATAATTTGGTTCTGAGTCTTACCAAACACATTTCTTATTTTTCTGCAGAACCAACTGTACTTGTCTGCTTCCGCCGGAGGGCATTCCATGATATCCGGAATGCGGCGTATGATTTCTGCGGGCATGCCGCTGCAAATGTGTGAGTATTTTTGGTCGTTTTGCAGATTCTCTGTCTTAAAACGACCTTCGAGGAGAGTTAACCATAGTTCAACTTCATTGGGTAGGAACTCCGGAATCTCTATCCTCCGTCTTTGGATAGCAGGGTTCTGCAATGTTTGCAGCTGCAACAGCTGTAAGAGCTGTGCTAATACTTCGGGGGTCAGCTGTGGCTGACCACTTCCGCCCGCTGCTGGTTGGTTTGATGATGGGTTCGGGTTCGTGTTTCCGTTGGGCATCGTGTGCTGGACTTCTTTACTTTTATTTTCCGCGAAGAGTTTCCCAGACTCCGTAGTTTGTCGGTCTGGGGTTGAAGGGTCGGAGTCTTGGCTCAATAGACGACCGCTTCTTAGTGTTCGAGCTGTAGTTTCGTTGGGGTTTGCTACAGCTCCCAAACGCAAGGCTTCTGGCCTCCGGGTCCTTTTTGTTTCTCCGGAGTCTCAAAGACTTCTGAGTCTCTGGTCGAAGCTGGAGGAGTTGGCGGATGAGGGCAACTTTGTTCCTCCAGGTCTACTTGTCTTGGTTCCCTTCCGGCAAATTTATTTGGAAGGGGGGGTGTAATTTCCCACTTTCTAAGTCAAGACCTCTGCTTCGACAGCCAAAGGTGTCTAGATCTTGTAAAAATTATTTGTATTACAAGCGAGTAACTCGCCAGCGCACCGCGCCTCTTTTTAGTAATAGCGCAACGCGCCTCTAGACACCCACGACGTAGCCAAAAATCACGTCGGGGTCACCACTGTGGAATACCTTGTCGTGAGAGATATTCACACCAGAAGGTCTTCAACAGTATTTTGCGTGTTCTGCCACTTCATACAAATAAGTATGGGAGAGCCAAATCCTCGGCGAACACTGGCGATTTTTGAGCCGGTTCTGAGAGTTTATATACCGAATTTGGCACACGCACACGGACACACATACGTATGTATGAATACGTAATTATGTCATACGTTGCGTCGTTTCCTGTCTCTGCTGAGATGATAAGAAACGACGCAGTGCGTTTGGTACCGAGTCGTGACATTACCGAGATCGTTATCAGGTAATTGATCTCGACTCGAATGATGTATCTTACCTGTACGTACGTACAGGTACGAACATACAAACGCGTTCGTGTATATTAGTTTAACGTCATAGAGACGAATATTGCCAGCCTTTGGGCGGCGACTGTTGTCGAGGGGTGCGAGCCCCTAAAACCTCATACGAGTAATGTCCCCACAACCTTCATCAAATTTTGTTATGGTATTTTTATTTTAATAGTGTCACTAGCTATTTCCAAATTGTTTCTGTCATTTTCAGATTTTCACTCGTAGCGTTTCTATTTCTGTTTCTGGTATTGTTATCGGTATTTGTGTTGAAGTATTGTTAAGTTCCATTTTGTTTTTGGTATTCCTTGAAAAAAAAATTTTTTTCCTCGTTTTTCCACTAAAAATTATCATTAATTGAAATAATGATGTTTGTATCAGGTATTGAGAAACGGAAACAGAAACTGAACTTTTTGTAAATAAAAACCATGTATTTTTTGTTGGAAACCAAAATAAATGGAAACTCCGAAATTCTGAAATGGAAACCAAATCAAAAACAACTCACCCATTAGTTTCAAGACCAATAATGGAAACATAATAGAAACTGAATGATGAACTTCCATTTCCATTTCCATTTCCATTTCCATTTCCATTTCCATTCCCATTTCCATTTCTCACCAGATTAATTTTTGATGTGAGAGAAAAAATTTGAAAAAAATATCAACTTTTTTTGGAAATATCGAAAAAATATCGATATATCGATATTTGAACAAGATTTAGAAAATTGTAAATGAAGGAAAATTTTTATTATAAGCTTTTATTCTACTCACTACTGCGATTTTAAAGCATACCAATACTGCAGCCAACCTTCCGCAACAAAATAATATTTATTTTGCGTGAAGCTAAAGCTAAAAAAAAGTAAAAAAAATAAAAGATTACCTTTAAAAACGCGTTTTTAAGTAATTGTAATTTAAAATGGTAACAGAAACGGAATCCGAAATGGAAACTGAATGAAAAATTTTGGTAAAATCAGGAAACGTAATAAAAACAGAAAAAAAATTAACATTATGATAAATTGCAGAAACTCAACTAACGAAAACCAAATGAAAAATATAGTGTTTTTCAATCCTTGGTTTGTGTAAGGGTATTATAGGATTGATAAAAAAAAATATTATTTTCACTAGTTTACAAAATTGCAGTTGACTGAAATGATATGTGAAAACCTAAAAAATTGAAAAAAAGAAAAGTACAAAAAATTATCAGTAAGTACATATGCAGTAGATCGGTCATTTTTCAGTACCTACTAAAAGATTTTAAAATTTTTCGATCACAGATAAACTTAAAATTCGAGGAGCAAAAAAGAAGGAAATACTTTATGAGGAAGAAAAACATTCACTGAGCATGCGAGGATACCTTCGATTCTATATGTGTATGGTGTAAGGATACCCAGAAAATATGGAAATCTTTGCCAATATCTTGTTATACAACCATGATTAAACCCTTTAAGTGGACATAGATTTCACTCGATTCAACAGAATTCACCTGGATTAATGGCGAAGTCTTTAGATAGCGCTCAGAAAGGTTTTAAATACTCACAGATTTATTCTCTTTAATCTATTATATCTTAAAAGTTTACTGAAAAGGAAACACTGTGTTAATCTGAATTATATACAATATCGTTTTCTCTTGATATATTCTCGAAAGCTAAAATCTCTTTACAGAATCAACAGACGGAAAACAGATGAAAAAAGACCCGTTGCGCTTGGGTCGAAAATCTCTGCCCACTTATGGGTTTTATAATCATGGCACGTTGAATTAACATTTGTGAGATACCGCTTTTCTAGGTATCCATATACCGATCTGATCGAAGGCAGATACCTTCTCATCACTTTGGGGCTGAAAAATGATAACACGTACAAGATAGAGCAACTCGATATCCATACACCTATATGATCGAAGGTTTGCAGTAAATTGAGAAGCGAATCAGTAATTTAATGAATGAAGTGCACTGAGAAGTGTAATTGGGCATATTTACCCGGGGGTTAGTGGCGAAAACCAGCGTCGTAGGAAGGGAAGAAATATTCTTGAAGAATTCCGAAATAGAAGGCTCGAGAACTTCTAGAAGAAACGTAAAGAATTGAATTATCCCGAAAGAATAATTAGAAGAAGAGGGAGGGCAATTAAAAGAGGGATAGTGAAACACAAATAGGGATCTGTTAACTAGGCAGAGAGAAATGCGCCGTGAAATGAGGGTACTCATTGGTAAGTTAATAATAAAAATCTTATAACCAAGACTGGGCATAGTTGAAGACCAGGACCATTTGGACCTCGTCTTGCTTTTGCTCGTCATTGTTTAATATGAGACAAATATTGGGCGGAATGGGAACCACGACATAAATTTTAGGTGTTTCGCACCACCGTACCCATCCATGCCCACATCGGTGTTGCTCTCCTCGCTACCGTTCGCATGACCTTAACTTGGTAATGCAGAAAATTTGTGACGTACGAAGGTGCCATCGCATGTTTTCTATTTTGGAAAAAGAAAATTTACTATACATTTTTCCGCACAACTTTGGCACGATAAGAACTCGACTAAACGGGAGTTGAAATAATGTTTGCGGTTAAAGTATCTTCGGTACCTTGGACTGCGGTACACTCCGATGAAGGTTACTGCACTCGGAACCATTAATTAAAAATTTCATAGTGAAACTAATTATTTTTCAGGAAGTAATAAAAACGTGAGTGAATGGTGGAAAGTGTTTCTTCTTCGACGAATACAATACCACCGCGTACTACCGTCAGCCTATGCATTTATAATATGGAGATACACGGCAGCATAGCGTGTGCGAAAAGAAAAAAATTAATGGAGCCCAAAGAAATTTTCTCAGCATTTTCAAGCAAGTTGGCATATAATATCTTGAAGACTGACATCGCACGTAGATTAACTATCTATAATTTTACCGAGGAATAGAAATTGGTTGGTTTATTCTTCGACGTTCGGTATTTCTGGTAACGTAAATTACATCTAATAAGATGAAACATTCTTTGTCAGTTAAGTTATTTTTCAACTAAATATTAGTAAAAATGGATCCAAGTACGCCACTTTAAAAATGATTCAATAGAAAATCAAATTATTCAAATTCTATATAAGCCTTTAACATACTATACGAATTTCAATTCAATATATTATACGAATATTGGGTAGGCCAATGACAACAAACAAATTCCGTACCCACAGCCTTCTTTTATCAGTAGAATCATAAATTCGTAAATTTAAAAAATAAATACGAAAATTTGGATTTATGATAGTCTCAAAGGTGACCATGAATAGTACATTAAAAATTGTAAAACAATCCAATAGCGCCACTTTTTCTATTTAATATTAAAAGCTTTAATGGGTTTAATGGGATTTTATGAGTTTGAACATTGAGCTAGGTTCATTTTTTCACAGTTGCCATTTGTAATATTATAAAAAGGTTTATAACTCGAACTCGGTTCTTTATGAAAAAAAAAAAAAAATAATAAAAAAATAAATAAAAAATAAATAAAAATTCCAATTCAAACACCGCAGCTTCTTATTTAGTTGAGGTGAAAAATTTGATTTTATCTCCTAATTCCAATTTGAATTGACGTCACAACCTGTCTGAAATGTATCAGTATTTGCAGTTAAATGATTTTATATCGTTATCACAAATCAATGTAAATTCCCATATAATTACGAAAAATGGACAAAAATAGAAAATTTTTGAAGAACAGGTAGAAAGTTAATTGTACTATGCAGAGTATCATAAGCTATCAGTATAACAAAAAATTTATTTTTTCTGTGATCCTAAGCCTTTAAAAATGTTATCTTTCAAATTTTATTCGTGTCAACAATTTTCTGTATCTACAAATAACTTAAAATTTTTTTTCAAGTTAAAGGTTGAAATGAACAGATTTAATTATTTATATAAGACTCCTAGGCGTGGCAACGATAGCATCTATAAATTCTATAAATAAATTACTTCGAGCAAGTTTTAACAAGAACTATGAGCCGGAAATACGTTTTGCTAATTTAAAAAGTCACTCATAACCTTCAACTACAATTTAAACACCTGCTGGAAGGTTAGACACCACATCTAGCGAAAAATATTACGAACTCTGTAACTAATATTTTTGAAAAATCAGTCGAGCAAATAAAACATTAGGTAGGTATTTTATTGCACCCATCCAAGGTTGACAAACTTTAAGAAACAATATTTCAACATTAGGTATAACCAAAGTTGATAGGAAGAAAATTACGTAATAAAATGCTATTCAGTCATTACAATAAATTTTTTTTTCTAATACAATTTTATAAATTGAGGGATCTTGATGGAAAACTAGATAGGTATACGTATTATAGTTTCCTGATGAAAATTCTTCATCGATAAACATTTTTTATCTTCATACATCATTTTAAGAAAAATTATAACATCCTCGAACAGAAACTGAGTCTTATAAAACAAACAGTACACTATAAAATATCCTTGTCTTTAATTTGCCTTTTTTTTAATAGGTTCGAATGGTGGAATTTCGTTTCCTCATGCAAGAGTTCGAGATTTCTACTCAGTGGACAACCTTACTTACTTATATAGCTGGTAAATCAGTAATAGCTGCACCTATCACTTATTTTAAACTAAGGTAAGTAACCCGAATAAGGCCACGCTAATTTTGGAAGGCAGCTGAGAGCTACTTAAAGTTGGCCAATTTTGCTGAAAATGGGACACCATATACACTGATCATTCTACTATAATACTTCATTGCTGGTCTCTACTATGGTCAATGCTATCTTCCTCACAATTTGATTCAAAAAAATTTGGAAAGTGGCTCGCAAACGGGGTATGAAAATTTATCTCACAAATTGGTTAGAGATAGAGATGATGAAAAAAGAAAACGATCGGTATCATTTCCCAATTTTGACCTAATTTTTTTCATATACCTATATCTATATTATGGATATATACTATATGTATGTATACAGGTATGTATGCATCGTTCAAAAGTTTTTATTCAATATTTTGAGAAAACTACAAAATGGATAGGGCTGATTGTTGGAGCAGATCTGAAAGAATTTTGGTGCCCATCGGTTACTGGAAAATCCGTTTTTCCGGGATTCTGAAAAAATGACGAAAGGGATCGGGCTGAAATTTTTATAATAGTCTTTCTTTATACGTTTGTACAAGTCTGATAGAAGTTTGGTGCCTATTTGTTCAGTAGTTTCCGAAAAAATTGAAGAAGAAAAACTGCTGGGAAAAATTTTGTGTTCACGGTTTTGAAAAAACTACGGAACAGAGAGAGTTAAAATTTTTAAGAAAGATAGTTATCATATGGGATCAGGTCTGTAAGAAGTTTGGTGCTCATCAATTTAATAATTATTGAGAATATGGAAAATCAAAAAATTTCTGGAGAAGTCTTTTTTCAGAATTCTGAGAATCTGAAAATTTCATGATATATTATTCTTATGTTAGTGCAAGTCTGATAGAAGTTTGATGTCTATTAATTTAGTAGTTTTTGATAAAACTGGCGAAGGAAAATTATTGGAAAAAGTTTTTTGTTCACGGTTTTGAGAAAACTACAAAAAGGATAGAGCTAAAATTTTCACAAGAGGTACTTCTGATATGAGACCAGATCTGAGATGGGTGTTTTGCCTATTGGTTCAGTAGTTTCCGAGAAAACTAAAAAACAAAAAATTCATGGAAAATCTAAAACATTGATAGGTATATTGATATTTTTGTTAAAGATATCGATAATTATCGATGGTTTTTCGTAATTTTTTTTTTACTTTAAACTAGCAAGAAAATATTGATGCGTCGATGTTTGTCAAATATCAATAACTATCAACACAAATATCGATTACTATCGATATTTTTCTGCAATTTTTTCAATTTTCTAGAAATTAATTTTTTGTTTTTTTTTAATTATGGATGAAAATTGGCGAATTGGGTTTTCTAGCGAATTATTGCTGCGCTAGTGTTTTTTTCCAATTGAATTTTAATGACAAAAAATCATATTTTGAAATGTAACTATTTATTATTTTTTCATGCAAATATGTCTCACAGTATGAAAAAAATTAAATAACAAACATAAAGGTCATGATCTTCAATAGTAAAACTTATACAACGTATGTATGCATATAAACTCTGCACAATATACGTGGATGCATATCTGCAATAAAATCTTTGTCATAAAATTGCAATACCAACTACTTTCAGATGAACCTATAGCTGTCTTTTGCTTTTTTGAAGATGTAGGGATTACATTTTTCCTTTTTTTTTGTTTATTCTGGGTTTTTGTTTTCATTTCTTTCTAATTGTTTGGGTAAAGAGGCCACATTACAACCAATGATACTACTTTAAACTTCCAGTGTTTATGACTAGTTTATTACTTACTTAATTTCGAACTGAATATTAAATAATATAAATTATTGAAGAAAATCAAAGCCATTCCAAAATGAGCTATAGTAGAAGTCTGTACACTAACTTGAAAAAATTTTACAGCTGTGCTAAGTTTGAAAAATATTAGGATGAAAAAAAATTTTAAGCAATAAAAATTTCAATCCTCACTGTGCAGTGTCACATGATAAATTATTCTTCAAATTTGAAGGGTCTACATTCAGACAAAAAGTATATTTTCATTTGTGTTATCATAGGTATTTTACAGTTGTGTCCAATGTAGTATTGTTTAAAACAATGATTTTGGAAGTTCCAATATGGCTGCTTGCTATGAGGCAAGTTCTACCAGTCTCGTAATCCATGTTCAAATCTTTGATGAGCCAGAAATTTTTTACAATTTTGTTTTTTCAGTAATCTTTTATTTTCATATTATATTTTTGAAAATAGATTAACCAAATTCCATATTAAGTACGTTAAGAGAAAATAAAAAGCTAAAAAAGCTGAAGTGTTATTACTCTCCTCCTCTCTGTCTGATTATAAATATATTATCTTCAAATTAAAATATGTGGTAAGGTTTAGTATCGGAATTCATTATACACCACCTACTGGCCATTACCTGTAGTTTCAAAATTATCAGAAGGTGGCCTTAAGCTAGGCCTACATAGCAAACAGCAAGTAAGAACAGCAACTTCAAACCAGTGTAAATTTACTGTCAACATCAAATAGCACAAACAAAATATTTTTTTTTTGCAGCTTGCTATTGGCTATGTAGATGTAGCCTTAGAACATGACCTTATTCCGGTCAACTACCTTAACTAAGAAGTTGCAATCAAGGCTCCAAAGCAATCTGAGGGCCAAAAAAATATTTATTATTCAATGAAGACCTATTTTCAATTAAAAAGTAAAAATTCAAGAGTTAAAAATATTTTTGAGAATCATGGCTCCTTAACTTTTTCTCCTCACTGGTATACCACTAAACCAGAGTGGGCTATATAGCTTTCTAGATATTCCA
This sequence comes from Ericerus pela, assembly GCA_011428145.1. Lineage (NCBI taxonomy): Eukaryota > Metazoa > Arthropoda > Insecta > Hemiptera > Coccidae > Ericerus > Ericerus pela. Next base: position 1,706,206 of record WOFM01000464.1, read on the forward strand.
GTTAAAGTCTGAAATATCACTTCGAGTTATAAAATTTGAAGTCATAAACATAATCTACGTAGATACTGATGCAATATTATTTAATCAGTACTTGGTTCACCAATGTGAAAAAAGAGAAAATTCTGTTAATTTTAATCAACCTGGCAAATTTCAGCAGTATCTTTATTAGAAATATTCTTCAGTATTAACGTATTTTTATATCTAAGTATATCTCAAGAATTAAAATCGCAATATATAACTCATACTTCATTAGTCATAAATCATAATAATCACACGCAGTTTAGGCCTAGCAAAATTCGCAAATAAAACCTTTCTTATTCGTTACTTTTAGAGTTAATCAATTTTTCAAGAAAGAGGATGAACACTAAAATTTGTTTGGCACAATGACGTTATAAATCGTTAGATTAAAACATAAATAAGAAGCGATTGTGTGTCTGTGACAAACCAGCTTCAACATGTGTCACCGTGGCTCAACGGAATGCATGGCGGAGCCATAGGTTCAAATCTGCAGTCAGATAATTATTTTTTGAATTTTCTTTTTTAGTCAACTTTAATATTTTCGTGTGTAGAATGCTGGATGGGGTTTTTTTTCGTTTTTTTTAGATTTTTCGTCAGACGATTTAAAAAAAAAAGCCAAAGCCAGTCTATAACGTCATTGTGCCAAACTAATTTTTGATGTCCATCTGCTTTCCTAATTTTTCAACGTTCCTTGTTATCACTTGCTGCTGATGGATAGATTAAGACGCTCGTATATCCGTTCAACGAATTTTCTCAAACTTGAGGCCTATATAGGTTTTCATACCTAAAAACCCCTATACTGTAATTTTTAGCAACATCGTCAGTCTAGTTCTCCTTTTTCACAATGCGTTTACATACACATACACAAAAAAAAACACACACACAATTATTGCTCATTATAGTATAGGATAAAATTTGTACTATAGAAACAAAAAAATGCATACACAGTGCTGAGGATAAATTAAAGCAATTATGGAATTTTTGGATTTTTAAGAGATCGAGGAATTGGAAAATTTTCATCTCAAAGTTTTTCTTGAATACTGAAAATTCGAGTATTTGAGATTTATCTGTTTGCATGGAAAAACATTTATGTTAAAATTCGCTAATTTGTAGTCTATCGTTTTTTTTTTTTTTTTTTTGTTTTTTTTTTTTCAATAAAGAAATGGCATTCATTCACCAACCTCAAGATTCGCCTGAAAATTTACCTTATCCTGAAAAAACTGTCATAGATTATTGTTTTTAAATGACTAAAAGGGATTCTAAACAAAGACCTTGGAAATTTCTTAAAAGGTATACTTACCAACTTTGTGAAAGTGGGTACATAAAATACGTATAATTTAGAAAACGAAGAAGGCCTAAGGTGTTTTTTGCCGTATAGAATGTAGAAACTCGGCGTGACTTCAACGCAACAAATTTACACGCCTTTCCTCAAAAATATACGAAGGCGCAGTATATGCAACCAGCACGTATCAGTCAGCACACAGTGAAAGATAAAGCTTATTTTCGCAATCGTCTCAGACACTTACGCAACAAACACAAATTAGACTGCTTTGTAAGCAAAATTTGACCAACCCATAACAGCTTACCGGGAGTAGGTAGCTTGATACGATTGTAAGGCTTAAGGCAAACCAAACTCGTTCTCCAGGTAGGCTGTAATATAGGTAGATGTTTTTTATGGGTTTTTTTTATTGTTTGAAGACGAAAATGAACGATCTTTAAAGGAATCGTTTCAATCCACATATAACCGCTTCATGGATCCACAACTTATCCTACAACAAAGGATCAATAAAAACTATTAATAGTCATTTTCTGTTTACATAATCGTCGATTTCGAAAAACGTGCTTCTCTTTCGCCCCTTTTTAATTTCGTTACATTTAATTAACAACAAAAACGTACCTACGCAGGTCAAATTTAGGAAAATTATGAGCATTTTAAAACGAAAACGAAAGTCGTACTCAGAGGATTGTCACACCACACAGTTTAAACGAACGTTTCACTTTTACATATCGACTCACTAATGAAGAAGTGTAATTTGTGTATCGACGAAGCAAAAAAAAAAACAAAAAAAAAAACCTGAACATGCATATATATCTGTTTTTTATGGACACTGCGGTTATGTACTCCAGGTTAAAACTACCATATTATATTTGTTTGCATTCAGAAGGTCATAACCTCGCGAAATATTATTTATCCGTTCAAAAATATATATATATATGTATACGATTCAGTCATTCGTTTTTAATTTTGTAAGCCTGCAATTGAAACGTACCATGAAGGATGTGAAGCTGTTTGGGCACTTTTTCTTCTTCACTCTCTCTCTCTCTCTTTCTCGCTTTGCGAGCACGCGTGAACCATTCCTCAAATAAAAATAACGAACGAAATATCTATACTTCATCCTAATTAGTCTAAAATATTTTTCATGCTATGAATGAGAGTGAAAAAACATGTCGGTTGGTAGTTTTATGTACGTATGTGTGGCACCCACGCGATATCGAAGAGAAAGTGATACACAAATATTGTGATTCAATAAATTGTTTCTCGGTCGGTTGTGGGCTAGTTGTGGGTCACTTGTTTCACGAATTAAATTTTCCAAGAGTGCACGAGTCGTTCGAAAGAGTAGGTATAGGTATTATACTGGACAACCGTTATCAGATGAGAAGCGGATTCCAACGTAAAATATTATGGTCAACAATGAGAGCATACATTTTTTTTAATGTTTTTTGATAGAGGAGTTAGTAAATAAGTAGATTCGAGCGAATAAAGAATGCTGGATTTTTCACTTTTGTCTTATTACACCGATTTACCCATTTGAGTATTCCTAAAGTATTGTCTGCTTGACTGCGGAACTTATTCCAGTCAAAATGAGGGAATTGTAAGATTTCAAAATTAATTTTATTGTGAGATTGTTTACTTTTAAATTATTATCGCAAGGAGATTATCAAATACGAATATTATCTAGTGATGGGGAAAATTGTGCATTCGTAGAATCTGGTTCACCTGATTCTGGTTTTTCAATCTGCTCCCTGCTCCGAAACTGCTCCGATCATATTTAAAATGAAAACCATTGAACCAAGAATGAGTGTAACCCGAACCATGTTGGACTGAGCAGTAGTTATCTGCCGTCAATATTCATGCTACGAAGAAGTAGTATCCCTTATTCCCTTCAATACAATTGAAGTTATGAAAAGAAATTGGGTGAGAATAGAGACATCGAGGTATGTAATTTGTTGACAAACGATTCCATGAAAATTTGGCTCATACGTTTTGTTTTCGAAATAGGTAGTCCATCATTTTCTATTTCATGCAAAGAAAGTTATGAGAGAACTGTTCATTGCAGAAAGCTGAAATTTTTATGCAATATTGTAGTATGTTAGCTGAAAATTCTGCGAAAATTAACATAATTTCTATATCTCCGGAAAATTTCAGCTCAATTTTACCTTCGGTTGCCGAGATATCGCCGAAATTCTATTCAGATTGAGTGAATGAAATGATACCGATATTCAATCTAGTTGAGGAGTTGGCGGTATTTCAGTAATATTTCGAAAGTGAAATGTGCGATTGAGCTGAAATTTTCACAGAATTTTAAACGAACATACTACAACAACTAGTCAAAATTTCAACTCTCCAAATCAAATATTTCTCTCGTGATTCTCCTCGTTATATCTTTGATTGTATGAGGTGTCAATGGCAAATGATATATGAACTGAACTCTATTTAGCTGCTGATAACAAAAACCAGCGTCAGAAAAAACTGAAAAAAATTCGTTTTAGTCTTTGGAGCAGGCAGCAGACTTTATCACACCGCGGAGCAGTTTTAGGAACCAGCTCTTTTGAAAAACTGGTTCCTCAAATTAGATTTCTTCGGATGGCCCACCCCAAATATTATCTCTTTTATGACTGGAGTAAGGCCCAAATTTACAAACGTCACTTTAACCTCCCTTCACCTAAATTTCACTTTAAAAAAGTTTTTTGCACAATTTCGTACTTAAAAATGTGGGAACATTGTATCTCTTATGAGAGTTCCAATGTAAAAATAAAATGTTACCATTTTCTTGAATACAAAATTGTGCCAAAAGTCATTTTTAAGTGAAGTTTAAGTGAAGGGAGGTTAAAGTGATATTTGTGAATATGGGCCTAAAAGTACCAACACATCTTCGATTCGTAAATTCCAAAAATCATTGAATCACGTTTATTTCCGATGAATGAAACAATTTCCACAAAATATAACATCTTTTTAGTAGATTTAAAACAAAAAATATTATACATATTTTGAAAGACGAGTTAGACTATGTCTAATTATGCGTTGGGGACTGGTTTCATTTTTTTTTTTTTTTAATTCTAAAAAACTGTGCTACATTATACGATGAAATGCATAAGAATTCACAACTTAAGGCATCTTCGTCTATTTGTTTCAAAGCAAAAGACACAAGAACATTGTTTGTAATTACTGCACTAACCTATTGACCTACAGATGAGTAATAAGTCACCAATATAACCGAGGGTAAAGTGAGGATTTTGTTTGCTAGGTATTCCATAAATGGCGTCCTACACTGGTTTGTAGGACAGTGAACATATGTTCTCCACAGATGTTTTTCAATATTGAATTTCCAGAAGGCATTGTGACATAGTAATTGGGTACTTGGCTTCACAACCATTGAGCTTCTAGGTTTGAGACCTATCCAATTGGTGTCTCAACAGTGGCGGTTCGAGCCCGGGGCCGGGGGAAGCGCCCCCACGAAAAATTTAAAGAATAAAAGAAATTAAAAATTCAAATTTTCAGTCAGTATAAAAAAATATACTTAATTAAGAAAAAATGAAAAAATTTTTCTTTAATTTATTTTAATTTATGTTATACACCCTTATTTTAGTTAGTACCTTCCTAATGAACTTAGAGGTTGTCGCCTACAGAGTCTCAGAACTTACAAATTCACCCTTAATATTCGAAGGTTTTGTTCAAAATTTTACAGATCCTGCTCCTCACGAAATTATACTGATTTTTTAAAAATGTTGAAGAAGGATTTAGTTTGGGAAACCATCGGTCTTTGGAAACCAACTAACTCTCTCGCTCACCGTGTTGATATAAAATAAAACAGAATAGAGTCGTACCTGACGCTAGAAATCAGTTCCCAAGTACATCTCAAAAGAAGAAAAAAACACAAAATAATATCCTACAGGCTATATTGGACTATTCCTTTTACTAACCAAATTGGTTATCATAATAAATGAGGAAAATTGCTGAATAATATTATTTTATTTCCACTTTAGTTATTTTATGTTTCTTCATTAATTGTTCTCATACGTGGTTCTGTCTCTTTGTCAAAAGTAAAAATGCACTTTCTTTTCTGGTGATATCATCCAGTTTAAATGACATTTTCAACCGCATAGTGAGTTGATATGATTCGATTTTTTTTTTTTTTTTTTTTCGTTCTGTCACTAACTTAAATAATAAAATTTATAAATGGTGAACCAGGAAAAGGAAACCATAATGCTATTTCATAATTCTTATACTATAGTATGGTACAAAATAAGTAACATAAATTCGCTAATACTTATAGTTTGCTAGAGTATGAAGTACGTGGATGGCATCAATTAAAATATAGATACTTAATGACAGTCGCGGATCCAAGGGAGGCTACAGGGGATATTAATCCCCTTGCGGGGTACCAACGTACACTAAATAAGATGAAAGCTACTTCCAGAGATTAAAGAATCATCGTTAATGATTGGCGGGAAAATTTTAGTTTCAGCCCTTCCTCCTTCGGCAAATCAAGGATTCGCCACTGCTTCATAATGATCCACAGATCCAGTATTGCACTTAGGAGTTGATACGATAAAGGTAAATTTTTAAAGCTATTCGCAACTGAAAAACTAATATCGTGTGAACTGAGCTTTAGTAGTGTCAGCCAGCACGTAGTTGGCATCGGCGATATGATACGAATTCAAAGGAAGTCAAAAATCAGTGTTGGATCCACCACCCATCACAAGAACGATATTCGCAGACAGCAGTTCTGGCTAGTGGTACGCAAAATCGTTCTTCTCAAAAATTTGAGCAATCTGTACATTATTTTGCTTAAAAACTGTTCTTATAATCGACTCTTTCCTCACTTTTCCTAAACTACTTTACAAAAATCAGAAAGATCAAAAAATTATTCGTTAACTTTGCAAAAGTAGAGAACTAATGCAAACGATCATTCTGTTCGAAACAAAACGGAACTCCAAAACAAATACAAAAGGTAATCTCACTGGTAAGTTCTCCTCCAAGAAATTTGAATTCGGGCCAGTGCTATAAATTTTTCTTTGATATGTCCACCCACGGTTTGAATTGTTTCGCTTTTGCATTACCTACTTACATTAGCGCTGTCTATGTTGACTGTCTAATTGAAAGATTAGTTGAGGAGCCGATGGAAGACTCACTTTTTTCAACCCTTTTCCTTCAAGAACTAACTGTTTACGAGAAGTTCATCTCAACTAATCGTGAGTAAAATGGCTGGTAATAAGGACTGAGATTCGGGTGATTTTGTGGAAAATAGTGTTTTTTAAATCATTAATCGAGTCCGGAAGAAGGCGCAAGTTGTGAAACTAATTTAAAATTTTAACTCCACTTTTTTGAAAACAGATGCACCTGGCCTACGTTATGCAACAAAATCGAAGGAAATTCCAGAGAACTCCTAAAACTTTAAGCTTTCATTTGGGCTTGAAAATTGATCAAATGAGAGAGTTATTTACAAAAAAATGTTGGTTTACTCCAAGATTAAATTGGAATTATTCTTTCATTTTTTTTCATCTGTTCATCCACCAGGAGAGGACCTATCTTCACGTAATCCAAACCAGGATCGATCTTGTAAGTGTATCAGTCCATCCATCCATCCAGCTATTCGCATGGAAGGGGGAACTGGAAGGAATTTTGGGAGTAGGGAGTCCCTAGATATGCAGTATTTACAGACTTATAGCCTAGTGCTATTCACCAAGACAGTGCATAATTATGACACTCTGAGAGTGCTTCCACTCCCTTCCCCTTTCCAGGGCGATTCTCAAGCCCCTAAAACTTTCAATTATTTAATTACTACTCTCATCAACAACACAGGACGCCCCCTATCACTGCATCTCGCCTGAGTGACCATCAAACCTTTCACCTTGCAAGTAAAATTTCTAAATGCATAATTATGACGTGATTACCTCCTGCAGGTGCTTCCTGTGGCACAAAAAATGTCGCTAATTTTCTGTTTACTTCTAGACTAAAAATATGTATCGATAAATCTCAGCACCCGAAAAATCTCCAATATTGGACCAAAATCGGCGAAAAATTCTGCGAACTGTCCTTTTTAGAGCTACCAAAATGAAAAATACCAAACTTGGCAAAATTTCACGCACTGAAGCTTATTGCTTTTCACTATGTATTACCTGTAGGATATTTTAAATTGGACATATATTCTTCAAGTACGGTTTAGGCTTCTCTAATATTCTAGAAAAATTTTGGAAGGTATATTTTCGATTCTCAAAACCTCCTTCTATCGATTTATTGCAACATATTTTTTTCTGTACAGTTTTGTGCTGAGATTCATTGTCTTACTGCTCTTCAAATCGACGAAACATTCCTCTTCGTACTTCTTTATTCCTTCCTCCAGAAACCACCTTTTCTTTATTTCAAAGTTAGTGAACGTATTTGATAATTGGTAACGCAAGACGCCGACTATATTTTCACTCGCTGATTCCAAACAAAAGTTTTAGCTGCGGTGAAGAGGAAAGAAATGCGTGAGGTGGGGCGACCAGATTTCTACGTTATTTAGTTCGTAAGTATGTTCCAAGCCTCCAACTGAGTTTGAAAGTTTGATAGTTTCTGGAGATAGGGAGAGTAAGTATTATCATTTCTGTATAAGTGCTGTGTAGGCCGAATTAATTATTGAGTTATGTAAACTTTAATGAGGGAATTTACTCCCTACGGGGCGAGATGTAGTACGTCGAATGCATGGGTGGCTATTTAAGTGGGTAAGTGGTTATATGACAGGTAGATATTCAAGAGATGGATGTAGAATCGTTTTATTTTGGGTTAGGTCAGACGTGAGATATTGAATGTACTTACCTATACGTATATGTGTGTAACTATGTATAAAAATTAACATAACATACTTGGATGTAAAATTATTCTATTTTATTTAATGTAATCTATTTTTTGTAATTTAGTTTTTAAAAGTTTTTCGTTTTTTGTTCTTTTCGTCGGTGTACAGAACCAAGTTAAATGGTTTCGATCAACACCTATTATTAATAATAAAATTGTTGGGGGGAGTGGACTTGCATTTAATAAGTAAGACCAAATTTGAATTCAGCACTTTGAGAAACTTGTCCTAAATACAAGTACCTATAGAGCATCGAAATTAAAGGAAGTTTTGAATTAGTAGTTGGAAGAGAAAAATAGGACAGCTTTGAAAAAATTCGATCAAAATTTAAACTCGACGCTTCAATATCATTGTTTCAACTCAATACCAATGTTAATTTTGATGTTTTCTCATTAAGAGCGAACTTCATAGTTAGCTCACCCAATACCCAAATGATGGTGAGAAGTGGAAGAATCAAATATTTTGGGAGTGGTGGCACTTTCTTGAAATGTTGCAGAGCAGTATACACGAAATTTTCTTTATTTGGACATCCATAATAGGTGAAGGAATATTAGAAAATTGTTTCGTATTGAATAATATATCCATGATAATAATTTTTGTCGAATCAGCAGCACAAGATGAAAAAAGAAACAACACAAAAACTGTAACTACAGGTATGATTTTTCGTTGAGTCTTCTGCAATTGCATATTAAAAGTTCCACCCTCCCAAATTCTTGAATTTTTAGGGAAGGGGTGTTTATCCCCCAAAATGAGGTTTTTTGCGTTTTTCACTGCAAATTTTGATTTTATAATAAAAATATTTTAGTACAAAATTGTACAAAAATTCTACAAAAAACTTCAATGCAGTTTTTTACCCTACGCCACTTTTCCCCTCCAAAGAATCTTGAAAAGAATCATTCTTCAGTGAGTATATTCAATAGCATATTGTATGAGAAATATAACTCTTAATTATGGTACTATACGTATTTTCTACCCATTCACCCTCCTTTTATAATCTTTTACCTTCTCCTCACCACTTCCACAGTTTTTTGTCTAATTTCCCTCTTCCCCTCCAGAGAGTCTTGAAAAAAACCATACAATCATAAAATATGGTTGTTGTCGAGACTCTTTAAAGGGGAAGAGAGGAATTGGGAGAAAAAAAAACTTCGCATAATCTTTTTTGTAAGAAGAGACCAAAGAAGAGGGCGGATGGGTAGAAAATATAAATTGTATTTACAAATTATCTGCATAGTTTAACGTATATTTTTGTCTATTTTTAAATATGATGAACATACTCGCTGACACTGTTTTGAATCCCAGTAATTCAGGTACTCGGCCCTGCAAACAATACAACGTTACAAATTCCTTATAAACAATTTAAAATACCCACATCAAATATTATGATAATACCTATGTGAATATTGTTATAATATTCAGCGACTAAATACACTGGTCCCTTCATTATTGCGCGAGTCAATATCCCTATAATAACAAGTCCCTACTTCACTTAGTCTATTCACCATGTACATTCACCTACATACCCTGAATGGGTATATAAACCCTGGTTACGAAGTAATCAATGTTCAGTTTTAATTCAGTTTAAGACACAGTTTTAAATACAGTGTTTAATAGACTAAGGGTTTATCCCAATACTCAACCTGATAAACAGTGTTTGAAATATTATTTAATGTACTTGTTTTAAATTATTATTTTATTAAAAGTGTTTAATCAATCTTTGTGTTTGAAATATTTTATAAAGTCTCTCAAAAGTTAAGATCCACAATAATTTGTGGATAATAAATTGATTATTTTAAAATATTACAGAGATATTGATACTTTTCTGGTGTTGGTATTTCATGTACAGTGTAACACTGAAAATGGTCTAAAATCAAAATAAAGGACTCTTTTATGCCGTTACACATAGTATGATAATTACGAGTTATATCTCCTACATAATGCTATTGAACATATTCACTGAAGAATGGTTGTCTTCAAGACTCTCTACAGGAGAGGGAGGTGTTGGGCAAGAAACTTTATGTTAAACAATTTTGTATAGAATCATTTTTATCACAAAATCAAAATTTGCAGAAAAAAACGTGAAAAACCTAATTTTTGGAGACGAACACCTCCTCTAAAATTCAGGTGGGGGAGTGGATGCAACTTTCAGTGCATTAATCTAAGGGACCCACTCAGTAACCTTAAATAGTTGAAATTTGTGCGCTGATTTTGTGTTTTTTGTAATATTTGACTGGATTAATATCCATATGACGAGACGTTTATGATAATGAAATAATTTATACATTCGCGTAACCCCTACGACAGATTCCACAGTTCAAGATAAGAAATGAGAGAGAGGTTGAGAATAAACCAAAGAACTCCAACGAATGTACAACTCCACGTTTCAAGGAGAGGATACTCTGCTATACATGGATATCGAAAAAATTGGAAAAATTCAAATTGAAAATTAGGTATCGTATTATTTTTAAATCAAATTTATGGTTAAAATTGTCGTGGGGTGTGCGGAGACAATGCTCACTTAACTTTCATTCATATTTTATTTTGACGTACTGATCCAGATGGAGTTCGGCATCTGCTGCAATCATTCTGCGTTAATAGATAGGCCTATATGAGATTATTTTGGCAACTTTTTTCCTTTACTCTCGGAGAAATTTCACGAAGGTATACAATCTGTAACAGCGGCGGATTTAAGTCTCTCGACGCCCCAAGCTGTAGAAAATTTGCCGCCCCAAGAAAACATTTTCGTGCCCCCTCCCCTCCAGGAGCAATATTACGTGTGAGAAGTGTAACGCATCAAATTATATCAATTTTCGTCGTAGGTACAATTCGAAACAACACATCTCTAGATGATCTGATCATTTGTTCATAGGTATCATTTTATATAACACAAAAATTTGTTGCCCCAAAAATTTGTCGCCCGAAGCTGCAGCTTCGTCAGCCTGTGCGTAAATCCACCGCTAACCTATAACGTATACACGCTAAACCAGACTTTTGAGACTTTTAAAACTTAATTTCGAGTTGCGGTCGTTGTCCAAATCCACTTACTCGATGGTATCAAAAATCGATTCGCCAACACCAATTCACACGAAAATAGCGCGCATTAAAACCACCAAACACCATCCACATAGTCACACGCGGGGCACGAACGGAAACATAATAATATTTTATTCGTTTGAAAAAAAAAACCAACTTTAATTCGTACTTTATTTCGCGCGAAATATTTATTTCGCTCTTCTATTGGTAGGTAACGTGTTTAAAATCGACGTTGGTTGGCGCACAGTAAGACGAGAACTAGTTATACTTTACCGTTGTCGTGTCGTGAAAGTTGATCGAGAGTTGGTCGATGATATTCCCAAAACAATATTCTCTGCAGTCGAAAAGAAGTGGGAAAAGTTCCTATACGTGTATATAGGTATGTATATATATATATATATATATATATATATATACATATACATACACGTTTACAGTATAGGTACAGTTGACTGGATCATTTTTTTTTTCTTTCTTTTTTCTTTTACAACCACAGTGCACACTGGCACAGTCCTCGTTGGAAATGTAGTTAGGACTACGGTGTGAGAGTTTTTTATATTCACCGACGTTAACGGGACACTGCAATAAAAGACCGTGAAGGAGCTTGACTCTTGGGAGCGAGTTGAGAGTGATGAACTACGAGCTATGGAGATGGGAACATTTTTTTTTTTTTTTTTTTTTGCCCAAGAAAACGATGAAGAGCGAATAAAGTCTTCACCATTTTGGAAATAAACGAAAGCTAAAAGGTCAGGTGCCTATCTGTTGGTTGACTTTTTTAAAGTAGGTTTTCCGTTGAAAATCTACTTATTAATCTCGGTATCATGGAACGATCAGGGAATGGAGGTAGGTACGTTTTTCGTTTCATTACTCAATGAAAATTTTGGCACTAATAACTCAAATTCATGTATATTTATATATATAAAAGATAATGTACGTCGGTTTGTCTTTTATGCATTACTATACCATTCATTCGATGGCCATGAAACTTTTGGAAGTTGTTGAGTATACTCCGGGGAAGGTTTCTGGCATAATACGAAAAGAAAATTTCAAAAAGTTGCCTGAAAAATTCCCAAAATATGTATTTTATTCAATATGGATATATTGAAAAACAATATTGCATTGATCTGGTGAAGAACATCAATACATCGCAAAAAATATCGATCTTTGTTGCATAAGTACCAATGCGATAACCTAGTGACTGTGAGTTTGCTTCTAATTTTGTTGCATAGGATATAGTAATATTTTAATTGAATAGTTAACAGACATCCAAAGGATTTCGAGGTGAGGTTTTCAAGTTTCAGCATTTGTTAAACTTATTGAAATGCTCACAAATATTTAAATTTACTATTATAATTTTATTATTTCACAAGGTGTCATTAATAAGTTCCATTTTCCATTGGACTGAGAATTCATCTACGAATTCTTTTCGATTTGTCACCGTTAAATTAATTAGGATTCAGCGATAAATCGAAGAGAATTCTCATTTCCTTTCTTCAGAGATCGCAGCAACGTGCGATAGGTCATCTAGTATATTATAAATGAGTGGAGCCATTTTTTGTGGCCGTTTCATGACATAACTAGCTGATCAATTTATTTCATATTTTGGATGATGGCGTGTTCTAAGCCTTAGATGGTTTGCAAAAAAAAAAAAAATGGAAAGTTGCTTTTTTGAGGGAAAATTTAACTTTAAAGTTTTGCTCACATCACGCAACTTGATGGACGTTTGTGGCAAGGTGCGTGGTTGTGTAGCAGAAGGGTACGTGTTTGCACAGTGGGACTACCTTCAGTTGTTGTATTTAGTCATCCTTGTCCCCTAGTAGAGACAAATAAGCCTTAACATTATCATGCCGACATATAAATGACATATCCTAAAGGGCGTACTTGAAATTAAAAAGTTACCCATTATAAATCTTTCTTACAATCGAAAAAATTGAAGTTTCATTTCAAAATCTAAATTCTAAGAGCTGAAATTCAGTTCAAAAGTTACATTTTGGAATCTGTTCTTTTAAAAGAAGTTCTCAGTTAAACTTTATGGTTTTGGTTTAGCGTCAATTCTCAATGCCTTTAAGAGGGAGGGGGAAAGGATAACAAAGGTACCAGACCCAGATATCTTTAGGGGGCCCGGAATGGCCTTAATTTAGAAATGAACTGTAATTTTTAAGCGTAAATGGTGAAAAGAGGGTGTCAGGACTGATCCATGATGAGGTTTTTGGAAGTAAATTTTCTAAAGGTTTGAAAAAAAACAATTAAAATACATGTTTTAGAACCCAAAAAGTATCTAAAAAATTTATTTTGTGAGAAAAGCGAGCGAAATTGTTTTCTGAATTTATAACCACTTTCCAAAGACAAATCCTATAGCTGGAGCTAAGAGGGGCCCTTCAGTTTATTTCTCCTGGGCCCAAAATTTCTCTCTAAAGCCCTGTCAATTCTAAGATGGGAAAACATGAACAACTGGGTCAACAAAAGTTTCAGTTCTGAAACTATTCTCTGTTCTGTTTGAAAGTTAGTTTTCAGTTATATTTAAGGGATTTACTTCAGTGTCAATTCATCAATAGGAAAGCTTTAACAACTGCTGAGAACTTTAATGAGTTAAAACATTATCAGCAAAGGTTTCAGTTCTGAACTTGTTCTGTTGAATATAGTTCTCAATTTTGTCTGCGGGAATTATTTCAGTGTGAATTCTTCAATGGGAAAACTTGAAAAACTGAGAGCTTTAATGAGTTAAACATTGTTCAACAAAATTTTTGGTTCTTGACTGGTTCATGTTTGAAAGTTAATTTTCAATTTTAAGGGATTTATTTCAGTTTTAATTTTTCAACGAGAAAGTTGGAGCAACTGAGAGCTTTTATTAGTTACCTACAAATTTTTTAACAAATGTTTCAGTTCTGGACCTGTTTTGTTTGAAAGTTAGTCCTCAGTTCTCTCTAAGGGATTTATTTCAGTGTCAATTCTTCAATGGGAAAGCTTGAAAAACTGAGAGCTTTGATAAGGTACTAAGTTTCTGACAGAAGTTTCAGTTCTGGACATGTTCTGTTCGAAATTTAGTTCTCAGTTCCATTTAAGGGATTTATTTCAGTGTCAATTCTTCAATGGGAAAGCTTCAACAACTAAGAGCTTTAATAAGTTGAACATTTTTCAACAAAATTTTCACTTCTGGACCTGTTCTGATTGAAAGTTAGTTCTCAATTCTGTCTGAAGATTTATTTTGGTATCAATTCTTCAATGGGAAAGCTTTAAAAACTGAGAGCTTTTATAAGGTACAAAGTTTTCAACAAAATTTTCAGTTCTAGACCTGTTTTGTTTGAAATTTAGTTCTCAGTTCAGTTTAAGGGATTTATTTCAGTGTCAATTCTTCAACTGGAGTGCTTGAAAAACTGAGAACTTCAATAAGTTATAAAGTTTTCAACAATATTTTCAATTCTGGACCTGTTCTGTTTAAAAGTTGGTCGTCAGTTCTGTTGAAGGGATTTATACTTTTTCTAACGGACCTGCCGCTGCGTTAGAGTTTTTTTTTGGCTTTGGCTTTGGATAGACGTGTGTTCATCACAAATAGGTTGTTCCATCAGCTCACGAAAATCAGATCAGATTTTCAATTGCGTACACGTTTGCCTCTCAGAATAACTCATTTTTTTGTTCGCTATCTTTATTAGTGTAAGTTTTAGAATGAAAATAACGACTCTTCAGAATAAAACCCTCACAATATACATATATCCTTTCTATGAGGTTGATTATGACGCACATGAAAAATCGTAGAGTCAAAAAGTTAAAGAGTTGAGAACTTGAAAGCTGAATATCATTTTTTGATGCAAAAACTACTGGATAACTTCGTCATTTGGAAGAAGGCAACATCATCAAGCTCAGAACCAGATTTCAATTTATTATTCATGAACCCTTGCTTTTCACAAATATCTGTCTGCGAATGTCGACCAGTCTGTTAGTCTGACTAGTTCGTGGGTTTGTTTGTATGTATGTATGTATGTATGTCTAACTGTCTCTTTTCCAATAAAAACTAATTTCAAGGACTACCCTCGTTAGGGAGACATTGGCTATTGACTATCTGTACAAAATGAGTAAAAAGCTCAATTTCCGACTTTCTTATTCATTTTTCTCTATCATTCTCTGTTTCCTCAAAAATATCAGTTACCCATCGTGCGGCATAACAGTGATGTAATAAACTTTGCGGTGCTCTTAGGTGCTAATGGTTAACTCTATCTAAAAAATAATATTTACATAAATTTCAGAAAATTTTTTTAGATGTAGGTGATATTTATTACACGAGTATTTTTTCCAAAAAATCAAGTGAAAACGAGATATTAAAAAAAAAATTATTTTCGACGCTAGATGGCGGCTCCAGCGGAAAAGATAAGACGTTGCAAAATGAAAATTCGCAAAAAGCACCCAAAAATCCTCAAAAATTAATAATACCAAAATTCGAAGCATTTCCAAAACTTTTCAGGTAAATTCATTGCTGAATCCATAATGCCTGGAATACGGTAGGTAGTTTGTATTTTTTTTTGCGCGCAAATTTCACATAAAATTTTCAGATTTTTTTTTATTTTAATTTTTTTTTACTGAAAATCTAAAGTTTTATTAACAAAAACAGAAAACTTACCTAATCGTATGAATTATTGGAAAATCTACGATTTGTTTTTCTCTGAGAATAAATGTATAGAAGAAACAGAGAGAGGAAGTTGATCTCCAAACAAATAAGAAAATGGTGGTAGGTGGGGGGAATTGATTTCTTTCGAATAAAGAAAAAACTCCTAATCCTATAATGCAAACAAAAATTCTCAATTACGAAAGATTTCCTTCGCCTTATCATTTCATTCTTTTTTCTTTTTTTTTGTAACTGTACATATACTGTATAGGTACCATTTATGTTATTTTTCTTGAGAACACGATACAGTACCTAATTACTTAAATCTCCAAATTTGATTAGGTCGAATTGATTTAAAAAAAAAAAAAAAACCAAGTCTATGCTAATTTCTACCAACGCAATTTCGAATATTGAAAATGACAGTGGATTTTCTCAAAAAATTCGGAACATTATCTTATTTTCACTCGGTAAGTAATATCGCTTTTAAAATGTGCAACGTGTCACCGCAGCACTACCTACTCGCATAGTAGGATTCTTTGTTAACATCGAAACACTTTCATCATTTGGTAAAAAGCAACTGGTATAACCGAGACTGTCGCGCGAATAAATAGAAAATTAATACTTTCTAAAATACCCATTAGACCGGTAACACAAGCACAATACGTGTATAATTAAATGTGACGTTGGCCCAAATGAAAGCGTAATTTTTCGAAACAGTATCTGCTCACAATGAAGTAATAAAAAGTCTTACATTTTCAAATTTTAGCACGTATAAAATTTTCAAGGAAAGCTTTAAAAACTGAAAATTTTTCAAATTATCATGAATCGAACATTTTACGTCTAGACCCGAAATAGGTACCCACTCATAAAAACTCTGTTACTAATTAACTACCTTCGACACATTTTTGTTTGGTAAGAGAAGGTGAAGGTGTGCCCAATTTACTCATGGGTTAAGGTTGTAGGTAGTTTCCTACAGTCGTGGGTGCCTACATAGGTTTTTTGGGAATCCTCGCGAAAAATTATCAAGGAGGCTATTCTCTTGCACCAGTTAATTTATCGCTCGGAGAGAAAATTCAAAAATAGACTAGATATACAGTGGAAAACTTTTAATAGGAACATATTGGGTGGTACCCTTCTTGTCCCAAATAAGGTATCCCATTTAACCGATGCTGAGTGTTCAGGTGTAGAAACAAAAAAAAAATTATAATTTTGTTTTTAATGGCAAATTTGCGCATAAATCTTTGAAAAAGTCAAATTGTTCAATATTTATGACAAAACAAAAAAGGTTACTGGTGGTTCTGAATTAAAGATGATAATAGGAGACGCATTTTCCTGATAGCGTGTGTGGGGATTAGTATACTCATAAGAGGTTAGAGGCTTGGTCTCTTGACAACAGTTGTCATCACAAGATGACCAAACTTGTACGCTGCCCCTTAAACACGTTATACATTCGTATGTATGTACTTGCAAAACATTGCAAGTATGACATAATATTTGGACCATGACAAACTGATGAATTACATCTCGGATGATGTCACAATCCATCTTATCAGTGCACTTGTCGTATTTTACATGTAGCTATAGCAACTGTAAAATATGTAGCAATTAGTCATCACACATATGTATGTAATTCTTACATATGTGTCTAGGTGTGCATGTAAGGAACTAGTATATAAGCTCACAAAATTGGCTCCAAAATTTCCAGTGTTTGCTAAGGTCTTGGCTCCCCCATACTTTACGTATGATATGTAGAAAACCTTCTGTTGTTGGAATATCTTCCACAATATAAGGTATTCCACAGCCTGCTTGTCTGATTGACTTTTGTAAGAAAATATGAAAAACAAGCAAAATAATAACAGAGCAGCAAAAACTACAAAAACTATCTCTATTGAACTGAACCCGGGTTATTATTTTTCAAATCAGAGAGTTTGACACTAATTTTTCCATATTTATCAACTGCCTCATCCCAATAAACCGATATCCTGTCTCAAATAAACAATCTGATTTCCTTTAGTTTTATTATATTTGTTTTGGGATGTCCCTGATTTGTTCCAAACAAGCAGTTATCCCTTTAATCCAGTGTCCTAATAAGTGGTTTCCACTGTACTTGAAATTTTTAATTAGAACCATACTCGCTACCTGATGAATAAATTATTTCCAAACATTACCATTCCTTTTCTCCCATAACACCTCCACAAATTGACATCTTAAGCTTTGAATTTTCATAATCCCTCCCTCAACAATTTTATCAAGTCACAGATATGCCTCCTTGTGTTAATTTTTCAATCATCTGAATCTAAGCCGGTGGTCTTTAAGCTTTTTCTACACATGACCTAAAATCTATATTTGGAGGTCAGTGGGCTCCCAAATAATAAGGGTACAAAAAATTTATCTGCATCGGGGTGTAAGTATGGTTCACCTACGGGAAGAGTCAGTTTCTATCTGAGAAAACAATTATGCAAGTAGAGCGAGGTAACAAAATTTTTTTAGGTAGTTTTTGTGT
This sequence comes from Ericerus pela, assembly GCA_011428145.1. Taxonomy (NCBI): domain Eukaryota; kingdom Metazoa; phylum Arthropoda; class Insecta; order Hemiptera; family Coccidae; genus Ericerus; species Ericerus pela. Next base: position 1,724,468 of record WOFM01000464.1, read on the forward strand.
TCAAAAACATGTATTTTCCTTTTTTTTGGAACCTTGGGGGATGTGTCATTCAAAATTTCCACACTGATAATATGACACTGATCAGCATTATTAAAAATTAAAGTGTAATCACCAACTTTTAATTTTAAATTTGAATTTCAGAACCCGAAAGGTGAAAACTATTTATGGTTAACCATTATAAAAAATTAAAGTTTAACGTTTTCCCATTTGTAAATTCTTTCGTGGACCACCAACAATCACTTTGCAGGCTATGAATGGAAAACCACTAATCTAACCAAACCATAAGTTTAGTTTCATCAGAAAATTTAGGGAGGGGGTCAAGACCTCGATACCTCGATATTATCCAATTATAATGTTTTTTTCTAACAAAATTTGATATTTTTTCTAATTTCCATTTCAGATTAGAAGAGGCTTTAATTTCATTTGTGCGACCTACACACGTAGTCTCCTCCTCCCCCCCCCCAAAAAAAAAAACCTCAACCCATATGAAACGTTATTGTAAGTAGTTGTTTTCATTGGTATTTTTGGTTGTAGCTATGGTTTAAAACTTGCAAACTTTCGATTGAATAGCACACCACTCACGATTACTTTACTCTATGCAGACAGCTTAGACAGCTCTTTCCATCGAAACTTATTTCGATGCATGCAGCAGTGCACTAACTTTCTTTTTTTCTATACAACCCATTCGCTATAAAAGATTTATTATTTATCAATTTGACGATATATAAAAGTGAAAATAGTTTTATTGTTTAACCGTAGTTATAGCTTCGCAGCACACTCGCATGTAGAGTTGCGACGAGCGAATACCATTCTTTTCTAACAGAAAAGTACAGAATGTATCTATACATGTAGGTATAGGTACTCGTAAGTCGTAGGTACGGTACGATACGTATTTATTATTTACGTAGCTATACCCGTACCTACCTATTACCTATGTACGTGCTTCAGATAAATGCTGAACTTATTTGCCATCTTTATCTGTGACGCATGCAATGTTAATTACAGTCGGAGAATTTTAATCGTGTGATTCTATATAGGTGAGTATAAGTACGCCGATTTGTATGAAGTACGTTAGTTTCACGTGGACGGAACTTTGCAGACGAAAACAATATCGGCATCCAACCAAGTGCAATCAATTTCTTTTTTTTTTCCTTTTTCTTCTTTTTTTTTGACGTCAAAAAGAGCTTTTAAATTCCTTTTTGACGACGCTACGTAAGAGCGGAGCATTTTCGTTTTAAATGAATATGAATAAAGTAAACATATTTCATGCGAAGGTGTAATCGTTTCGACGTATGAAAGAAATTTAAAATATTAGGTTTAAACATGTTTTTATGGAAAATTTAGGAAAAACTAACAAATTTACGAGGAAAGTTAAACTGAAAAATTGGAAAAATTTTCCAGCTTTAATGCTGATCAATTTTGGGAATATGTAGGTATTTAAAAAAACCATACTTTAAGCAAATCAGGTACCAGGGTATTATTATAAAAATATGTATCTGTTCCAAAAATCGGGGACGGATCGAAATATTTACAAATTTGTAAATAGTAATTTAAAGAGTTATATAGGTATTGAAAATGAGTTTAAATTCATTTTAGCAATTTTCTATGTGAGTAAAACTAAAACTGCAGATCATTTCGCTGGTATTATGCAGTAATTCATTACAAATCAGTCTTTCAATAGCAAAAGTACCATCAATTCTATAATCTATCTTATTTTTAAGTTAGTTTCAAAAGTAGCTTATTTATATTAGGGGGTCAGAAGGAAAAACAAAATAGCGAACTTGGTGCGATATCTGATGGAAGGTGTTGGGAAAAATTCGCAACACGTGACAAATTACATAGCACTTAAATAACTACTTTGATAAAACTGTTAGCTATTACCTTCAAATTCAAAACAATTCTCTCCATATTTGCTCCTTAATTGCAACCTTGGCATAATGGGGTAGCAATTGGGGATCAAAGAAGAGTATTTTGAAAAACAATTTGCTTCCTATTTACTGCTCAATTGTTACCACAGCACAACAAAGTAGAAATTGAGGAGCAAATAAATGTATTTTGACAAGCCACTTGCTCCTTATTTGCACTTTGATTGCTACCCTGGCACAACAAGGTAGCATATAAGGAGCAAGTAAAAATTTTTGAAAAACAAGTCACTTACTATTTGCTCCTTAGTTGCTACCTTGGCATAACAAGATAGAAATTGGGGAGCAAGGGAAAATTTTGTGAAAAACCACTAGTGTAACTGCCAAAAGTGGTTGTTAAGTACTGGAAATGAACTTCTTTTGGTGTGGTTACAATTCCTTCAAGTTATAATAATATTCACAGGAATATTATTATTACTCGAGAATTAATTTAAATTATTAAGTTTATTATCCACAGCTATTGTGGACCTTAATTTTCAAAGAGACTTTAAATAAAATTCAAATACACAATAAGTTTTAACAGTCTATTAAAATAATAATTTGTACACACAAAAGTACAATGTTCAAGACAACTTGATTAATCACAGTACAAAGACTGAGAGAGTATGAATTTACAGTGCTAAGACTGAATTAATATACAATTACAGTACAATTATTTTAGTGCAAACAAAAGTTTATATACCCTGTCAGGGTATACGTTTTTACATGGTATTAGGTATGAATTAGGGATTTGCTGATTAGAGGGATTTATTTATTCGAAAATATTTGAAGGACCAGTATAAAGAGGTCATCGAATATCCCATTAAAAAATGTGTTGTGAGTGCTGGAAGGAAATAACTGTACTTTTTCCAGTTAACTGTACAATTTAAAAGGGACAAATGTACAGAATAAAATACACGTTTTTTTGTGTAGACAAATATTTATGTCAATATAATAATATGACGAACATATCCAATACAACTAACTCCTTATTTGCTCCTTGGTTGCTACCCCAGCACAACAAGGTAGCCATTAGATAGCAACTGAAAAATCTAGAAAAAGAGGCATGGTCTTCTCTGTTAATCAGTTTCTATCAATTTGTGCCAGGGAACAACTGGGATTTGTGCCAATTTTTGTACAATGGTTCAAAAAATGATTTGACAAAAAGTTAGGTAACTTACCTAGATTTATTACTTCTAGTAAGAAAATTGTTTAATTATGTACTTGAGCATTTACCTAAAAAATAAGTACATTAAAGACTCAAGTATAGAGCCCTTTTAATGTTTTGTGTCTAGCAGATTTCAGAGGTACAAAAATAAATGTTAAAAGCAGGTGTCAAGTACAGAAATGTCAGGAAAAATACATAGCCTAATACAGTAATTAACCAATCCAGTGATAGTATGTGTGAAACGACATTGATCTAATCTTCTAGTGGGTGATGCAAGATGATACATGCAAAATAGTTTGCACTTGGAATGTATGGATTCATGGATATGAGTGATTACTATACTTGCAGCTTCTTTTCCATTTTGTGGAAATAAGATGAGAATATATTAATACAGGTCCGAGTGTATAACTTTTAAAGATTGGTATAAAAAAGCGAACATTTCAAGCTTTTTAATTTAGTCATTCGAGTACGTAAGGTATACCTAAATGATGATAAACAGTCTAAAGAGAGAAAATATGGGCCAAGAGGGTATCATGTAAATATATTTTAGCAAATAATCGATTATACAATTTTTTTTCCATAAACATTTTGAGGAGACTGTTAGACAGTATAGGATTAGAAGGGAATCTCCTCTCCCTCTTGTCCTTCTTTCTCTAGACCTGTTGAAAAATCTATAGAATTGCATTGGTCATGGGTCTCATTTCCATAAACAAATCAAATTATCATTATAAATAAAAACATTAATGTACAGTATTTATTCACACGTTAACTGTACAAAAACCATAATTGATTGGGACCTTCGATTATTTAGTACCGGATACCCAGCCACCCTATTTCACCAATGTTAATGAAATGTGCCATCATTCTAAGCTGAACAATGAACATCGGTTTACTGCACATGAGCAGTATGTCTTTTTTTGTCTGTTTTCATCCACTTTTGGAAGCTCTCACGGATTCACAATAAAAAAAAAAATCAAAACAGATGCAAAAAGACCTACTGCACATGTGCAGTAAACTCATGTCCACTGAGATGTTGGCATGGATTTCGTGTTTACCTGTGTATCCAGTAGTAAATAATACAAAATTTGGAAATAGACTGAATTTGAGTGAACTGTGCTGTGTAGTAAGAGTAAAGAACCTGTAAGATGAGTAAACGCATATGCCATTTTCTGTCCAATTTCAATTTTTTCCTTGCATCTACATATTATTTTAATGGGCAGTGGAAAACACAAAATTATTTTTCTCAATTATAGATTATTTTAATTAAATGAAATAAATTATTTGGATAGTTGAAAACAATTTCTTATCGGAATGTTGAATTTAAATCGATGAATGTGATGAAAAACAAATCAAGTTACCAAAAATTACATAGGTAATAAATTTTTCCCTAAACAGTTATATAATGGTGTATGCTTGCACTTGTTTTAGACACTCTCAAGTAGAAGCAACTGCAAGTCATCTCAAAATAGATAAGATAATCAAAAACAAAAACCGAATAATTATACATACAATTCACATGCTCTAAAACCAGTTGTATGCTATGCCTACAAAATATCACCACGTTTCTGCGTGCTATTACAGAATGAGTAGAAAAACTATGTATAAAAAGTATCACAAGCGTTTTGCACCAGCTTTGCCAAAATATCATTGGGTTATTTGTCATGTTCTTATATCGTCTATGATAAGAAAATATTTTTTTTATATTGAATGTTCACATCTACCATCAAAGGTACACATAAAGATACCAAAATTTAACAATTATCCCCCAAAAAATTTCATAAAACAATGCAGCAGGTTCAAGGGCTTGAACATGGCACATCTGGCCATTAAAGCCTGACCAACTTCCCATACCTTTAGTTTTCAACATTTTATAACATACAACTGTATACCTAAACATATAATATAAAACATAGTATTAATATTTTGGCAAAGCTGGCGTGACATACTTCTTTTTGTATCGTGCACAAAAAATTCTGACAATGAACATATTTTACTTACATGTACCTCGGATACCACATCCACCACGTTTGAAAAACTGAAAACAACTTTCCCTCGGTTCATATCTCATGTAGAATGACTAATCATATTCAACGAGAGAATCCCAAAATTTAATAAGCACGTTTAAATTCATCAGTCTGGAGAGGCAAAAAAAAAACTATACTGTGCATTTTATAAACCTCCGGTCCATAAAAACACGTTTTCTGCCCTCATTTTGTGAATGAAATTTCATTTTTTTTGGATCAGAGAACTACTTTTTACTAGTATAGGACTAAAAAATTCTAAAAAATGACCATATTTAAATATTTTTTGGTCAAAGATCAAAAAGTGAAATTAACAGATCCGAAAAGTTCATTTTTAGTCCTAGGACAAAAAAATCAGTGTTACCAATGGTACATCATGAAAATCTTGTTTAAAATAACATTTTTATTCGGAAACAACATTTTTATTTTTCAGAAAAACCTATTGTCTTTCACTTATTATTTCTCAAATGGTATTGAAGCTAAATACTGAACAACTGTATTCCTTTTACGCCAAAAAGACGGTGAAACATCAAAAATAGAAAAAAAAAATTTAAAACCTTTTTAGAGCTTACTATCATCGTTTTGAATTATTGGCGACCTTAGACTATTGGTAGCAGTGGCGTAACAGATGATCAGAAGCCCCCCAATAAGGGGGTCCCGTGTCGAAAAGGCTCTCACTTAATTTCAGGAAAACATAAAAGAACAAAAGACAGTAAAAAAGTGGGCTTTCAAGACTTTCGAACTTCTACAGGGGCTCCCAAATTTTCAGTTGTGCCACTAATTGGTAGAATAAGTAGCACTAATATTTTTTTTAAACTGCATTCAGCAACTAGGCTTTTAGAAAAAACAAAAAATTATACAATTCCAGACTGATCTTCCGCACGGGCCTAAGTCGATTTTAGACATTTTTATGGTTTCAGTAGATGTTATACGATTAAATGATCCACACAAAAATTACCAAACAATGCTCTATCTAATTTGGGCTAATTAATGAAATACGTTTTTGTGAAAATTTAGAGGGAAGGTGAACAAGAAATGACGAACCATATTGTTGGATGTCTAGCACTTTGAAAAGTTGGCTTGCCCTGCCAATATAATATACCTACTGTATTTAGTGAGAGATTGTCAGAACATGCAGTATGTATAAGGATGAGGGGGAATAGAAAGTTCATTTTGATTGACCCTGCATAAAATAAAGAAAATTTAACAGCCTTATAAGTATGGAAAAATTTTTTTTATTGATATATTTTATCCAGCAATTTGACTAAGAAATTGTTATTCTTTCTCTTCAAGGTTGAGCTTTACAGCTGCAGACATAAGTTATAACATGAAGAGAAAAATATCCTAATCATTAGGTATTGTCTTTCGTAAGAATGGAATCTTAGTCAAGAAAACGTGTTGATCATCATTATCTTGCAAAATAATATTTATTACTGTTATGATGAAATAACTTCTGTCCTAATTGATACAATAATAAATTATCTTTCTAATATCTAAGATAACAACATAGTTGCATCAATTTTTGATGTGTAAATGTCTTATCTCACGGCAGTGGCTACGCCAGACCTTACTGTCAGACGTCAGATGATAAGTTTCATTGATGCGTCTGTCTTTGTGTTTGTGTATGTGTATGTGTATGTGTGTGTGTGTGTGTGTGTGTGTGTGTGTGTGTACGTGTACGTGTGTGGTTGTGTGCATGCGCGAAAGCTCATCTTCAGTCAAGATTTTGTCGTTTAAAATTATTGAAAAATCAAGTTGTAGGAAAAAAAGGTCAGCTTAATGTTGCTTTAAATGATATTAACAATATTTTTATTCTTTTTGGCCTTTTATACAGATAACTTGAACTTCATAAGTACCTACCTCATTAACAAAAGTGGTCTTGTCCTGTCGAAAACTAAAACCAAAAATATGGATGCCAGACCAAGATCAAGACAATGATTTTAGAATCAAGACGACATGAGTAATAGTAAACAACCCTAAAATCAAGACCAAAACTGTGATTGCAAAGTTGAAACCGAGACCGAGTGAGTGAAGGTGAACAAGCCTAAGGCCAAGATCAAAGCTTTAATTGCAAGACTAAGACTAAGAACAAATCAGTGAAGGTAAAAAAGTTGAATACCAAGACCAAAACTGTGATTGCAAGATTGAAACCAAGACTGTACGAGTGAAAGTGAACAATCTCAAGATCAAGACTAAAACTTTTATTGCCAAATGCAAGAACGATACTTCAGTAATTCTCACATTTTTGCTATTATCAATTATATCTATACATGTTTATATAATTCTTAAGTCACTGTTGATACTGAAGTATCGTTTTTGCATTCGGGCATAAGACTAAGACTAAGACTAAGACTAAGACTAAGACAGCAAGACCTAGTGCAATACCTAGACCAAGACCATATGTAAAGTTTATGAAAACTGTTCTTTAATAGTGCAAAGTGCAATCAGGGACAGTTTTTAACATCAAACTGAGTGGTTTTCTTGGCCAATTTTTTGCAGTCTCATACAAGCATAAATTATGAAGTTACCTATGGTCTTCACAATTCACAATAGTTGTGAGAAGTTGTGCGATGGGAGGTTTTTTTGCAACATTCTGACACCGTTAGAATTTAATAACGTCAGTAAACCAGTCTAAAGAATCTGTAGTAATATTGACACAATATTTTATGCCAATTTAAGAGTTATGTGAGAGATGTAATGCTTAGTGAAACAGGTGTTTAGGATGATAACACATTCTAGTTGCATTAATAGTATATTATACACCAAGATTTGAAAGTGAGGATTTACATGCATGGGCAAGTTTGCAAAACAAGAATAGCGAGTGAACAATTCCTGATTCATGTAAACTCACTTTCGAACCTGATTGAAGAAGACATTTTTTCTGTTTAATGATCAGAAAGCAATGAAATCATAGGAAAAGAACCGGTAATAACTACTAATTGTAATTGTTAGCAATTTCAAAGAGAAAAAATAATCTAAATAAACAACTATACCTATAGTTAGCCTTACTATAATTATGAAATTACAAACCGGGATGGAGTATAGGATGGGTAGGTTCACCAGAAAGATTTTTGAATTTCAAACATGACATCATATATGTAACCTGCTGAAAAAAATTTCTTTTGCAAGACGCTTATCAGACAAGTGGCTTTTAAATAATATATAAGATTGATCGCAACTTTTTACTACCAGTGAACCAAAAAATAAAGCTAATGAAAATGGAGGGTACTGGAGGACATACTCTCTAGCGAGTTGCTCAGCCTCGAAGAAATTTTCCAAAAATTATGAGAGAACCTCTACGAAATTTCTACTGAAGACGAGGCCATAAGCCTCCCAAAATCATCAAATTACGCAGAAGTATGCGTATAACTTTATTTTAATCAGCTATAGATAATGGCTAGCTGAAAAAAACATTTCTGTAAGTTTACGCTGATGATCAATGGGCACCTAAGTACATAATATTACACCGAATAGATTCGGCTTTCCTACGCAAAACTTTCTTCTCTGTTAGATTAAAAGATAAGATATTATATAAGAGGTAGGTATATACCTATATACGGTTAGGTATTATGCAAATAGAATAATTGTCCTACGTCACGAATGAAGAGATAATTTCTTTGAAAAGAAAACAACTCCGTCATTTTGTCTTTATATTACAGCGTTGAGGTGTTATAATCGCAGAGTAGCTTTCATGAAGGTATGTATTTAATTTTTGGAAAATGACTAACAGGTAAGGTAAAAAAATTGCTCCCCAATTCTTTTTCAAACACATTCAAGGGAGACGATCTCGCCGAGTTTTGTAAAGGGATTAGCATGTTATGTAAATTTTAATTTAATTAACCGATAGGAATAGATGAACGTACGTCTGCCGACAGGATACTGTAGGTATAGTTTACTCACCAAAGGCACTGAAAATGTACTGTAGAATTTTGAAATTTCAACCATAACAAAACGCGAAATTAGACGGACGGATTTTCACCACCGATCACTAGGTATCGAATAAATGAAATACCTTATAAGAATGACAACACAAAAAAAAAAAATTAAATTCTCGTTTTGCACAATTTTCAACACAAATTTTCGTAGCAAATAAGACAGTAAAGTACACAATTACTGTGTACGTAAAACAGATGGATTAACAAGAGAAATGACAGCATAAAATATACGTTCCGACCATAACTAATCATTGGCAACATCAATTTTCTAACGCGAATCTCGAAGTAGTTTAAAGATTTTAAAATGCCGAACACGTTTTTTCACTCTCTCTCACTCTTTCTCTCTCTGCTCGTTCTCCATTTCCTGTTCACGTCAGACCTTGACCGAGGTTAAAAAAGTTTAAAATAATTTACAGAATCTCGAAATTGTCTTCATAAAACGCGATTTATCATCATCGCAGGTAGACGTGCACAATGCACACAGTGGTAGCTTTTCTTCCAAGAACCATAAGTTCTAAATGTTATGAACCTTTTTAATCACCAAGTCGAGCCTTTGTCACGATTTCTCAGGCCTATACATAGGTGTACAACAATCGTCTAAGCGTGCGAGGGTCCGCCCTCACATATTTAATGTGTAAACATTCATGACTAACGTTAACCAGGACAAAAAAATACTTGTGTGGGTAGGTGTCATGCCGCCACACGCCACAGAGAATATGTGTGTATGTGTGTGTGCATGTATCGCGCTGCCAGCTTGCCACGGATGTCTGCTTGTGAGTGTGTGTGTGTGTGTGTGTGTTATTTGACAAACAGAATTCAAAACTGGACAGTGTGCCATGCAGTTTTTTTATGCAATCTCAACTTTTTCGTATCTAATATTTTTATACACCTGGGAGGAAGTGAACTAGAGAGCAAGAATGTTTACACATTAGAAAACATTTAACGTATCGTTTAGGTTTCTAAAATACAGAAGTATTTTAGTCGATTGATTCGAATCAGAATTTGGTAAAAATGTTAATTTTGACTGCCAGAAATTGTGAAACGTTAGACATGGGTAAACAGAGTCTACTTAGTTTGTACTTACGATGTTTTGTTTGAGTTCGTCAATTTAGAATATTTGATATAGGTCATCCTTTGAATTTGCAAGGATATCGTATGTATAAACATAGTGCAAAAACAGGTATCTCGCACCTGCTTGACCAACTTGTCATTTTTGATTTTTTACTGTTTCTCACGTGAGTTAGTAAGTATAGTAGATGGCGAAGGGATCTTTCAGACAATTTGGGAGGGAGCCTTGGCCAAGGCATGCCACTTTGTATGTTGGCAACAGCGGGGTAAACTCTGTGGAGTGGGGCTTTGCTCCCCCCACTTTGTCACTCCACTGTTGTCGCTCCTAAAGTGGCATACAGCAGCCCCTGCATCTGCCTTTAAGATCCCACCACCTATGTAATGAGTGAACACAGTACTTGAGTGAATCTAGTATCTGTGAACTCGCTGTAACTAAAAAACACGTCTAATCTAGAAACAATTGTTTTTAAAAACATTAAAAAAAAATCGAGGAACCAAACAAACCATTATACAAATAAATATTAAAAAATTTTCAGAATTATCAACCTTCATGGATATGGAGGACGAAGCACTATTCGAGTGGTAAACCAAGCCTCTACCATAGCGCCGCAACAGCTGCACAAAATGGTGCCAATTACAATGCTATACTGACAAAAATGATGTTACAATTAGTAATAATCTTATAATGACAATATGAGCAAGCAGGCGGGAGACACTTGTGTGCAAAGTACATCAAAAGGTACACAATCGTTGGCTATTTAGCGCCAGCATGTCTAATTGTAAATAATAATTTCTGACTATATAGTGAAAAATGTTAAGATATAAATTTTTAATTTAGGTATATATAATGTAGGGGTAACTGTGGTACCAAGGAACACTTTTTTCCTATTTGTTTCTGGGAATTTGAAAAGAACGAATTTTTGTCTACAAAACAAAACTAAAAGAAATATTTAACACATGATAGTTTTTTTTTCCAATTCCATCATAAATGGGGTAACCTTTTTGTTCCATGGTACACTAACCCAAAGTACCATCGGATTGAGGGTGGTGTACCATAATACATGTTAAATCCCACAAGAAAAAATATTTTTAAACTAAAAAAATTATTTTATCTAATACAATATGAAATGCACTGCGTCTAAAATTAATTATATTTAGATAACAGATGATATCTGCTATTCGAATTATAATAATATAGGTAATTATTATTAAGGAAATTGATTGTTTCTCAATTGTGACTCTTCTCATGAATTTGCTAATTTAAGACATCTTATATAGTATCCTAAACTTCTTCAAGATCTTATCTTTCATGTTTTTGGGCAGTTTTAATTATGAAAATTATTTTCAAAACCCTGAAAGGTATTTCTGATATGTTCCATGGTACACCATGGTACACTAGGTTCACCTTTTTACTAGAAATTAATATTATGTTTAATCAAAGTGTTTTTGAGTATTTATACAACAATTAATTACTGACTATTGAATTTCTTTTAAACACATCCAAAACTTTGAATGCTCAACTTCTTTCCCATTGATCACACTTTTTGTGAGTCAACAAAATATTACTTTTGATATAATTTTGATAAATACTACAATACCTTTTGATCAACAAACTTGATAACAATAGTAAATGAATGAAGTATTTACCAGATGTATGATGTAGAAGACTATAGGATCAATTTGTCCAAAAATTTAAAGGAATTTAGTTTTGTCCATGGTACCCCAGTCTCCTCAATATACCTTATTCACTTTAAGAACAACATGACAACACGTAGGTTGTTGGCAGAAGGAAAAGGAAAAAATAATAATTCATAATTATATGGCTATGCTGATATATGTAATTGTCCTACTAATGTCATGTTATTCTTAAAGTAAATCTAGGGTATATCACAGATATCTACACTATATACAACCCAGATACCTAACTCTCTGCTTTCACCACGTTGCCCATTCACCCTCATAGAGTTTTGAGATGTTGCATTGATCCCCTGGCCTGTTAGCAAAAAAAATTGCGCACGATGTATTTTTATACAGAAAATAGTGGTGTTAAAAAGCTAGAATTTTTCTTATCGATACTTATCGATATTTCTTGGCCCATTATCGATAGTTATCGATACTCATCAATATAGGATTTTCCCTAAAATTTTCATTTAAAAAGAGAAAATTATAAAGCTTATCTCATGACAAACTGCTTCTTCTTTTATTTTTGGCACACTTGGCTGTTGAAAATGTACATTTAGATTAAAAAAAATAAAATCAAGAACCTTATCGATAGATTTCAATATTGGCCATTATCGATAATTATTAATAGCATTAACACCACTAGCAGAAAAGGCGATTTTCAAACAGTGCTATTTATTTATTAATGCGTGTTCTGATGTCATATTAATTGATGTGGATGTTCTATCAGTTTTTAAGATTGAAATCAGGATACCAAAAATTATTGTTAAAGGGCAAAAAAATGAATTTTTGTTTAATTTTTAATAAGGTATTTTGTATTCAAAAATTAGGTGGAGTGTGTATAAGTGTGATGTAAATGGGTACACTTATGTGCGTAAAATGCCTACAGCTTTTGTTTACTTGGTATGGTTTGGTAAGAAGTGAAGGTGGCTGAAAGCAAGCAAGTTATAGGTATGTAGGTTGTATATAGTGCATATATCTGTTAAGTATATAGTTTATCTAATAAGATCAGGGATGGGAGTGATCCAAATTGAAAATTAATGATCTGTATCAGTGATTCGGATAATTTTTGTACTCAGTATCCATGATTAGCAATTCGAGCAAATTTTATTCTTTATTCATGATTCTTGATTCAAATAATGATTCAAATTTTTTTGGATTATCGCTAATTAATTTAAAGCCCAGAGAAAAAAATAAATTATTACACAGTTTTGGACTTTCGCTCATTTGATAATTTTCTTAACATTGTATTTCTTAGAAAAAATGATTCGAAAAATTGATTTACAAAAATTTGGTTCGAATCATTTTTACTGACCCTCCCCTAACAGACAATGGACAGGGTGAAATGGTCTGTTGAGCCAGATTTCACCTCTGAATAGCGGATAGATAGGCTTATATTGGAGAATTTATTCCCCTGAACGTGCTGACCTAATGTCAAAAAATTCAATAAAAGACACAAAAAACAATTGTTAAATCGCAAAATCAACTTCTAATGACTTATTTAAAAATAAATAAAAAGTAACTATTATACCTATACATGACTATCGTATCCTTTAATAAAATCACATGCTTCTAATATTTCCATATATATATTTATTTTTTTGTTCAGTTCTCCATTTTTCCTCCCAATCACGAAATGCTTGATCCTATTCGTGTCCGTTATTGGGAGGTTTCACTGTATTAGTAAGTGTTCGTAGGTTCGAGGTGAGAAGGATTAGGATTATCCAACGATAATGGAGTGCTCACTTCAACCCTTAGATTTTGGTTCTGTACATTCAGAAAATTGTCAACAACTTAAAAAATTTATATCTCAAAATTGAACAATTTAAAGAACATTTTTGATAATGGCATGTGATACAAAAACAAGATCATATCTGTCGAGGAAAATTTTTTGTAAGAACTAAGCAGGTACTTACCTGGTCGGGTCAGTTGAGCACTAAAATTAGTTTCGAGTTCGACCATAATAAATAGAACAGCTTTATCAGAGAACTAGTTCCACACTTTCCTAAATAGAACAGCCTATCACCAAAAAGTTCTAAAAGCTCTTTTCCTTCCTCCACATTGAATATAGATAAAGTTAATTCAAAGAAATCAAGGAATACGTATGTCTGTATCCACAAATGGGTACCGTATACGAAAATAAGCGAAATTAGAGGAAGATGTTGGACTAACTTTTGGTTCGACTACTTCCAGTCTTATTAATGTTATAGTCGATGATGTGAACACGAGAATACCTTCTGTACAGCATAAAACAGTGAAAAGAGAAGCATATTATAGACAGACGCAAGACTAAGAAGATAAGAAAAAATACGAAGAAGATGCCACCATTATTATACTCGACAGTGTTTATACGAGGAATTAGAAATGTCTGAAGGTAATTGTGTGTCAGAGACTTACCTTGCTTTCGTTATGTATTCGACAAGAAAGAACTTTAATTGGTTGTAACGGGCAACGGCGACGAAGACAGCTACTCACTGCTCACGATGCTTCTTCTAATTATAAGGAAAAATCGATGCTCGAAGCCATTACATTCTCGTCGGATGATGGTGGTAATGTTGACGAACTTCACTTACACTAAACGTTAAAAAGTGTTTTTGTCGTTTTTGTTGTTGTTGTTGTTGTTGTTGTTGTTTTCTGTTTCCTCTTGTATGTGCCGTGCTTGTGCCTGTGTCTGTGCTTCTATCGGCGTACCTATTTTTTGTCTGTGGTTTGCGTCCTCTGCGATCTTCCAAACGAAGCGAAAGAAGGAAACCGATATAAAGTGAAAAAGAAAAAAAAATGGGAGAAAGAGTAAAAGAAGAAAAAAGAAAAGGAAAAAGAAAAACTCTACTGAATACCGAAAAGGAGAAAGACAATGAGGATAAACGAGAGAAAAAGAAAAGAAAATGAACGCAGAAAGACGTCTCTTAGCGAGTAAAAAAAATGAGAAAAAAAGTCTCATCGTATTTGAATATCAACAACAACAACGACGAAAAGCAACGACAGTGCAGTAACCGCAGCATGAACATCATCAACAACAACAACAACAACCATTACAATCGGTCACCTACTTTTTTCCAAGACGGAACATTCATTACCGAAGTCGTGGTCGAGGTTTCTTCTTCTTCTTTTATTTTCTCTCTTTCTTTTTGCTTCTGAAACACGCAGACAGGTATATTATACAGTGTACAGAGGACACACACACACACACACACACACACAGACGCAAACCGGAATTAAATAATGCCATTTAAAAAATCATTAAGAGGTTGCTAGTAATGTGAGCCTATTACAAAGCGCCGCAAGTTTGACTATAATGTTGACATAGAGAACAGAAACCGTTCAATTAAAAAAAAAAAAAAAAAAAGTATTTTTCTTCGATAGTTGAAGTGTTTTAATGGCAGGCAGTTTCATTACCGATGCTAATGGTTGATGATGGTTAAATAAATGATTATTGTTGTCGTGGCAATAAGGATTTTTTTTTTTTCCTTTGTACGAAGTCTTACTTAATTTACTTGTAGTCTGTATTTGCCTATACTTACCGGTAAGTGTAATAAATCGGATCTTCTTGCAGAAAATAACCGGCAAATGAGCCGGAACAGGCATGTTGAGGTCAATCGAAGATAATGGATCGACTAATAGGCCTATACATGTCTGTCATAATCATCATCTTAACACTTTTTACGTTTTAAAACTTCGCCAAATATGTACCTACAGTAGTGGCAGATCCAGGAAGGAATTTCCCCATTTCTCTCTCTTAAACGCCGAAAAAAAAAAAAGGAAAAAAATTTAAAGAAAGAAATGAAAGTATCCGTCAAAAATTATTTGTTGAAGGGCAAAAAAAAAAGTTTAACTCCTCAAAATTTTTCATTTCCCTCCCAAAAAATGATGTTCTGGATCCGCCACCGATCTACAGTTGAATTCAAACTAAGGCATGGTACAAATGTAATACTAGAGATGTCAAACGTATCAATAGGTATCGATAGTTATCGATAACTTTTTTCAAAACAACTTATCGATAGTTATCGATAACTTTCCAAAAATATAATAGTTATTTTCAATTTTTTTTTTGTTTTCCAAAAATTGCAAATTTACTTGCAGAACAATTAATTAATTTTTTATCGTTATTATTAGATGTTAATTAATTGTAATATATTTCATTTCATTCTTTGTCAGTCGTCATGAAGCGATGGTTGAGATCCAAACAAAAATCACTTACTCCTGAAGAGTGGGCAGAATCCTCAAAAAAAATAATACGAATCACAAATCCTTTTCAGCCCCAAACAAGGATTCTAATCCCTTTTTTACACGAATCCTATCCACTCTTGCTTGGTCCGTTTGTCTCTGAAGAACAGACTGTCCTCCATCCATAGTTATCGATGGTTATCAATAACTTCCTCAAAACTATCGATAGTTATCGATAAATTTTTTTATCAATATTTGACATCTTTATTTAATACGTTACTGTAACAAGCGGATGGATTGGTTCTTCTCATTCGATATTTTTTCACCGTCTTCTTGAAAATTTACTTGAACTGTAGGCATTTACTGCGATCAATTAGGTACTTCGTAACTTGTAGTATTCCTGCCAAAGAAAAGAAATTGAACTAAAATTCAAAACTTGAATCGTTACTTTTAAGCCAATAAAAATTACCATTTTGTGAAAATACAGCGAATCGTTCGATATAAGACTTGATAAGATCACGAATGCCCGAATATATTCGAGAAAACGATCAGCTTCCTCCTACCATTTAGGGTGAAATCATAAAAATAATTCCTACGAAGACGCAGAAGTACGAACAACTAAAAGTTACACGGCGCATGTATCTGCAACCTGCCATCAGTCCAGGAAAATTGCGATTTAAAAAGGAAATAATTCATATAAAGCTAAACTTTGGTGTATAAATTGCGGCTTCATTATCCTTAACAACCACCAAAATGGCCCAAAGTAAAGGACGCAAGCGTCCTCCTCTTGCCGAGGGAGTTAAAATAGTGACATAGTAGTTTTTCGCGGTTATCTTGCTGAATTTTCATCTAAATGAAAAATTTTTCAAACAAAACTAAAAGGAGACTAAAAAATCTATGAATTAGTATTCTTTATTTTTTTCTTGTCAGGTGCATAGTTGTTACATAAAAAGCGAAATATTTATTTTTTTAATACCTATTTAACGTACAGCAGTCATATGCAGTGTAGGTAATGCATTTATACTAATATGTGAGTTCTGAAATGTGATTATTGTATGTGGTAACAGACAAATAGGTAATATTTTAAACGTAATTTATGCAATAACTTGTCACTTGACAAAAAAACTGTGGAGTATTTTTTTACAGAATGTTTAGTTTTCTTTCAGTTTTGTTCGAACATTTTTTTGCTCAAATGAAAATTAAACTAGATAAACATGAAAAACTGCTTTGCACTACTATTTCAATCCATCTGGGAGGACACTCGCATCCGTCACATTGCCATTTTTAGGTGGTTGTTATGGATGGTGAAAGTGTAACTTATAATATCAAAATTTCGCTTTCTATAAATTATTTCTGTGAAATGCATTGTTGTGAATAGATTCTCAACACGAAGGTAGCCTACAGCTTTTTGTGTGTTCTGTCACTTCATACATGAAATATTGGTGAAAACTGACGTTTCTTGTAACCAATTTTGTGAGTCTATAAAGGCAACTTCTTACATGCACACAGACACATATATGTACATATACATATGTGTATGTGTCAAAGAAGTGTGTTATTTCTTATTAGTAACTGATAAGAAACAATATACAAGTTTGTGTAAAGCCCTACAGATACGAGTCTGGAAATAAGCTATTTTGTATCCTACAGCTCATAAGTGAATTCATTGATATTCGTTTATGTTAAATTTCAGAAATTTTTATAGTTTTAGATTGTTTTATTGTCTTGAATTTATAGTTTTTTCATTGTTTCACTAGAAATCTAATTTCGCCCAACAGACTGAAGGGCCAAAGAAACAAGCTTTTTGTCATACACAACTTTATGGGAAGAAACTATACAATCAAAGTTATCGAATGCTACTTCAAGAAAACCATTGCTTTCAGAAAACTTAAATTTTGGTGAAATATTAACATATGTTTGTTAAAGATTCTGAGAAATTTTCGCTGAAATTGTACAATTGGTTCTTGAGATACAGCTGAAATACTGAGAGGATTTTGTGAATTAAACTGTGGATACAAAATGGCATATTGCCATACTCGTATCTGTAGGGCTTTGGTTTATGTACTGATCCATGACATCGCTGAGATCATTATCTATCATTAATCACAATCAGAGCTTTGTCAATTACCTGCTTGTGTTGTGGAATTACAAATGAATGAAGCGTGTGTTTCTTTAAAATGTAAGGCACTAAAATACCTAATCTTTCGGCAGTGACTGTCGTCGAGAGGCTGAGCCTCTTATACCCCACACAGAGTTGATGATCTCCACAATTACCTTTTTAAGTAATTTTTCGAACTAAGTGGGACTACACGCATACATTCAAAAATTAACTAATAGGTTGGCCTAATTGTACATTTTTCATGGGGAGATACAAACACATTTTAATAGGCTATGTGTTTTGACATAGATTAGGTACGCTTTCGGCCTCTGAATTACATGAAAATTGTCCCAAAAATGGTCACAAAATGACCTACACTTCATTTCTCACTGAAGGGAAGGACTGCATGAAGGTAGGGGGCTTGGGTAGAGTTTCGGACTTGTATAGAGAGTCTAGGGTGAATTTTCTTGCATAAACTCGAAGAAGATGGACCCTGGAGGCGAAGGACTTGAGGGTGAGTCCCTTGATGACGCATATGATACTAAGTCCAAGAGAATAGTCAGTACTTCTTGGCTTCCACAGTGAATTCAACGTCATTAATTTCACTCAACATGCGTGTCAATAGATGATTCTGGAGACACAGATCACCTTGAGTGAGGGAAAATCTTGAGAAAGAGAAGCTGTCCGTTAGGGAGGAAGTGTGGAGGCCGAGCTCATTAATTTGACAAGAGATCCCAAAGGTGAATTCCCGTAGAAAGTTGGTACTTAGTTGTTTTTTGCTTCAAGTTTCGGCGACATTGTTTTTTTTTTGTTTTTTGTTGTCAATACATGAGCACCTATAGTTCGCTTGTAAATTTTCACATATTTTTGTCAATTTTTCTATTCTGTTAATTTGCCTACTGCTATCGTGACTAATGCATAATTTTAAGTTGTAAAAATGCAAGTGGAAAAAAGTACCCGTAATAATTCGATAATTTTTTTTCCACAATTGGTGGAGGCTCGTGGCCATTGGCTTCCTTTAACCCCTTAAATCCAGTCATACTGGTCATGGTCAGTGGCTCTGATCGCTGGCCATGGTTGCAGTTATAGTCGCTGGTGGTGTCATTGGCCATCGACATTATACCCATTGTAGCTGATTGCAGTTGCTCACTTCAGTCGCTCAATGTGGTTGCTGGTCCGAATCGCTGGTCAAAGTTGGTATTTGTTGTTTAGTGTCCATAACTGATTTCCTGATGGTGATCAATGGATATGTGTTTCTGATTTCCATTTGATACGACTACGACAGCTTACCCCCTAAAAACAAAAAACGAAACAAAGTCATGGTGCATTTCGATAAACTACCTCTACTAATAAACGAAAACGGTTAACTTCAGGAAGAAAGTTCATTTACACTCAAACAATATATTCATTTCCTGTACTAAAAATTTCCAGCCTATAGACACTACCATTCAACATGAAAGAAAACGAAAACTGGTTTGCTCACGAACCAACTTCGTTAGCCACTTTTAATAAATCTGTTAACCAAAGGTCAATTATTCGATGATGATATTTCGAATGCATTCGGAAGAAATATGAGGAAATACCTTCAAAATTAAAATAAATAAACATTACCAAAAAAAAAAAAAATTAATATTCTTCAATGCCTATTAATGCAACGACATTGTACAGTAAATGACTACCACTACACATTGACATTAGGCTATCATAAATATTAATTTTTCAAGGAGTCAACATTCTATGTGACAAATCATTCAACTTTTCGCCCATACCGTAACTTACAAAATGAAAAATTACGGAAGTCGACCAATTAATTTTTTTTCCTTTCCCCAAGAAGAATTTAATTTAATTTGATGAGTTGCAGCAAAATCTATTCTGAGGTCCAAATTGCTATATAACACCATAGTGATTGGAAAAATTTGTTGTTGTTGTTTTTTTTTCTTCATTTTAGTAGGTATCGTTTCAATCTTCTAACGAATCATTATTAACGGCTGAGAAACGATTTAATTGTAAGTTACATTTACCTACTTGGTATTTTTTCGAACTGCAAAAAGAAAAGAGTAAAAAAAAGTAAATCTAATTGATTTCATCTGGAAATAATTACATTCGAGTATTTCCTCATTTTCATCGAATTTCAATTTGTGAATAATGTTTTTGTTTTATTTTTGAACATCATTGAGAGCCAAATAATAAACCAACCATTCTCACGTATCGAATAAGACAGACACGAAAGATGAGAAATGAATTTTTCAGTCTGGGCTATTCAAACTTAAAATCTTAATTCGTTTATTCTATACTTACAGGTACCTACATCGTGACCCAAACGATTATAATGTGGACAACGCGTTGGGAAAAATATTTCTTTATCTTCTATAAGTTATTTCACGTGACACCAACTATACGAACCAACAGTTTTCAATTTTATTCCCTCGCCTCATTTCAAAAGATGTTTCCTCTCTTGGACTTTGGCTATACGATATATCAAGTATATGTATATAGTATACGCTATAGGTACTTATACTGACTATATATAATGTACAGGACATGAACTATATATCTCCAGTAGGTACATGAGTTGAATTCGAATTTTGACCATTGAAAAGAAACTGCTGACACCTATGATAACTTTATTCATCATTTGAAATTATTGTATACGTTACTAAGTACTAGTACATCAATTAATAATATGTTCTTACTTCATTATTAGAATAAAATTAAATGTGTGGTTTTATTTCGAGCGTCGAACGTTATCAGTATTGGTACAGGCGAAATTAAAACAGTTAACTATATGGCCTATTAAGTATTAATCGAGATCGTTAGCCTATATTATACCATTAAGTACAAGTTTTATATCCATCATTACAACTGATTCGTAAATAGGTAAAATTACAGTCCAGGTACCCAGTAACGGAGACACTCCCCCCAAAATGTCGAAAAAGCAAAAAGACAAAATGAAAGTTCGACCACAGAACCCATATAAAAATCATAAAAGTTTGCTGAAGAGCAAAAAAACAAAAAACAAAAAAGTTCAACTTCTCAAAATACCCCTTCAAAAACGACACTCTGTGTCCGCAACTGTAGGTACCACTTTCTATACAGTGTTATTCATGTTATCATGCACCATAAGAAACTAACATTGTGGTGTGTGATAAAATTATTTATCAGTCAGGTAAATGT
The DNA here is from genome assembly GCA_011428145.1 of Ericerus pela. NCBI lineage: Eukaryota > Metazoa > Arthropoda > Insecta > Hemiptera > Coccidae > Ericerus > Ericerus pela. Next base: position 1,745,677 of record WOFM01000464.1, read on the forward strand.
CATATGATTTTTCATTCACAATGCACCAAAATTCAAAAGTAAAATACGTGAATAAAATAATAAATACGCAATTAAGGAATCGAGATAACGTAATTAATAAGTAAAATGAACATTTTCAAATAAATTGCTCAAAATGACCACCAGTAGTTATAACAAAGTGCCACGAGCAATCAGTAAATATAACATGAACATGTTCCAACTGAGCATAGGTAATTTTGATCCAACAATCATTTATGGTATTGCTGAGTTGCTCTACAGTAGAATATGGCCCATATTTGTAAGTCACAGATGACATAATTATGTGACCGCATAAAAAACATCCAACAGATTGGATCAGACGCCGAAATTACGTATGCGGTCAAACAGAGTATGTTCAAGCTGAGTTTACTGATTGACTGGGGTACTCAGTCATGGCTACTGGCGGTCATTTTGAAACATTTGGTTGAAAATCTTCATTTCACTTATTGATTACATCATTTTGTTTCCTTACATGTGTATTTTGTTATTTATTTATGCATTTTACTTTTGAACTTTAGTGCAATATGAATGACGAATCATATAATAAATTATTTTACTTAGATTCATTTTATCACACAACACAATGTAAATTTCCTATAATGCGTGATAACATGAATAAATCCTGTATATTATTGTTCACATTTTGAAGATTTACTTTGAAAAATTTTTTATAAAGAGAAAAGTATTGTTTAAAAAAAAAAAAAAAGTCGTTTGTACTAATAGTAATTATAGTTTGTGAAGAGTAATGCACTTTTGTAGCTAGTGAACGGAATGAAATATTCAAATAAAACAGAAAAAAGTGTTAAAGTTAAATTTTATTATAGATTAATGGGCTGTTGTCTAACTGATGGCCTGGGACGAAATAAATTTTCTGATAAATGTGAAATTTGCTGAAAATCAAGCGAAAGAAATTCCAGGGGAAAATAAAAATGTAAAGAAACCAAAAAAAAGTTAGACGAAAAAAGAAAGATGCGATAATAACAATTCACAATAAATGTTGGAAAATAAAATTCGAAAATTACTGTTGTGCCACGAATTTTCAATAGTTTACATTAAATTATGGAAAAAATACAGTATGCAAACATAGGCAAACTGTTCCCATTCATCAAAATGGAAATTGCAAGCTTTGGAAGCAAGGAAGTTAGTATATTACTCAAACATCAGTTAAAATCCCATTCGTGGCTGAATTTTATAAAATTGAAAAAAATATGCAATATACAAGCCAAGTTTTCAAATTTTGAATCTGGATGTTTTTTCAAATCCTTTTGGCCTAATGAAAATTTTACAAAACAGCCATTTTTCCAAATTGATTTTACGAAAGGACATTTTCGTACTAAAGGATTCAGCCTTTATCTTCGAATGGGTGATGTGAGGTGATTTTTTTTTTTTTTTTTAATACGAATAAGTTTAGTAAAAATGAATTTTTGAAATACGTTCGCTTTGAAAATTATACAAACCGCGCTTTAGCTTATGCCATCCCAGGATTTTTGCTGGTATAATTGTGTAACAAGGATTTGTTGTTTCGATGGAAACAACGAAACATTTAGTTGATTGATAGTTGGCGCATGCGCACAAAATTTAAGGAACAAATAAAAGCGAAATAATTTTGTCAAATTAATTTCGGAATAGAGTTTTTTCCTTTACATTTGTTGCAGTGATGAAAACACTTAACCACCAAAGTCCGATACAATGAGAGTGTGGAAAACTCCGAAACAAACATTTTTAAAAAAGACAAAAAAATCTGCAATAAAAAATTCCATAACAGATGGCATTTGAACATATAGGCTACGATTATGAACTGAATTGATGATTGATAAAATGTGGTAGTCTATGTGATTAAAATATGGGGATTAATCAGTGTCAATTACCAGTTTAGTTCATGATTGCAGCTCAGCTCCTGAGTGAGTATAAAGAATTGGTGATAACAATCCACAACTTTCTCACAGCAAGTGCACAAAAAGTAGCTTCTCTGACATCTTGAAATTTTGATGACAACACAGCGCAAAAAGAAAATCGTCTCGTATTTTCACGATATTTGTGAAGTTGTCACAACTTTCCATATCGATGGTAAAAAAAAACATTATAACGTTACGTGTTTGGGTGAAAAGTTGGTTGGTGATACGATTTTGGAAAATTAGTATTCTATAAAATGGTCGTATGCGTAGAATATCATAAAAACTTAAAGCAAGTTATGCTGTTGGCTAATATTTTCGGTTAAACCATGAGCTACATTATAATTATTTTGTAGCCTACGCATTTTCTAACCTCCATTTCGGCTTCAACAAATTTACCCAAGAGTTATTTCATCGTTGTTTCAGTGAAACGGATAGAACTTTCTATACGATGGCATTGTTTTCTTTGAAAAAACAAAGAATGTCGGTGTCTACAAAAATTTCGCCTCTCTTTCTTCTCCTTCTTTGTGTAGTCTTTGCGAATATCCGGACGCAATTTGACACATATTTGTTCATTCGTGGTGACTGATTATCAAAATTTTATGTTCTTTGTTCAGCCATAAACGACAGTGAAACGGGAAACAAATAATTTCCAATCGAATGGCGAACGTTAATGTTTAGTTTCCTCAACTGAGAATAATGCGCTTTTCTCTAACGCTATTAACTTTCTATAGGTGTTTATAAAGAAAATGTTTCACAAAAGATCTGTGAAACTGTAGGATATAAATATATGCATCCCGAGTGAAGTTAGTAAAAAATCATAGTGAAACATTTGCTAACTAAAAAAATGTAATTTTTCGGAAGATGATTTTATTAAGTAGCTGTAGAGCGGTAATTTTCTGTTTATGGGTTACAACTCCCTGGTGGATCGGGAAAAATTTTTTAAATTTTCTAATTTCATTCTGTTTTTTATCGTTTTTATTTAGGTATATTTTGAAAATTTAATTTAATAATTTTAAACTAATAGTAGAGCACCTATGTAGCACTCTGATCCTATTAAATTCATTTATGGTCTTCATTCCTTGAGGATACCATGTTTGCATAGCCATGAAATATAGCAGAGTCTATCAATATAGATTAAATATTGAACGAAAATCCCAATAAGTATGCTAATTTCTTTGCCCCATCGGCGTATGTAGCTCGATCGTAAGGGGTCCGAGTCCGTAACCTCCCTCAACATTACCATTTCTACCGAGAAGTGAACACTTTTTTTTAATTCAAGCTTTTTTTCGGATGTGGTGATTTAGACCCCCAGACCTCCCTTATATAAGACTTTGCTTTGCCCAGATTTAGCTTAATACAAATTACTTATTATGATTTTGAAATAAATACTACACTTTATTATCCTGTATCAAAATCCTATGATAGTCTTGAAAAAAAGTATGAAAATTGATTTTTTGCAACGCCCACCCGAAAAGTATGTTTTTTTGTACTTTTTACTGAACAAAAAGTACGGAATCTCAATAAAACGTAAAAAAATATAATTTAATGCATGCGCATTTGTATGTTGACTTTTTTACATAGCTTAATTTTTGGTTAAAGAAGTATGCACTTACCTACCTACTCAATCTTTTTTTTTGTAAAAAATTCTCAATAGATAATTGTAGGTTTCCTGCCAGCCTGAGGATTAGACCCGTCGACCGACAGGAATACCTACCTCAATTGCCACCACCACCAAAAGTCCAAAATACAGCTAGTGTATACACTCTACCACTGCGCCGGGTGATGGTGATGAGAGTACTCCGCCAATACGTGTTGCCACACTACTCCCCCCAGTACAGCAGTGTGCAGTACAATTCAATGGAGGCGGAGCTACTAACGGAAGGGTAGGTGCGTGTAAGGGAATGGTAGGTGCCCCTCTCTAATACATCCCCACATTGCACCAGTACACACAACCGCTTCACCACTAGTGCGCTCAATGCTATCACATTGTGAGCTGGAGAGTAGGTGAACTAACAGGTTGGCGTGTTCTTCTGAGAGATGGCGCTGTTCACCATCTCCTAGATCACATTGAGGTCACCAATGTAGGTTTTCTGCTAGCCTGCGGATTAGAACAGTCGACCTACAGGAACACTTCAATCGCCACACCACCAAAATACAGCTACCATATACATTGGCCATAGCGCCAGTTGATGGTGAAAAGAGTACTCCACCGATACGCGTCGCCACAATAATATTATTAATTTATGGTTTCATTCTAATAAAATTAATATTTTGTTTTCTGTGTGTAAACTTTTTTTTATTTTTGGAAGGAGGGAAGGTGACAGTAAAGAAAAAACTGAAATTATCGTTCAATAGAATTCTAGAAAAATTAATTGTTTTATTAATCTTAAATTTTTTGGTAGGAGTGTGGAGGGGAGTTGGGATCGCGTATAGTAATTTTTTGATTGATAAAATTATTAATCATAATCTATACCTATATCTGTTCTATTCCAACAGAAAGTTTTTAGACTGATAAAAATTTTTTAAACTAATTTATTCACACAAACCCTTAAATTTGTAATAGAATTGAAAAGGGAAAGAATTACTGGACTTGAATAGGCAAAAACTTACGACTATTATTTACCTCTCCACTGTTCGTGAGATGAACAGAAATAATTTGGTACTTTCTATGAGAAAAATTTCTGTATTTACTTCACGGGCAGCAAAAAACTTCTTGGCGGGCCATAGATTAAGGACCACTGTTTTAGGCAGTTTAGGCCTATAAATTTTCATGATGGTGAAGGTTGAAGAAAACTGCATAATTGTGACTTCTTATAAATTTATTTAACTCTCCACTACAAATTTTGCAGAATTATATTTTATTAATTGTTTTGTGATGGAGTCCATAAATTTTAACCTCAATAATACAGTATGATAAAAACTCTTGGTCCGGGAAAATTAATAGTAACACCATTTTTCACAAACACTGCGTATTTTTATACGTTCGAAATACCTACACCCTACAAGCCTATTCTACATTGCAGATAAATCCATCCTCCGTCTTTATGTCTCGTAAGCATTCTCGGCATTTTTCAAGTGAAGATTTTTGCACAAAATTTCGAATCACCATGACATGTTTAGAATGCGATAAAAAAAATATCAGGTTCAATGTCGAATGTTTGATTGGAATTCGCATATTGGGACCAATAAACCTTTATTTTCTTCTCTCTTTATGTAGGTTTTCGACTAAAATCAACGTATTAAAATTAATCTAGTATTAAGACACAGTGGTGTGAGTTGGTACCTACTTTTTTCATTTCATGACACCCTGTAAATTTTGGTACTTTTAGCTGAAATTCATAATAGATACTGGATATACATAAATACATTTCTATTTAACACAGTACAGGTGGCCATTCTTATTCGATATAGTCATGAAATTTGATACACTTATTTGGATCAGACTAGGACGAACCCCATTGTTTTTGATCGAAATCGGCCGATGGTAGGTCCGATACATTTTATTATGTTACACTTTTGGGGCTAAGTGGTTCTAAAATGTGTAATTTTCAAGCAATAGTCACGAAATTTGATGCAGACATTGAATCATTATAGTAAACGTACAACCCAATTTTTTTAGACAAAATTCAACGAAAATTATTCAAACAAAATTCAAGGCGCATGCCAACTATATATGTTTCGTTGTTTCCGTCCCTAATAACGAATTAATCAGTGTTGCCAGGCTAGTACAAGCAAATGCGCCGCGAAGAGCCCTTTCAGGGCTTATGTATTATAATACTAATTTATATTCTAACATTCTATAAAATTTGGTTTCAATCAGCTTAAAAGGTTCATGCGTAGAATGTTCAACTATTGCAAAGAAAATATAAATTATAGATGAAATAAAAAAGCTATGTGAAAAGAAGGATTGCTGTTTTTTTTTTTTTTTTTTTTCCAAGTAATTGTTAATAACTTGTTTACATATTAATTTTTTTATAGTATTTTTTTATTTATTTATTTGTGTATTTAATATTTTATGCCTTGGTTAAGAGAACTACATTTTCTAGCGTATCTTACTAAGTTAGAGTTTTTTCTCCTTTTGTTTCTTGATATTGAAACTACAAACTCCTTTAGCTAAAATTGCTTCCCCATTTAAGTTTACATATTTTATTATTTTTTTATTATTATTTATTATTGATATTATTATTATTATTATTATTATTATTATTATTATTATTATTATTGTGGGGACTACACATATCATATGTATAACGCTGTTTCTTATCAAGTGTATTACTCCATATATAGTATATACACTTTGTTTGTTCATATGTTCTTACTTGCACATACAGGCAAGTAAGATACAATGTTCAGATGATAATATAATAGATAAAGATCTGAGCGATGTCTCGGACCAATACATTAACATATTATGTCATTTCTTCTCAATTGTCATAGCAATGAATAAGAAATGACGTACTCTCTATAACACACACACACACACACATATATATATATATATATATGTGTGTGTGTATATATATATATATATACACATATGTGTGTGTGTGTGGGCATGTGCCAATTTCCCTATATAAACTCACAAAACTGGCAACAAAATCACCAGTGTTTGCCTTGGATTTGGCTCTCCCATACATTCGTATATTATGTGGCAGAACATGCAAAGCTATTGATTATCTTTTATGTGTGAATACTTCTCACAACAAGGTATTCCACAATTATTATTATTATTATTATTATTATTAGTGTAACGTATATTTTCGCCTATTTTTAGAAATGACGAACATATTCGTTCACACATTTTCGAATACCAAAAACGTAGATATTTATCAACAAAAATCATCCTATAACTCTTTGTAAACATCCACTAAATTACCCGTATTTGATTTTATGAATATAGATATACCACCTGTATATTCATGACCTACTTGTGCCTGTCCCTCGAGTACTCGACAAGTCAGCACAACCCTATAATAACAACACCCTACCTCACTTAGTCTATCCGACACGTACGTTTTTGTACCCTGAACGAGTATATAATCCCTCGATTCAGAGGAAAAAGACACAGTTCCTCGACAGTTACTTCTAAGTATCTGGAACCTCTTTAGTAGAAGTTTCTAGTGATCAGATAGTCTTGTCAAACAGATTGTGATTTTATATGTATAAATATTAACGTATTAATGAATGTACTGTGATGTACAAATTATTATTTTATTAAATGTGTAAATTCACTCGTGTGTTTTAAAATATTATTGAGTCTGTAGCGGACAGTGAACCAATATTTTAGAAGATTCGATAAGACGAGAGAATTTAGGCCTTATCTATAAGCTAACATATTTTAACATGATCATGTGTAACCGTATTCGCACCTTCGATATTGCGATCGAGATTTTAATTTTTCACACACTCGTACAAAGTCAGTTTGTATCTGTCTGTTCATTCGAATATATGTTTCGGTTACTAGTTCTGTTCTCGTTTATTTCGGTTGGACCTAAGGGTAGGCCTACAAAGTGGCAACCGTGACCGGCAATATTTTCGAAAGTGATCTCCTTTTTTTTTCCTTTTTTTTTTTCAAAAGTGAAAGTGACCAGAGTGTAATGCCTGACACAAATACCAACAATAACTCAGCCATAGGGGCTACAACAAACCCTGTTGGTAAGCGTTTTGAATTACCAGCCTACACTCCAGGAAACCCAGACTTATGGTTTCTCACTTGTGAAATAATTTTTGATGACTATAGTGTCCACACAGAGAAAAAAATTTTTCGGCAATCTTGCAACGACTGGGGCCAGACCAGATCAGCACACTCGAAAGTATAATCAGACAGAAGCCTGAAGATCCATACACACAAGCACGCACACGACTCATTGCAGAAGATGGCCAGTGAGAGGAAGAGAAACTCCAGCGCCTACTTCGAGGCGCAGGCATCTCACTATTCACCAAACTCTGCATCATCTTACAAAAGCTCAGAGCCCTGATGGGTGGTGAAGTGGAAGCAGATCGAATCGTAAGACCTATCTGGATGCAGAAACTTCCATTGCGCACCCAGGAGGTTTTGTCCGCAAACCACCCTGACCCATTGGATAGCCTCTGCAAAACAGCAGACAGGCTTCACAAACTCAATGGATGAGATGGACTGCAGGTAAACGCAGTTGATGCTGCGCCGAGCACGTCAAATGCCACCGACGACTGTCTCGCCACCATACTCCGACTCCTTACCACCGAAATATCGGTGCTGAGGGCTGACCAACGAGAGTATGGTGAGCATAGACCAAGAAGTAGAGACCGCAGCAACGATCGAAGCAAGGACCGCAGCTACAACCAATACCCTGTACAACAACGCAGCAGATCACAAACACCCTATCGAGAACCAAAGACCAAATTAATTGAAGGGCAGTGCTGGTATCACCATCCTTTCGGGGAGAGAGCACAAAACTGCGCACCTGGGTGCAAACGTGTGATTATGGGAAACGACAAGTGAAGGAGGAATGTGCGGCAATTCAGCCTTCACCAAATGCTAGTTTGCTGCGACTTTTTATGAACATTCAAGGCATCGGACCCGACTGCTTGATCGACACAGGATCTGATGGTTCTGCTATACCACCCAGCACTACTGAAACAACTCACGCAACAACTGACTACAGTCTCTTCGCTGTCAACAGCAGTAAAATTTCGACTTATGGCATGAAAGAACTCAGCTTCGACATCGGGTTACCAAAGAACTACAGATGGAACTTCGTAGTAGCCAATGTAAACCACCCCATCATAAGCACAGACTTCCTCAAACACTATGGTCTAATACCAGACTTGCAGGGCTGTAAACTCATCGATGCCAAAACGCTCTGCAGTGCACAAGGTACTGTCAAAAACACGCAACACACATCAATTTCATCCATCCGAATAAACCAAGATGTCAACAACAGACTTTACGAACTCCTGTCCAGGTACAAAAGCATCACACAGCCACCACAATACCACAACAAAGTGGCTCACAACGTCGAGTGCTTCAATGAAACAACTGGGGTGCCAACGTATGAAAAGCTCAGACGCCTACGTCCAGAAGTTGAAAAGATAGTAAGAATAGAGTATAGTAAGTTAATAAAACTAGGACTAATACGTGAATCACGTTCACAGTGGGCCTCTGGCTTAATAGTAAAAAAAGAACAAAATAATAAATTTCGGCTGATAGGTGACTTTTGCAAACTAAACGCACAAACGGTGCCCGACCGGTACCAGGTTCCGGTAATATACGATGCTATAGGGTTTCTCGAAAACAAAAACATTTTTTCAAAAATTGATTTAGACGTGTGTTTCACAATATACCCATTCATACCCCAAATATAGAAAAAACAGCGGTTGTCTCGCCCATTGGGCTTTACGAATACAATAGAATGCCTTTTGGCCTCCTTAATGCGCCTTCGAGCTTTCAAAGGTTTATGAATTCTATCCTTTCCATCCTGCCATTCTGCTCCGTATACATAGATGATATCCTCGTGTACTCTAACAACATTAATGAACAGTACGAACATTTAAATATTATTTTTCAGAAATTAGCCGGAAACGGTCTATCAATTAACCTAGAAAAGTGTACGTTTTGTGTTCCAGAATTAGAATTTCTAGGTTACCGTATCACACAGACAGGTTTCCAGCCAACAGAGCAACGAATCACCTTTTTTACCAAAATGAAACCTCCAAAAACAATCACAACGCTTCGAGGCATTCTTGGCACTCCTGAATTTTTATAGGCAATTCACAAAGAATGCTGGACAACATCTGGCACCACTACAGGAAATACTAAAGGGGCACCCACGCAAGAATGACAAAACCAAAATTGATTGGACGCCGCAACTGCTCACCTGTTTCGAACAAACACGAAAAGCTTTCATAAACTTCACACAACTCCACTACCAAAAGAAAGATGCAGAAATGATCCTGACATGTGACGCCTCAAAGGTCGCTGTTGGCGCAGTTTTAGAACAATGCACAAAAAATGGCATACGAGAACCCCTGGGGTTCTATTCACACAAATTGGATGAACGAGAATCACAGTGGCCTGCATACAACCTGGAATTGTTTGCAGTTTACACTGCAATCGAGTACTTTGAGCCAATCATTATAGGGTGAGAACTAACCATTGTGACCAACCACAGACTGTTAACATACCTCTTCATAATGAAAAAAATCAGCAAAATCGAAAGAAGAAACAGGTATGCCGAATACATCGCCCAATTTTTGACAAAAATCATCCACCTCTCAGGTGCATCGAATGTAGTGGCCAATGCCCTTAGCTGACCAGAACAACAAGAGGAAATTTGCAGAATTGACGCAAAAATAATGATCCAAGACATCGCAGAAGCTCAAATAGAAGATGACAAAATACAAGCCTGGAGGAAAAACGGGTACAGAGATCAAGTTTTCAAAAATGTGAAACTCGGAAAAGCAAAATCCATACTCTGCTCAGTCTTCAAAAATATCGACAGACCAGTCATTCCAGAGAAGTTTCGACTCAGAATATACCAACAAATACATGAAGTGGCACACAATGGGCTGAAGGCAACTTTAAAACTAATTTGTAGCAGGTACTATTGGCCAAAAATGACACAAGACATACGATGCTGGCATACAAGCTGCAAAAAATGCCAAACAGTAAAAACTCAACGACACACAAACCAACAGATAGGTACCTTCGCAGCCTCGGAGCGTTTTGAACATGTCCACATGGATCTAGTTGGACCCTTGAAGCCTTCCAGAGGCTACACATACCTATGCACATTCATTGACAGAGCAACACAATGGATCGAAGCAGTCCCGTTGCAGACAGTAACAGCTGAAAATGTAGCAGAAGCATTCTACGGACAGTGGATAGCACGGTATGGAACTCCACTAAAAGTCACAAGAGACAGAGGACCACAGTTCACATCAGACCTGTTTCAAGAATTCAACAAACTACTAGGAGCACAGCATATCAAAACAACAGCCTATCACCCCCAGGCTAATGGGATGGTCGAAAGACTACACAGATGCTTAAAAGAACTATTAATATGCCATGCAGATGACTGGAGCCAATACCTGCCATCCATACTCCTGGGCCTACAAGCAGCACCACAGGACGACACAGGAATCACTTGCGGGGAAATGGTGTTTGGCCAGGGGCTACAACTGCCTGGAGAAATGCAGCAAACATCGGAAGAAATCACAGACTCCACAGAATACGTGAAAAAGCTGCGCAGCATACTCAAAAAATTACAGCCTATACCAGAAAACAAAAAACGAAAAGAAAAAATTTTTGTCCACAAAGACCTGCAATCCTGTAAAAAAGTTTACGTGCGAGTAGACAAGGTGAAGGCTTCATTGGAACCGCCCTACCAAGGACCCTATATGGTACTCAGAAGAAACAAGCACTACTTCCAGCTAGAAATAAATGGCAAACCCGACACAGTCTCAATAAATAGGTTAAAACCAGCCTACGAATTAGACCTAGATGGAAGCAGCAGCAATAACTACAAAAATGAGAGCCCTAAGTCAATACTAAAAAACAAAGGTACTACCCTCAAATGGTAAAAGAGGGTTTCACTTTATCTAACACTCAAGCTAATACTAAAACCATATATGTAAATGATGACAATCCTTACGCTAACTTTCCTCAAAACATCATACCAGTCACTCCTAACCAGTCCCCATGTCATGAGGCACTAGCCCCCTCAAGTTCTGTTGTAATTCAAACACCACCTGAAAGAAACGAAGGGCATTACCCTCACAACCAAATACGTCATTTGTAATGCATAAGTAAAGTAATACCAGTTTTTATTGACTCGTTATCCGTATTCCTTTTTTTTTGGAAGAAACGAAACCATACGTGTTATTATTTAACGAACTTGTACAGAAAGATTTATTTGTGTATGTGAATGTAATAATTTTTATTGAATTGCTTTAAGATGATGCTGAACTTTAAATTTTTTGTCGATATGCTCCGCTCTAAAGGGGGGGATATTTGTAGCGGACAGTGAACCAATATTTTAGAAGATTCGATAAGACGAGAGAATTTAGGCCTTATCTATAAGCTAACATATTTTAACATGATCATGTGTAACCGTATTCGCACCTTCGATGTTGCAATCGAGATTTTAATTTTTCACATACTTGTACAAAGTCAGTTTGTATCTGTCTGTTCATTCGAATATATGTTTCGGTTACTAGTTCTGTTCTCGTTTATTTTGGTTGGACCTAAGGGTAGGCCTACAAGTCTCTATTTCAGGTTAAGGTCCACTATAGTTTGTGGATGATAAACTTGAGTTATTTTAGAAGTATTACTGCTTCTCTAGTACGTGATATTTCGTGTATGGTGTAACATCAAAAGTGGTTCTAATTAGGTACATTACCACCTCTTTCGGCTGTTACAATTAGTTATTATTGTTTTAAATGAATCGTTGAAATAACTTCTAAAAAGAATAAATATGTAATAATTATTTGTGATTCACTATTTTTTGCAAAACCACCCCCAAAAAAAAAATAATTTATGAAAAACAATTTTTGAAGTACTGAATAATATTTAAAAATTAAAAACTTTTCTCATTCAAACCAAAAAATTACCATACTTGTTCCCAACATCCCTCCTCCACATCCGCCAAAAAATATTTAAGATGAATAAAATAAATAACTTTTCTAGAATTTTATTCAATAATAATTTTACTTTAAAAGGAAATTGTGTCCTCCCTCTAGAAAAAACGAAAACAAACCAATTTTACTAGTACAAGAGCAAAAATTAATATCTAATATTATCGTTTTGTAAAGAAAGATTATTGAACAAAATATTGAGCTGTGCGAAAAAGTAATCAAGCTGTGCGACAAAATCAAGTTGCAAGTGCACGCTAAATGTCGTACTGAAATTTTTACTTTTCGGTCAGTAGAGACTATAACAGCTATACTTATTGCGAACTTGGATACAGAGCTTTCATTTCGCTCTCTTTCTCTGTCTCCCTCTGTCTTCGCTGAACTTACAAACGGGGCATATTCAGCTGATATTTTTGTTTTTTATTACACCAATTAGCCCAGTAAAAAATAACCATTTTTTGTTAGTACAACAAAATTCTGAACCAAAAGTTTGTTATACCAACATTAGTAACATTACATACGGTGCAATTAATTAGCTACTCGTTATCAGCAGCCTAATTATCAGTTAACTGACTTAGCCTATACCGTATTTTTCATGCTCCGGTGAAAATCACTCTCATTGTTTTTCGATTGTCGGACCGATTTTATACATACAAATGAAATATTTCTCAATGTCGACCAACTGTAGGTAGCTGTATATTAAGATATATGATAACGTCGTCTAATGTGTGCGGCCAATGGTCGAATGCGGTGAGAAGTGGCGGTGGGTACATACGCATGCGTTAATTGATGCTAATGATGAAACAAAATATCGACAAGGTTGTAATAGGTAGGTACCTATATTTATTACTGTAAATTTGTAATACGTACGCCTGGTGCGTTGATTGAACAGTGTAATTATTGGTTGAGAGTCGAGACCATGATGGCTGTATTTACGTATAACTGGCTTTTATATCATATGCCTGGCTGCACTCGAGTTCAAACTGACGCATATATGATTTCAAACGCTGCTGCTCATGATCTTCATCATATTCTTTTGGTTTCTCGTGCCTAACCTAAGGGCATATCCGGAAATATTCGTTCTTGTTTAGGCCAAAAGTAACTTTTTTTGTTGCACAAATTTTCTGCACATCACCTACAGTTAATCAGAAATGAAAAAGTTTGCACGAGTGCACGTCATTGTGTAAAAAAAAAAAAACTCTAGCGCAGTAATACTTTGCTCGAAAACCCTGTTTGCTAATTTTCATTCTTACTTGAAAAAGAAAAAAAAAAAAAACTAAATTCCAATTAGTTACTTAAAAAAATTAAAATCATATCGATAGTTATCGATATATGACAAACATATCGACATATCGATATTTCATTGCTAGTTTCAGGTAAAAAAATTCTGTGTGATACACGTGGAATATAAATAAATAATATACGTATATTACAGTCAAAACCCGATTTTAGTCAACACTATATTTATTCCTAACCTCTTTTGTCAATACCTATTAGTTTTGACTAATCAAAACTAATATTGACCAAAGAAAAAATGTTTCTTCGGTTATAACTATCAATGACCAAATAAGAATTTTATATTAGTTTTGACTGGGCAAAACTAGTATTGGATCACTAAAAACAATATTGCTCTCGTCAGAATTATACAAAAATAAATACGAGTTTCAGCCTTACCAATTTATTATTGATTACCTATCATCTTATGTGGCCTTATTTTTGTTATTACTAGAAAAATTTTTAATATAAAAATATCAATTTCTGACACATGACTATGCTTTTATTGTACAGTAGGTTGTTTTGTGAGGAATCAAAATCACAAATGTGTAGAAGGAATGATGAGGGGCTTCGCCCCCTAAACCCGATTTTCCCCAATTTTTTTACCAACTTTTTTTTTTTTAAAACCCACTTTACTTAATGACCATTATACGTATGATAAAACCATGGGCATGTATCAGAAACTATTTAAAAAAAAATTAAAATCATTATTACAAGCTTTTATTCTACTCATTACTGCGATTTTAAAATATACTAATACTGCAGCCAATAATGTTTATTTCGCATGAAGCTAAAATTAAAAAATAAATAAAATAAAAGCTTATCTTTTAAAAATTCGTTTTTAACCTAATTAATTTTTCATATGACCCTATGTTCCATCCCATTTTTGCAGACGATTCAATAGACAACTATTATTCCTAATTCTTTGAATAATAGCTGTCTATATGATACCTAGCTTCTCACGGACAAACACCACCGAATATGCTGACAATAAAGAGTCATCATATTTGGCGGATGTTCTGTCACGCCACCTTTTTGGTCAGCCATTTTTTGAACTATAACTATGAAAACGAAAATGATGTCTTGTCTTCCATTTGAAGACATATTTATTCCTGAACTAGCAGTCGAGTAGAAACATTAAGGTCCATACTCGTTGTTATGGATATCGGGTCTCACTTATGTTAAGTATTAGTAATAAGTTAGAATTTAAAAGTGTTTGTAATAATTTGAAGTTTGAATTTAATAAAAGATAATAATTTGAAATTATCTTATTTGTTGAAATAATTCTAAACGTAGAATTATCTCACAACACCCTAAATTTGCTGTGATTTTTAAAATTTTTAAATTATTTTGAAATAATTTTGAACATATGGCTGCTGTTATCATATAGTGGGTGGTTAAGTGAGACCAATTTTTTTTCTATGCCTTTATCGTACTGAGAGTGTAAGGGTTAGGTGAGTTTAAAAAATTAAAAAATTTTTAAAAGGAGGTTTGGAAGCGAAGGGCCCATCATTTCTTTCACAGATTTGTATAATGAATAAGAACTGGTTTTGACTAAGATCAATTTTTTACATTAATCTTTTTCAGTTGATACTAGTATTGATCTGTCAAAACAGATATTTTTTAGTTCACATTTTAGTCAACTTTAGTACTGACTGAGAATGTAATAAAATATTAGTCAATATTATTTTTGACTAGTCGAAACTAGTATTGATTCATTTTGGATATTGATAGTAACATACATATTGTGGCGACGGGTGGTCGACGACGAACGAGTGTGTATTACACACTCGTCAACCACCTAGCAGGCCAGTGGGGTAAAACCCACGAACTATCTTTTTGTGCTCACGGCTGTACATTTCGTCTGTGCAGCTAAACTTGTTTACTGGGCTCGGCCCACACACACTCCTCGCAGTACACGCAACCGACCGTTATTGGTATTTGTGTGGTGTCGTGTACAATCATACACACACCCACAAGTGGTCACCCCGACGTGATCCGAGGGATGGTTATTCACGCCATCTCTCGGACACTAGTTGAACCGACTGTAACTGTGGTGCGTCACACCGCCGTTTCTCTGCGTGACGGCGCTGGTGGGCATATGCCACGGAGCGGTGATGGAGGGAAGGGCATCACCATGTTCTGGTGTACGTCCCTACCTAGGCGCCTCCATATGGGAAGCCGTATTTACGCTCCGCTATACTGGGAGGGAGTAATGTGGCGGCCGCCACACTACGTCGGCACATATAAATACGTACTTCCTCAAACACCGTCACCCGGCACCGTGGCTGAGTGAGTACGGTGCTGCCTTTTGTGACGGTGAACGAGGGAGGTTTTAGGTGTTCAGTGGTACGGGTTCGAATCCCCTGCCGCCTGAACACCTAAACATATATAAAAAAAAATTAGGTGAAATGAAAAAATGGTACCAATTGTTTTCTTTTCTTACGAAAGGATAATTTTCTATGGAATTTTAGAACCGTATGTAGGAAATATTTATTATAATTTATTGTAGCATGCTACCAATTTTGGTGAGGATCGACCAGTACTTTCCAACATACAATTTTTCCTCTTTTTTTTTTGTAATTTTCATGAACTTTTTACAAAAATTAACCACATGTTCATGTTTTTTTTTTTTATTTCATAACTTTATTACATTTCTTTGATTTTATTTGAAATTATATAATTGTTTACCATACTTTATAATCTTATTTCATTTTTCATTTTTTCAAGAAATAATGCTTTTAAATTTCACGTTGTCTAATATTTCGTCAGCAGCTAACACATTTCATATAATCATAACATACCATTAACGCATACAAACTTACAGATAATTAATGTGACCATCAATATTTATAATTCATTTTCTCGAAAACCTACTTTTTCTACCGAGGCTTGCTGTGCTAGAGTTTTTTAAATTTATATGAATTTTTCCGCATTTCAATGTTTATGCAAAACCAAAAATTAAAAATAATCTCACCGCCAACAAAACATTCATTCTTCGAAGTACAAGTTTCAGCATAACAAGTTTCATTTCCACAGTGTGTCCCAGTACACACTATTTTTTATTTTTTTTATTTTTTCGAATTACAAAACGTTGCTGAGGGGAAAATAGTATTTAAAAGATCGTCACTTCTATGGGTAGCATAAATCGTAAAATATATTTCTTTTTTTTTCTATTTATTGTAGCTTTCTTGTAACAAAAAATATGGGAGGATTGTATTAATGACAGTTTCATCAGAATGATCCAGTTTAACAATCCTAATACCAATAAACAGACCTTAAAAACATTAACTTTTTATTTTATGTAAGATGTAACAATAAATTTTGTAAACTAGGTAAGTACTTCACAAATAAATTATTTATTCAAGAGAATGACTAAACAATGGTTACAACCTTCGAAGTAATCCCCCCATACACTAATACATTACAGCCTTTGGATTTTTCAGCTTTAATTAAGGTCTTGATGATAATTTTTGATAACTGTCTCGAGTACTCATGACGATGGATTTTTAATTTTTTCAATTCCCCAAAAGTGTTACGCTTTTTGTTCTTTTTGAAATTTTTGGAATAAAAAACTTTTGCTAGAAGTAAAGTGTAATGAGTAGGGTGACAATTGAGAGTTTTTGTCATAATTTTTGCCAAAAAATCTCATCCAGTAGCATTGTCGACGAGAGCATTGTTGTGATGGAGAACACAAGAGTTCTTCACAAAGTGCCTTTCTGTTTCAAATTTACACTTTCAAAAGTTTTAAAACGTGAAAACATAAAGGTCAGATGATAAAACAGACAAGTTTGTCCCTGTGAGGCCCATTCTTTTTGGTTTTTCATTTAAAAAATAAACAAAATGCATTTAATTTTGTTTTTTGGACATGCGTACTAACTGACCTGGCCTCATCCATTTGGCAGACAATCAAAGGTATGAAATTTTCTAGAAAGTCATAACAAATTCAAAGATGAATTGGCCTTTAGCCTTAATTGTTCAATTGAAGGACTGACGCCATTGGTCGTCCTACTAAATGTGACTACTTTCATGAAAATGCAACCGCAGAAGAAAAAGCACATCTTAGGATGCCCAAAAAAGTTATTTAAACTCCTAAAGATACGGTATGCTTAACTGACAGCAATTGCTCAGAATTCGTACTGCTACTGCCCCGTAAAAAAATTATCTTACGAATTTTATCGTCACACCGTAATTGAAAATGTGACATTGGATGAGCGTATCAATGAAAAATATTGAAAATAAAGTATATCTCTGTTGAAATGGTAGGCTACTATTAAGTATAAAGGGAGAAATTATATTTGACGAGAAATCTAAAACAGGAAAAAAAATCGACCTTATCAAAATCTGACAAAAAGAACTAATTTACCTTCAAAAAATACACGGTAATGAGAGGGTGCTAAAAAAATTTGTTGAAAATTGTTTACTACCCATAAGCAAACTACCGGAATACTGAAACATTATTTAATGAAAATATTAAGACAAGATTCTACCTCAAAATCACACCAAAGCACAATGTCAGAAATAATTTAAAGTAAATTTGATTTTTCTCTCTTTTTCGGATCTTTAGGATTGGAAAACAGTTCGTTAAAAACATACCAAAACAAAAACTAACTAACTAACTAAACACAGATTCAAAAATCAATAATTTAGCATAAAACCATAAAAATTGGTAAAAAAGATTCAAAATCTCCCTAATAAAGTGCAACAATAGGTAATTGTTTTCTAACATGATAAGTACTAAAATTGAGATAAATTTTATCCATTCTGTTGCCCTATACGCGTATAGCTGTCCAGTCGTCAAGTACAGCCGAATTAAAAAATAAATAAAATAATTTTGAGCCAGCTAACAGGAGCTTAAACCATCCACAATGGGCAGAATTATGTGAGATGAAATTAATTATAGTTTGTATAATATGATTCGGTGCATTGCTGCATAATATTTTTATTATACGATAATTATCTACGCTTGTTAGAAGAATATTCAGAACACGAACGCTATTTCGAATTATCACGTCCATTCTTCCACGAGGAAAAGTTTCCAACTTTACTCTAGCAGTCGAGTATTAAAATGGAATATTTAAAATAAAACTTTCATCGATGCACGCATCAAATTGAGTGAAAGCAAATAAATCAGGTTTCCTCTTAATGCTTGGCCAACAACCTATTGTATTGTAGTGTATGACAAGTTGTCGATACTTTTTGGAATAGGCGTAAAGGTACGCAATACGATATTAACCCGCATGTAGTTGGTCAAGCAATATAAGTATAACCGAGAGATCAAAGAATTATACCGAAGGAGTGATCACAATAAATGCTGATTCGAACTTATTATCAAAGAATAAAATTTGAGGTGGAAAATAATAAGACCGGTTCAATTTTATTGGAAAATGTAACTTTTTGAGATCTACAAAGTGAAAATTTATATTTTTACCAATTTTAATTTCACCAGATTAACTCTACACGTGGGTTATAGTTTTATGATAAATTGAAAGTGCAGGTTTTTTATGATCAAGATAATTATGTATTCACCACCTGAACTTTTAGTTTATACAGATATCGACTTTCTGGCATCAAAATGTGCGTAAAAATAGATTTTAATTTACTGGAAATATTACGATTTACAATACGGTAGGCATTATTGTTTCAATAAAAAAGTAGTAACTGATTACAATATGATTAATAAAAATGCGAGGAATACATTTTTCATCTAGGAATAGTGTGGAAGTTCTTATGTAGATTTTCATAGGAAATCTACATAATAATTTCAATCTCACGAAACGCCCTATGACGAAGAATAGGCACGTAATTCGTTTTATATATCAAAAAAACTTTTAGCATTAAAAGCTCAAGCTCATAGTACGAGTATATATCATTTTATTAAGTATAATTATATGTATGAAAAAAAAAAAAAAAAGAACGTGGCACACTTTTTTTTACAGTATGTCCGTTCATTTATGTCAGATTGGGAGTATATATTGCTTTTTCTTTTCTAACGTAGATATTTTTCCATTTAGAGAATAGAGCAGCTTACTTTTTCATTTTTAGGTCGCCATATTAAGAAAAGTTTCCACCACTAAACTTGATGGTACCCCCTTTTGCAGTTTCGCAAAAACAGTAATTTGTAAAATAAAATGTTCGACAACTTGTAGTTCCAAAACAGTTTGACCAATGAAAAATGTGTTTATGATTTTATTTGTAGAAAACTTCGGAGAAAAACTTTTTACCGAGCATTAAATTTTCTTTCAGATCGATCTTTAGTCGAGAAAATGACTGAAACAACTGTGAAGTGTGGTTCACAACATGTTGGATGATTGAGGGGGAGTATCAACACGACAGGTATTGAGTATTCGATTTCGTATAGTTCTATGTCTAGTATAATGAACTCTCGTAGGGAAAAACATTATATTTTGTTTTTGAAATTTGTTGTTTCAGAAATACAAGAATCAAATTTTCAAAATTTTCATAGTTAAATCAAATGAGGTAGTTTAAAATTCTTCAAATCTGATAATCAATGGGTACATCTTATCCTACCCATCAAGTACATTGAAAAACGAACCAGGTCTCTATCTTCAATACTTACAAAGTTAAATTTATTTTAAATTGAAAGAAATTTGCTGAAATTTTGACATGTTTAATGTTAATTTTTTTTAAATTCTAAAACACATTCACAGGTTTTACACTTTGTAAGAACGAGAAGAGGATATTGAAAATGAATGAAAAATAATTGAAGTGTTCATTTTTTGTTTTCTTTTATTTTTTGTATTCGCTCTGTAAACAACGAAACAACATTACCACCTCCACTTTAATTTTCATCACCATTTTCTACTTCCACTTTTTTTACCGTTGTTATCTACCTCTTCTCTTACTCTTCAGATACGAAACATTCATAAAAATTGGAAGAGGAACACTTTTTCACAAATTGACTCGAAAAGCATTTTCAATGGTAAAAATGTTCCACTGCCTGAATTTGAACCCGCAACTTTTGTACGATATGTATTGCCATCTTTTTGTAAATTTTGCCTTCAAACGAATGAATATGCAACCTATTTGACACAAGCATATGAAAGCCTGCATCTCTGAAACAACCAATTTCAAAACCCATGTCAAGAGGAACTTTTTTGTTTTCGCTATGATTTCTACAAAACTCGCTTAGGAGATGATTTTTGGTCACCTTGTATATAATTTTGTGACAGTGTAATAATATATGCCTACCATTTTCTTATTACCACGTGATAATGTCCAGTTGTCACTAAATTTGGTTTGAACATTAGTATACTAAGTCAGTCAAGCACCAGACATATTGATTTTGTACGCTGCAATTTGACCTGGCGATAGAGCCATTCAAACACCAAAAAAAAAATTTGGCAAAGAAAATGTAAATATTTATAAAAAGGTTGTAGCCTAGACGAATTCGCAAAAGATGAGGAATTTTTGGGAAAAACCGAGAGATGGTGTGAAAATGTTGGATAACATGCCAGAAGTACTGTACTAAATATTCCAGCCCCACCCAATGTGCTAAATTTTTTATAGGCGATTGAATCTTTTGAAAGTAGATTTTTTAATGTATTTTTAAAAATATAAGACGTACAAAAAACAGTTTAAGATAAAAATATTGTTGACTTCATCGTAAACAAATACGGTTTTCACACTTTTGCTAGCATTGATCCCCGGCTCCACGAAACAGCTATGAGTTACGGTACCTGCAAAACAAACATTTTATTATGTCACATCTCATAATTTTTTTTAGGGGGGGAAAGGAAGTTATATTATGAAAAGCCCCCTCATAATAGTACATCATTAAATATACGTTATCTACGCCGCTAAATATACGTTCTCTTTTTTTATGAATTTTCGGGCTTTTAAAATTGTACCCCTCCCCCAAAAAAAAAAAAAATAAATAAATAAAAACCGGTGTTACGTCCCTGCCATTAATGCTGAATATGTATGAACATGAATATCGTGTAAATAAAGATATACTTGTAACGGCCAAAAGAGGTGGTTTAGTACTGGAAACTAACCTCTTTTGGGGCGATTACACTTCCTTCGATATACGATAATATTCACAGGAATATTATAGTATTCGAGAATTATTTTAACTAATTGAATTTTATTATCCACAACTATTGTGGACCTTAACTAAATGAAAGACTTTAATTAAATTGAAACACACAATAAATTTTATCACTTTACTTTTAAAACACAATATTAAATTTACAAGTATTCATTCACAGTCTAAGACTGGAAGAATATTGCAGGTACAGTATACGACTGACCAATTTATTTACAATAAAATATATTACACTATTACGCAGTGTCAAGAGTACAATTACAATTCTATACAATACAATTATTTTAATGAAAACCAGAGTTTATATACCTGTCAAGGTATATGGTTTTCTATGGTGTTGTGTGTAGAGTAGGGATTTGCTGATTTAGGTATTTAATTATTTCTAGAATATTCGGGTACCAGAATGTTCAGGTACTCGAATATTCCGTTAGAAAACGTGTAGTAGTTGTTGGCAGGAAGGTAACGGTACTTTCGCCAGTTGACAATACATATTAGGGAAAGAATTTGCTTAATAAGAAAAACGTATTTTTCTGTGAATGAAATATGTACGTCTATATTAAAATATGACGAACATATTCGTTACAATACTACCGATTGATGGGAAATGATAAAAATTTTTTATGCGAATGAATTATTTCTATTCGAACACTTTTGGTCAAACTCTTCGGATTTTCAAATTTTTATCCAAAAACTAATTTTGGGGGTTAAAATATGGTACCAAAAATTTAGCACAGTACATGAAGGAGAAATCTTTAGTTTAGTATTTGCGTTATATTTTCTAACATTTTTAGCCAATAATAGTTGATTCTACAGCAAAGAAAAACAAAAAAAAAAAAAAAAAAAAAACTTCACAAAATCAAGGAGAACTAGGTCTATTATTTCTTACAAACATTATCATCACTTTTTTAGATGACTTTCGTTCGGCTAACTTAATTATCAACTGAAATTTTCAGTTTTTATTTTTTTCGTCTTGGTAGTAGTCATTTTAATATTATAAATTATAGGCTCCAGATGAAGCAATTCACACGTATGTAATTTTTTTGGCTAACCAAAAATTTTCTTGTTAGTTTGTAGACTTTGTATCGGCTGGCATATACTAGTGTGTGGTTCTCTCGTTGGTTGGTTCCTGTAGAACTGTGTTTGTGTGCGTTTAAAACGCTTTTTTCTTTGGCCATTCATTCATTTTTACGAATATAAAAAGTAGCCTACTTTTGAGTGCGTAATTAATTTGTATACTTAATTTATAAAACAACGATAAATAAAATTAAAACGTTAGATCGAATATACATAATTATATATTTTTTTGTTTTTAATTTAAAAATCATAATAAAAGTGGGTAGATAACTAGCAAAAATGATTAATTATTCATTAGATAATAAAGAGGAATATCGATTTCAAGTGAACAATACTCCGAATCCAAAATACAATTTTACTTTCAATTTTGAAACTGAAAATCTTAAATTTTTTCTAAACCATACGATAGTTAATTATCAGTGTATCGCCTACATCGTTGGCTTTTCGTATCTATTTTCAATTTTCTTTATCCAGTGGTTACTGAGACAACGCGAAAGATTTTTATTGCGAAAATTATCCATTTGTTGGAATACGTGTTTGTTGGTGATAAATTTGGTGGCCTGTACCAGATTACTTCCTCATTTATTGTTTGTGCTGCGACGAGAAAATTTTTTAACATCCATTTGTGTTGACAGGTAAAATTGTCTCTTTTTTTATACCACAAATATAATCTCTAAGTATTTAATACATTTTCTCATAAGCTATGTATATTTCTATAATATATATATATATATAGAAGCAATCGAAAGTTATTCCGTCACAATTCAAAAGTTTTTGGTTTTGGTTTTATTTTTTATCACATAAAATATTGCCAGAAATATTGAAGTTTGGTTTGTGGGGCCATACTAACTCAGAAAAATAACGCTAATGAGCTTCAAAATGCACTTATGTCATTCCTCTATTAATTAAAATAGACTACTGACGTAAACATTTCCCAAGAAGGCTACCTGTTATACTTATTTGGGGTTACATTTAATAACACTGAAGAAACCGCTTATTAAGGACACCGGATAAATGGGACTGCCCCTTAATTGGGGCAAATGTGGAAAATAGTAGCAAACTGAAAGAATTTTTTTGGTGGGTGTACCAGCCAAAAATGTCAATTGCTGGGGCACATATCTGGAGAAATTGCCGACTTTTTTTATATGGTACTGTTGAAAAATGGTGGGTAAGGGTCCGCGTGAAGTGTGACACCCCCTCCTCTATAGTTCAAGTTGTAAAAATAGAAAAAACTGTCTCTCAATCTGGCTTTCTCTCCCCATCACTGTTTCTCTCATCCTTTGTTTTAGACACTGGTGTATTGTGTTCAGTACTTTGATGGCAGCGATGACATATTTTCTTTGTGGTGGTGTGGGTATGGGAATTTGTTTGGTGGTTCTGGCTATTTTTTAGTAGGTTTTCACTTTTTCATTTTATTTTGTCTGTAGTTGTTGGTAGAATTTTTCTTTCTCAAAACTTAGGCAGTGGTGTTGCATTGCGTATTTTCCCCCATGTATTTGGTGGTAATGGGGTATATGTGTATATGTGTGTGGTAGCTGGTGGTTTAGATGATGTATTATTTCAGATAAGATAATGAGTGATGGCTAATTTTGTCTCTGTTTCTGCCTCTCTCAATTGTCACCTTTGCCACTTTGTAAGGAAGATTTTTCAAAAGAAATCATTCTATAGGCCATGCATAGGTGGCAGAGCAGAAATGGAGAATAAATTAGCCATCAGTCAGACAGTCACCATCATACCTAATTACCTGGAACAATATATCACCTCAAGCACCAGTAACAGCACACACACACACACTTATACACCCCAATATCACCAAATTCACATGAAAAAATAGATGACACCACTGCTGAACTTTGGAAAAAAACTGAAAAAATATGCTAAGAATAACAACAACAACTACAACAAATTTGATAAGGTTTGTCAATTAGTATCCTAGTTTGCTGACTTTGAAAATATTGGGTGATGTCATATCCCCCAAATCTTCCCTTTAGTATGCTCCTACTGGAAAGTCCCAAAACAAATGATGTAAAACTATATAAGAAATCAGACCGCTTATTGGGGACAATGTATCAGTTTATTGAGACAAATGAAGTCAAAAGACAAGGAAAAATTTCCCTTAATTGAACTGTTACTAAGTGATGATAATTTTATTTCAATTCATTAGTGATAGTATAAGTCTTTGTAATTATTCTTCTTATCTTTCATAACTTCATGTTGTCTTGAGCCTACCAGTTTCAGTTTAAGTTATAAGAAAGTACCTACTGTAACAGCGAAAAGAAGCTCTGGTAGTACCATTTAGAACCACTTTCAGTGTTACACCATACGAAGGAATATTATTTAAATATTCCTTTATTATTTAAAATATTGAATTTAGTTGTCCACAGACTATTGTAGACCTTAACTTTGTATGAGACTAAAATATAAAAAACAATTATTATTTCAAACACTTTACTATGAATTTGAACAATTTAACACACAAAATCAAATATTGGGATAAGTAAGTACACGTAATACTTTAGAAAATATAATGAACTAAACTGAGCATCGATTGTATCGTTGCAAGGGTTTATATACCCATTCAGGGTACATGGTGTACATGACTGAATATGGTGAATAGACTAAGTGAAGTAGGGATGATTCGCAATAATATCGAGGGACAGGTGTTTTTAGGTTGCTAAAAGTGGCGACAGGATTTCACTGATTGTGACGTATCGAATGGGTAAATTGTATATTGTTTACAAAAAGTATCATGGGATGTTTAGGTTATCATCGAGTACCTGTAGTTTTGGTATTCGAAACAGTGTTAACGAATATTGGTCGTCACAATTAAAAATAGATGAAAATATACGTTACACCTACCTCTTAAAATTTTCTTCCAACCATAATCCCATTTATCTTCTTTTTTTTGACATAAATATATAATTATTTAATAATTTAACTGTTACCAGAAGTCCGATAGTGAAATTCACCAATAATTTTTATTTTATTTGAAGCTTCAACATTATTTAATTGGGACACCGCTCATTAGGGACAAAAAGAGTACAACTCAAGATGTCCCTATTAAGACGTTTCCACAGTAATACGAAAATATTCGTCAATTTTTGTCAAAAAACAATCAAAACTCGTAAGGGTATAATTTTTTGGTGTGACTTTTGATAAAGAATGTCATATTTTCAGTGTTGTTAAGACACATTGTACTAGAAAATAAACATTTAAGACGCGATTTATAAACTATTTCCTAAATAAATAATCCATAAACACTTTTCTTTAAATGCCAATCCGGTCAGAGAGCACTTGAAAAGTTTACAACGAAAAACAAATTAACCCTATATGTAAATTGACGAAATTGTTGATTTTTAACAAGATAAAGTTTTTAGGCTGGAATGTCGTCATTTGCCTTAAAATCCGTTTCTGGGCTGGGAGCAATGACGTGATTGTGTGTGTTACAAAAGTGTAGGTGAATTTCCCTTTTTAGGCTGTTTATTTGCGAATGGTTGATTAAAATTGGCCTCACGCAGCGATTGTAGGGGTGGAGAGGATGAAAAGTATCCGCCGTTTCATGAGCCGAAAAAAAAACAAGCGAGATCATTTTCCTATTTTAAACTGTTTTTTTTGTTTTTTTTTCTTAATTAAAGTAAGTAAGTGTATAACTATACTCACTTATATGTATGGTTATACATATGTGGATATGTATCGTCCAAATTTTGTGTTCACTGTTTCGGGTCTTGAGAAAACTACCCTCAGAATTAGGTCGAAATTTTCACAAAAAATAGTCATCATGTGGGAGCAAGTCATAAAGGAGTTCAGAGGCTACTGATTCAATAGTTCTTGCAAAAAATATAAGACAAAAAATTTTTGGAAAAGTGGTTTTTCCTAGATTCTGCGAAAACTACAAATGCAATAGTGCTGAAACATTCATGGAAGATGGTCCTGATATAGAAACAGATTTGATGAATGTTCGAGGCTTATTTGTGAGGTATAATCATCGGGGAAAAAAAGTAAAAAAAAAATTTTCTGGAAAATATTTCGTGCTCATGGTTTATAGAAAATTGTTGAAGGAATAAGGTTAAAGTTTTTATGGCAGATAGTCCTTATGACCTTATACAAGACCAAGTTGCGTGTAGTTTTCCGTGAAAAATAAACTTTAGAAAAAAGTATAGATAAGGTTTTATGGATTCACCTCGTAAGGGCTTCTAATAAGTGGCCTGCGTTCTTTGAAGTATCTCTTTTCGTATTTAAGGCGTAACGTATTGCGAGTGCCTTTTCTGCATTGTATTTGGCAGCAACTTCATATTTCAGGCCCGATTGGGTGCGATGTTACAAGGGACTCTTCTTTTAATTGTATTCCAGATGACAGAACATTCTGGAATTGGTTGCAATTAAAGTGTTTACTCGTGTGTTGCGTAATAATGGTCTTGAAAAAGTTTTAGGATATTGTTTTTGAAGAACTTCTATTTAGCCTACATTGTATGATTCCAAGATTTTGAATGATAGATGAATTAGAAGACTGGATTTTATAGCGAAGTTATGTTGCGCTCGAGTTTTACCCATTTTCCCTTTTTCCAATTCGCATCAAAGCCTAGGTCTAAGTGTGCACGAATTTTACTCCGCGCACTGCGGGAAGTATCTCCGCGTATTGGAGGCGCCTTTATACGGGTGCCTTCCAATTGTATACATATACTGTACCGCCGGAGGTATTATCATGTGCTCAGAGGCTAAAATAGCAACCAGTTTTTGGCAAAGAATTTTATTCTGAGGATAAAGTTGTATTTTCAGTGTTCGACCATAAATATACAGACATAGAAATATTGATAATTCATTAAATGATTGATTTTCATCACCTTTCATCGAAAGAAATGATTTAATATTAGTAAAAATTATATCAATGCAATACGTCCATCAATATGATTTTGTACTTACTATTTGTAGGTTGCTAACGACAGTTACTTAGTATTTTTTATTGGAAGTGAAAAGCTAATGTTGATGACCCCCTCTCAAAAAAAAAAAAAAGACAAACAAAGAGTGTTACATTTAATCTGTTGTATATCGATGGAAAAATTAAATAATAAAATTAAAAATATCATTCGGTTTCAATACTACGGGATGGAGTTTTAAAAGAATTTTATTACAATAATTCTGTTGATGTTGATAAATATATTTTTGAATTACACAAGTAATTAGAACTACGTCTCATTTATTAATACTTGATTTTTTTCTCTCTACCCCACTAGTTACCAATAATCAGCTGTTTTAGAAAAATTAGACTGAATTTCAATGTTTGAGACTGAATGATTACCATTAAAAAGGTTATGACGATGTATTCAAGAAATGTGGAAACTCACAACAACGTCAGAATATTGAAATAAATCATTGGAGTCAACCTAAACAATTTAATTGCATAAGACATTTTATTTTTAACCTGAAATATTAAAATTAAAGTACGATATGCCCTCCTTAATAAGTGTTTTCTGTTGAATAAGTTGAAGCAAATGATCTAAAACATTTGTGTATAAAAAAAGAACCCAAATCAAGGAAGGTATCGTTGTCTTCTCTCTGTGTTACGCCTTCCACAAGTATATTAATATCAAACTGAGTATTAATACCTCTAAATGTGAATTGTTTTAAACACTTTATTATCCACACTCATATAGTGGACCTTAACTTTCTGGATTCAGTCTTTAAATAAAATATAACAACACAATTGGTAACTTTAAAATATAATAATTTTTTACAAAAAGTACAGATAAATTTCAGCACAGTTTCAACTGTCTGGCTTGAAATACGTAATAATTCGTAATAATGTCACAATCTAATAATCTAATAATCTTCTACACAAAACGTGAGTTTATATACAAAATTGTGTGTAATAGTGTTCGCTGTGATTTATGTAAAATAGGTATTATTGTGTGTGAATAACTAGTGAGGAAGAAAAAGAGTGATGTTGAAGAAGAAGAATCAAATGGAAGAAGAAGAGTCTAATTTGTAAATAATGCATTATTATTTACATAATTCCGCATATTTTTGTTTGATATTCATCAATAAAGTTATAGACAAATAAATCCATTACATACTCCAAATTTTAATCAAATAGGTAACGAATTTAAAATGGTTACTTTAGTGTTTATCTTGGCTAAGAGAAACGTACTTAAAATAAACCAATCGGTAGGTACATTATAGATACCTATTAGTCTATTACCCACCACCTTATTACCAACTAAGAAAAAAGACTTAATTTTTCTAATGTAGAAAAATTATTGACCTCCTTTACTACAATTTTTTAGAGCCTTTCTGACAGCCAACTATTACATAAAAATTTATATTTTTGAACCAGTTTTTTGCCCATTCTTTTATAATAATTATAATTATCATTTGAGTTAGTTTTCATATCCTTTGTGGTTTATTCAATATTTATCAAATACTTCTACATAAAAAATTCAATTTTATTTTTATTTTTTACCCTAAGATGGCTAGTTTTTAACCATTAGTTCATCAGACAAACGTAATTAATAATATGGTTCTTGTAGCATAATTTGATCCAGAAATAGAGGGAGGTGTCCTATAATGATCGAGAATAGTCCTAATTGTAAAATTTTTCCAAAAGCCAACTAAAACTGATCGATAGTTTGTGAAAAATTTTATGGATATGAGTTTTGTCATTTAGCATTAAGCAACACAAAAACAGAAAGAAGTTACGAGAACACCAAAAGTAATATTAGATAGTTCATAGAAATATCTTCATTTTGAATAAATAATATGGATTTCCTGTATGAACATACAGGTACGAACATACAAACGTACGTGTGTTTATTTGTTTAAAATCCTAGAGACAAATAATATGCCAGCCTATTGGTGTCAACTGTCTTTAAGGGGTGCAAGCCCCTTTACCTCATACAACTAGAGTCTCCACAGTAGCTAAAAAGGGGTATTCTTTGTAGCCCCTTCACTTCATGCATATACAACATTGCCTACTTCAGAGTTTTGAAATTTTTTGACACAAGCTTTTTTACTGCACATAACGAGTTTAAAATTTTCCACCCTCCCCCAATCAGATTTCTCAAATTTGCAAATTAGATAATTCCAAATTTTTAGACTTTAAAGTTTCTCTAGCTACTAAAATTTCAGAAATACATACCTAATAAATTTTGAAGATAGGTCATAATATGTTAAGAGGAAGTTTTTCATTGTCCTACACGGTCGTATCCATATTTCAGGTTTAAGGAACCATTTATGGGACCTCCTGGTTAGGTACCTATAGTTTTTGAAATTTTATTATCCTAAAAATGCAAAGAAAATTTCTCGTTAAGGATGAATGCTGCAAGATTTAGAGAACTAACTAATGATGAAGCATTTCAATAAATTCACCTCTGATCCGGACGATCTCAGTGTTTTGCAGGCTTGACTCTATTACAACACGCAATGCTCAAAAAAATAACTAAATGAATAGTTCATCCAGTGCCTATTTTAAAATATTCGGTGAAATAATTAATTATCTGTGATCAGTTCTTTATTATTCAAATAGTTTTTTGACATCAGCAATCAAGTGTCTGATCAACGAACACAGTTATTTCAAGATTAATGGTAGTTACATTACGTAATTACAATAACTTGTTAATCTTGATTTTTCGAATGTTATAAACACAAATTTCCATTTCAGACGGAGCAAAATCTGCAAAAAATAAGAAGTAATTTTTATGCACCAATTTTCAAAAATTTATTATTCCGCACTTAATTAAGTGAAAAAATAATCTGGTAATTTTAATTGATTCGTTTTCACGTAGGTACCCACCACCGTTCCCCTGCAGGTGTAAGAAAATTTTCTGCGCAGACTGAAACAATGTCGAGGCTAAAGCGAAAAACAAGATTCGTTCGTAAAACAGTTGTTAGCCTAAATTTCGAGGTTCGTACTTCACTGCCTTATAAACCTACTTGGCAAAGAGCCTCTGTCGCCATCTTCATCGTTACAACTTAATTTTTCCCCATTAATCTGAATTCATTCCACTAATGCAGCATTAGGAATTTATTCAAAAAAATATAGAAGTTATTTTATAGCGTAGGTAGGATATACGTCGATGAAATTTAGAAGTAAAATAACCGCAAAAATTGGCAAAAAATTGACCAGAAACCTGAAATTTAGCTAATTTCAAGGACTATTGATGTATATCCACGTACTATAATTCTAAGAAATAATTTTGTTAGACCACAAAGAAATTTAAGTATTATTTAATAGGTATCTGTGTATCATTCATTGAGTAAGAAGGGAGTTTTCTTGGAATTTGACTATACTTGATAATTAGGTAGGTACCTACCCAAGTTGAAATGAGGAAAATGGCCTGTGACAATTTTATTGTCCACCCTCAAGACGCAAAAAAGTTCATAATTTCAGTTTGAATTTAACGGTGAGAATTTTGTAGAGTTTCTATTCAGTTTAAATTACAATTTTCAATATTAAGCTAACCTCTGATAGAAAAAAACTGCCAATTTTGATCAAGGGCCACTTTCTTGTGTTTATCCTGCCATAGGAAGACATTCATTTCACCACAAATGATGAAGTGACGTATGGAACTATGGCAGGGAGGTTGTGGATCTAGGAAAGCCTGCCAGATTCCTTCATTGATGGGATGAGAAAACCGGTAAATTGTTGGTCTAAAAGTATACAACTGTAAATGAAGTCAGGAATGAAGGCAATAAAATACACTTTCACGTCGCGTTTGCTTCGTTTGAGTATCTCTTTAGTATTTTCATTCGATAGTTATAACCAAAAGGGTTAGAGACTTACTTTGCCAGAATTAGGAAATTCGAGAGAAGGAAGTCATTTCTTATTTCTGAACCCAAACCTTTCATTATCTAACATATGGTAATTGGATATTTACGTATGTGTTGGCCAAGATATCAGCACTTCAGAAGCAGTCAACAAATCAATCTGAAATATTATTCAGGATTACTCACCATGTCCCAAGGAATGTTTTAAGCTGTCGTAGAAGTTTGAAAATCCTTTTTGGGACAAATTTTCTGTTTTTCACCCCCTCATTCGCCATTAACATGTTTTTGGAATTGTTCGCTTCCTGGTTGCCGCTTTGTAGATTTTGATATGAAGATTATTTAGACAGATATCCTTTATTAAAAATTATCAATTCTTATCATGGTGTGGGGACTCTCCCATATGAGGTATAGGGGCTCGGACCCCTCGACGACAGTCACCACCCCAAAGGGCAGGCAAATAATCATCCTTGTGACATTAAACAACACAAAATACGTTCGATCGTAATTACCTGCACGTACTTGCAGGTAATGTACGAGTACTGAATTGTGACACAATAAGATGATGTCACGATTTGTACACAAACTGGCCAACCATCTCTTATCTCGATAGAGGATGATTTGACCTAGCCATTCTCACCAACGTACGTATTATCTTACGTATGTGTGTTTGTGTGTGTGTAAATAAGCCGTATATAAACTTCCCAAACCGGCTCTAAAATCCCCAGTGTTTGGTCTGGTTCTGGCTTACCCGTACTTGTGTACGAAGTGGCTGAACACACTTAAATTCTGTAGAATTTCCTTCTGGTGAGAATATCTCTCACAACAAGGTATTCCATAGTGGTGACCCCGACATGATTTTTGACTACATCGTGAGGTGTCTTGAGGTGCGTTGCGCTTTTACACAAATTTGGCGCGGTGCACTGGTGAGAAACTCTCTTGCTCAGCAAATAAAAATATTTTTTTGCAGACTAAGACACCTTTTAGGTTGTTGAAGTAGAGTCTGCTGAAGTGGGAATTTACACCCCTCTCTTTAAAATAAATAAACAAAGAGAAACCAGACAGCAGACCTGGAGGAAGAAGGTTGGACTCATCCCCCAACTCCCCCCCAACTTCGACTCGACTCTCTAAGAATTTACCAAATCTGGAAGAAGGCCCTTAACACCCAGAATTAGCACGACTGGGAACTGCAATAAACAAAGAACAACTAGCAGTTAAAACGATGAGAAGTGGTTGAACTTTAAGCCAAAGTTCTGACCCAAAAACACCTGTCCTATAATCACAGGAGCCAGTGTTTTCAATTAGCAAGGAAGGAAGTAGTTCTGTGGAATACGCTTGTCATCAGAAAGACACAGCAATGGTCCCACCACCAACTGAAAACCCACAACCATCGCAGGGAGGTAGTAGTCAGCCACAGCTGACACCCGAAGTCTTGGCGCAAATTATGCAACTTTTGCTGTTACAGCCAGGACAGAACCCCAACTTCTATAGATGAAGGATAGAGATCCCGGAATTTCTGCCAAACAAAGTGGATTTATGGTTGATACTCTTAGAAGGCATGTTTAAGACCGAGAACATAACTCTGAACCAGCGGTATTTACACATCTGTGGAGGCATGCCCCCACAGATAATCCACCACATTCCGGATATTATGGAATGCCCTTCGACAGAAGATGATAAATATGCCTGGTTTGTCAAGAAGATAAAGAATGTGTTTGGAAAAACTAAAAACCAAATCATTGACGATGTGATGGGTGGTATGAAGATGGGGGATGACAAACACTCAATCTTCATGGCGAAATTAAGGCAGAAGGCGGATAATATCGTAGCCCCTTCTGTTATAGGCAACCAATTTTGCAAGCAACTTCCTCAAAGTGTTGTGCAATGCCTAGCTGCCGTAGGTTCAACCGTGATAAACACATCAGCAGACTTGGACTTCCTTGCAAAATCAGCAGATAATGCGCTAGAATATACCAGGTCAAAGCCTGTAGTAAGTACAGTATCTGTAGAGACTGGAGAAATTGCTCAACTTCGAGCTCAAATAGCTCAGTTGACTGATGAAATGAAACAGAAGAAAAGCCAAAGCTCCACAAAATCCAATAGTAGCTGGCAACAAAGATCTAAAAGTAGAAGCAACAACAACAGTGGCAATAGCAAAGGACGACAGTCTCGGTCCAGAGACCGCAGATCTAGTTCCAGCAACAGGGGTCAGAGTTCAACTCCCCCAAGAACATCATCTCCCAAAAACCAGTCTCGAAATTGGGATGATAAAAGTTGCTTTTTCCATAACCGGTTTGGCGCAGAGGCCACCAAATGTAACAACAGATGCAGATGGTGGGGCAAATCCTATAACAAGGAGGCGTCAAATTAGAACGAGGGGCCATCTATGCGACCGAAGACCCCTTGGAAAAATACTCATGCCGCCTGTTCATTAAGAACAGGACGAACAGGAGAAGGTACTTAATTGACTCGGGAGCAGACCTGAGCATATTGCCAGTCAACAAAACCCAAAAAGTACTCCCTCCGAAATACTATCTCCGTACTGTGAATGGTCAAAACCTTCCAGCTTAAGGACTTGAGACCAGCAAAGTTGACATCGAACTTAAGAAAAATATGACGTGGTCCTTCACGGTTGCTAACGTTCCAAACCCGATCTTGGGTGCAGATTTCCTCGCACATTATGGCCTGATCATTGACCTCAAAAAAGGCAAATTGATCGATAGTGAATCTTAAAAATGGTGTGGATGGCAAAACGCATGCTTACAGACTGGACACAAATATATCCAGCTGTACAAAAGTTGACGGACAACTCTTACGGATCCTGTCTGATTATTCTGAAGTCACTTAACCATCACTTCGCAGGCATCCTACCTATAAACATGACACAGTTCATTACATAGAAACTATAGGACCGCCTTGCCATGCTACAGCACGAAGGTTACTGCCTGACAAACTCAAAGTGGCAGGGGAGTACTTCCATCGCATCATTGCGGAGGGTGTATGTCGCCCCTCAAAAAGCTCATGGAGCTCGTCTGCCATTATGCGTGAGTACCGATGCCTCTGATTTTGCTATTGGTGCAACCCTGTACCAACTTGACAAAAACAACAAAAAGTTACCGCTAGCTTTCTTCTCGAGGAAGCTCTCAAAAACAGAAAAGAGAACTATAGCACATACGATAAGGAATTGCTCAGAATTTTTGCTGTGTTGAAGCATTTCAGGCACCAATTAGAGGGTAGATGTTTTTCTGTGTATACTGACCATAAACCCCTAACATATGCCTTCACACAAAAAGCAGAACCAGCATTGCCGAGAAGAGCACAACAATTAGACTATATTGGTCAATTGACTACCGACATACAGTATATAAGTGGAGAACTTAACACTCCAGCTGATGCCCTAAGTAGAATCGAAGCTATCTCGGCTCCTGTCCAATTGCCTTATGCTGAAATAGCTAAAACACAGCTTAAGGATGCAGAATTGCAAGAGTTGTTATCGAACGATGATACTACTCTCAAATTGAGACAGTAAAAAATTCCCAGTACTGATGTTTTATTAACATGTGACATCAGTACAGGTAAGAATAGGCCATTTCTACTGGTAAAATATCGCAGGTTGGCTTTCAACAGTGTACATAATCTGTCACATGCTGGGTCAAAATGTAGTGCTAATATGATTTCGGCAAGGTTTGTATGGCCACAAATGAAATCTGACTGCAACAAATGGGCTCACAGTTGCCTGAACTGTCAAGAATCCAAAGTAGGAAGACACACTTGCTCGCCTCTCAAATCCTTCAAACAAACAGAGCGTTTTAAAACAGTACACATGGACTTGGTAGGCTCATTGCCACCATCTCAAGGACACAGATACCTGTTAACGATAACGGACAGGGCAACATGATGGCCAGAAGCAATTCCTCTATACGAGATGACAGCTCTAACTGTAACTGCCAGGTTATATGATACCTGGATTGCGAGGTATGGTGTACCAGAAGTCATAATTACGGACCAAGGTCGCCAATTTGAGAGATCGCTCTTCAAAGAGTTAGCAAATAAGCTTGGTGTTCAACACAGTCATACCACAGCTTACCATCCTCAAGCCAATGGCAAAATTGAGAGATGGTATAGAACTCTCAAAGCCTCTATTATGTCACATGATACAAAGAGATGGGTAGATGTACTTCCAACCATCCTCTTAGGCCTTCGATCTGCCCTACAAACGGATACAGGTCATTCTGCAGCGCAATTAGCATTCAGTGAAGAGCTACGCCTCCCAGGGGACTTCTTCACAAAATTGAAGGAAGTTAGCCCCGAAATTATGGTACAAAATATAAGAAATGATCCCAACAATTTTCTAGAACAGGCACCTCGTCATGGCCAGCCAAATTTACGTCTCAAAACACTTGGCCAATACCTCACATGTATTTGTTAGAGACAAAAAAATGAGATCTGCGCTGGAGAAACCATACGCCAGTTCTTACAAAGTAGTATTACAAGATGAGAAAAACTTTGTGGTACTCATTGCAGGAGAACCTCGAACAATTTCAATCGACAGATTGAAGCCTGCATACATGGTAAGCGATGATAAAAGAATAAAGAGATTACAGAGAGAAAACATAGAAAATATCCAGACGGAGCCACCAACAAACATAAAAGAACCCGTCGAAAAACGTGAAACAATAAATTCACAATTAGGGAAAACAAAAAATAAAAAAGTCTGTGAAATTTTCGGACGATGTTACTACCAAAACATTCGATCCCGAGGCTCCCATATGCCCACAAAAAAGAGGCAGGCCCCTAGGCAGTAAAAAATGTAAAAATTCCCATCCTTCTTGCAAGTCTGAGAGGTTAATGGGAAGAAAATAAAATTTACTCCCGAAAAAGTAATATCCGCTGCGTAAGTTTAAACCTGCTAAAAAATATGCGACAAAAATCGGAATTCCGTGAGACAAAAGAAACTCCGGAGATAAGCAAACGAAGAATGCCAACAAAAAGAAAATGACAGGAATAAACAAATCCACGTGTGATACGGAAATAAACATCGCAACGTGCGTTTATTGTCAAACACAAAGATAATCTCAACGTTGTGACGTCACAAGGGGAGATTCCTTTGTAATAAAATTCGAAAAATATATTCTCTGAGTTTATTTCAGGCATAACTTTGCTTAAACTGATCAGAACTTAACTTGAAAATTTGCATACGGCTGAGAATTTTAAGCGTTATCCCCTCTACAAACTGATAAGAAGATGCGAAAAAGCTAAAACAAAAGTGTAATGGTAAATCGAAAATAGCAGTAAATTCACCCGTTTTAGAACTGTCTTATAATACAGACGTGTTTTCTAAACTATATTTTTGGGTCTCTCTGTTTTCCTTCTTACTTATTACAATGTCGCTACCAACCCTAATCTTCCTCAATACGACCAAGAACCCAAAAGTTCCGGAAGTTGTCAAGAGCACTGGGCAAATTCTGGATCAGAAGTCGGAACTTGATTGAATCGAGGAGGAACTCCTGATGGACACGGCACCCGCCATGGAGAGTGTTCTCGTGGAGATGACAACTCCGCTTCCACCTGTAACGAATATAGACGAACATTCTTTAAAATGTCCGGCTATATTTTTACACAGACGAATTCATTCGTCTTATTTTTTATTTTCTCACACTTTTTTTTATTCTTTTTATTCTTTGAACAAACCTAGCAGGAAATGGCATCGTCTGAATTCGATGAAAATTGTCTTTTCTACAAAAAACAATTATGGCTGACCTCAGCTAATATCACACACGTGTGACTTAGTTGAAATATCTGTCTAATTCTGGAAAACGTCAATTCTCCTTCTTTTTGGTAGCAACCAATCGTAATAAACTAATCCCACCTGTTCTTACCATTTCTTCTTTTTATCATGTAAAAATTAAATTATAAAAACTCTTACACTGAAGAACAAATTGTTCACTTCTTCAATTTTGTTCACTTCTTCAATTTTGTTCACTTCAATATTAATTTTGTTCACTTCATTAACTTTATGTAAATTCTTTAATTGTATTCAACTCATTTGCTCAATTCTATTATTCTTGTGTTGTAAATGAAATTTATTATATTTTATAAAAAGATTTTCGTTGAAAATTAATTGAAGTCTTAATCTCTCAACAAAGTTAAGGTCCACTATAGTGAAGTGGATACCTAGTACATTCAAGTTTAATTTATAAAGTCTATTTTATTTTATTATAAATATTTATTTGTGGTTTTCCTCAAATAAATATTTCGTAAAGTGTCAACGTCAAAAATAGGAAACAAATTGTGAACCAACACCTGTTTCTGGCGTTACATTATTGGCGCCCAACGTTGATTCCATTAAATTGGATCGAATCCTACTCTGGTAAATAATTTTTTTTTTCGGTTCTAAAAATTTTTTTTTTTGAAAAATCTGAATTTTTTTTATTTTTTCTTTTTACTGACGAAGTGTTTACGTCAGAAATAAATAAAATTAATTGTGTTCATAATTATTTTGACACAATAAAACGATATTCTCTAAAAATCAAACCCAACGACGAAGTCTCCAGGATCCAATCCAACGG
This sequence comes from Ericerus pela, assembly GCA_011428145.1. Lineage (NCBI taxonomy): Eukaryota > Metazoa > Arthropoda > Insecta > Hemiptera > Coccidae > Ericerus > Ericerus pela. The sequence continues at coordinate 1,783,944 of WOFM01000464.1, forward strand.
TGCTGCTGCAAATACATGGTAAATCAATCTGATCCGAAGTACTTTGATCTGTAAACTCGAAAGTGAAAGTACCTTGAGAAAAGCGTAAGGCGCGCTCTTGGGAAAAAGCTAGTACAGAATTACTGCGAGTGGAAAAAGATCAGAGAGACTACCTGTATAAAAAAATTTTATTACAAAAAAAATAATATACAACAAATTTACAAAAATTTTGGCTTCAACCTCCAGCTCCGAAGAAGACGACGTCGAACAAACCAATCATCACTGGAACCTGTACCAGATAAAAGAAAGTAAATTTAATTAATATTTATTTTCCCAAATTTTATTTTTTATTAAATTTTTGAAAATTGTGAATTTCCGAAATTTTTATGCAAAACGAAGATTGGGATAGCTTAACTGAGCCTAACTATCCTAGTTTACCTAAAAATCACTGGCTTTGTACTGCCACAAATCGTGAATTAATTAATGTTTGTGAAAATTTAAACTTAGAATTAGATTTAAATTTAATATCTAGACCAAAAGCCCAAGAGAATATCTACCTAACTACAAAACTAAGTAAAGAATTAAAAAATCTTTTAACTCCAGATTATATTAAAATATTATTAAAAACTCCCCCAAAATCTCAACGAAAAACTTGTGAAAAAATACAAGAACTTGATAAACCCCCTGTAAGAAGAAATTTTGAACCTTCTTCTTCTAATAGTTCAACACCTATAAAGGAAAACTTTGAAAAATTACACTCCACTGTAATAAAATTCAGGGAAAATACACAAAATAAGGTAGACGAGTTAAATACTCTTCTCCAAACAAAAATTCAAACTATATCACAATCTAAGACCACTGTAATTAAACAAACCTTACCTCAAAACTTTTCTCTCACTACTCTTAGTGAAGAAAAGAAAATTCCCTTACCTACATTCGAGAGTCTTCTCCCTCGTAGTGTAAATCCAATTCAAACTACTGTAATACCCGCAGTAGAAAATAATAATAATTTCGAAAATCCTCCTATAAATTTTGATACTAACTCCGAAAATTTAGAAATGGCTGTTGCAGTAAATGTTCGCCCTACTACCTATGCCCATGCTGCAGGAGAAGATATTATTTCTTTTCTGAAAAGCTTTGAAAATGAGGCAGAAGGATTTAATTGGGACGACACTATGAAATTCAAAAAAATTAAAATCGCATTTTCCGGCACAGCCAAAACAATGTTCGAAGATAAAATTCTAGACCATGAGGACTGTACCACATGGGCTAATACCAAACCTAAAATTATTGAAATTTTTACCCGAACTAAACCTCAATTACGAGAACTTTTGTATGAAAGAAAATACAAAGGTGAAACAGATTTCCCTGAATATATGATCTTTGTCTCCAAAATTTTAAAAAGAATTGAACCTGATATTACGGAAGAAAAAATTATAGAAAAAATTATTTCCAACCTTCCGGAAAAAGAAAAAGACTTCCTAATAAGAGAAAAACCGCTAACTCTAGCCCAACTAGACAAGGCTTTCTCAAATTACTTAGATTATAAGGATAAATTTTATGGACATTCCGACCCCTTCTTGCATGCCAAGATGGCGGAAATGGAAAAATTAATTAAGGAATTACAAGCTGGAAAAACTAGTTCAGAAAAAAAATCAGTGAACAATGTTTCTACAGATCCTGATTTAAAATCAGAACTCGAAAAAATTTCTGCTGCTATAACGAATATGAATAAAAACCAAAATAAAGGTAATAATAATAACCCTTATAAAAATAAAAATTCCCAAAATTCGAATCAAAATAATAATCAGAACCGAAATAATAATTATAATAATGAACAAAATTCTAACCAAAATCAGAATTCTAACCAAAATCAGAATTCTAATCAAAATCAGAGTTATAATAATAACCAAAACTATAATTTAAACAGGAATTATAATAATAATCAAAACAGAAATTATAACCAAAATAATAATTGGAATAATAATCAAAACAATTTCCAATACAATCGAAACCCAAACTATAGAGGGAAAAATTATAATCCTAATTTTCGATGGAATAATAATAATAACCAATATCGAAATAATTATAACGGATATAATAATAATTTTAGGAACCAAAATTTTATTCCTAATTACCAAAATAATAACTACCCAAGTAATAATTACTACCCAAATAACCCCCAACCCCTATCATCTCTACTCCCCAGACTCCACCGGAGCTGACTCCAACAATGGAAACGCCGAAGCCGGAGCCAAAGCCTACAGAGACCAGGGAACCAATGAAGCTCCTGTTTACGGCGGACAGGGCAGCCAACAAAAAGGCGAAGATGGCTGCCTTGACATCGGGGAATTCAAACTCCCCGATGCTCAGGCAGCTTCAGTTTAAGCGTCTGCTGCCCCCTCACTCCCGCTGTCACCCTTACGCATATACCAAAAACCAACCACCGAGGCGTAGGGGAGAGGACAGCCGGGCAAACTACCTGGCCCAAATGTACGCTCGTAAGGAATCTTACGAGTGTGTCGGGGCTGTGGTAGGCAGTGCCCTGGCAAAGTGGGAGGCTGATCAGAAACGGCATTAAACTCGCACATCCCTCAAGGCCTTGCGCATTTTTGATCATTTTTGCGGCACAAAAACTGGGGGGAGTAGCTGTGGGGACTCTCCCATATGTGGTATAGGGGCTTGGACCCCTCAACAACAGTTGCCACCCCAAAGGGCAGGCAAATAATTGTCCTTGTGACGTTAAACAACACAAAATATGTTCGATCGTAATTACCTGCACGTACTTGCAGGTAATGTACGAGTACAGAATCACGACACAATAAGATGATGTCACAATTCGTACACAAACCGGCCAACCATTTCTTATCTCGATAGGGGATGATTTGACCTGGCAGTTCTCACCAACGTACGTATTATCTTACATACGTGTGTTTGTGTGCGTGTAAATAAGCCGTATATAAACTGCCCGAACCGGCTCTAAAATTGCCAGTGTTCGGTCTGGTTCTGGCTTACCCGTACTTTTGTACAAAGCGGCTGAACACGCTTAAATTCTGTAGAATTTCCTTCTGGTGAGAATATCTCTCACAACAAGGTATTCCACACACGGTAATGCCAAAAATTGAACAAATTTTTAAAAATTTTGAAAAACGACAACTGCTAAGAAAACCCCATTAAAAGAAATGCAGAAAGTTTTAGAATCAGAGCAAAACTAAGTGAGAAGAGGGAAAGTCCTTTTTTTTTTTTTTTTTGTTCGCTGATATACACCCTTAATGTCAAAAAGGTATAATTATTGAACTGAATATCCTTTTTTGAGAGGTATTTTTCTACAAAGAATCGTTTCACATGTGTCCGCAAAATCGCCACATATTCATAGACAACGTCAGTTTTAATTTTTTTATGTGTACCGTCAGTGGAGTAGCCAGCTTCAAGTTCTGAGGGGGTTTGCTGTTTGTACAAAACAAATTCCCTCCACCAGTGATGGATCTAAGGGAGTGACAGATGGTTGCACACTCGACTCCAAAAAATATTAAAAATGAGTTATTTTATAAATAAATGTGTGAAATTTTTTATGAAATGTAAAAAATTTGTTTTTGACCTCGATAATAAAAAAACCGGGTTACCTGACAAAGTTCTCAAACCTGTAAACTTTGGCAGTAAAGATTGTCAACCTAGCTGGTATACCTCAATATATACGCAGGCTAATAATGATAATAATGTGGAAGTACAAATATTAGTTGTGGAAAATTTCTCCAGCAAGATCTAGGTTTAGGGACAGGAATTATTACCGGCGGTTCCTTTATCATATTGGCTTTATACCTTCGTCAATTCCATCCAAATTTATGACATAACTTTTTAATTAGCTCCAACTTCACTAGTTTTAGTCACTAAATCTACATCTTGATCGAAAAGCTTTAAAATAATTATTTTTTACTTTTTACTGCATATTTTTTTTTTTTTTTTGTATTTTTTTAAAGTTAGTTTTATTTTAAAAAACATTAGTGATCAGAAAGTGGTGAAAAGTTAGTTAAATGCCTCATAAATATTTTTAATGATGGGTGAAGTACTTTTAATATTTTAGAATACAGTGAACATTCCCAAATAAGCACAAGCAACTGTGGCATTATGAGTAGCTCATGATACTATTATGTTATGCAAGAAGTTCCAAGTTTAAATCTCACTCAGGTTTTTTTTTGTTTTTTTTTAATATTAGCTCTGTTTGATAGGACAACACCAAAATACACCAACCTACACTGGTAGGGATATTCCACAAATATTCAAGTAAAACTTGGCGCAAAGTCATATAACATTCCTACATTTGTAGAATCGCCCTCTTGGTACAGGTTAGTGTAAGTTGGTGTATCCTATCAAACAGAGCTATTATTTCCATTAATAATTTCTATAGGGTGAGAGGTTATGAGGTTTTTTTAAAGAAGAAAAAGAAAAAAAAAGGTATAAAAATACAATGAGATAAAAATAAAAACTTCAACAGGAGAAGTCATTTCAATTGCAGTCTTATAAATTAACGTTACCTCAGAAAGAAAATATAACCTTGCTACCTTGAAACCTCCATACTTCAATGTAAAGTGAATGTGTCTCGATATAAAATTGCCATGTAAAGGTTTTTCCATCGAGTCACATTTACTTTACACGTAGGTCGTGTTTCATCAATGATAAGCTCTACTTTTTGCTTGAAAAACATCTGCGTAGACGTTGCCTTTCTGATGATGTAGGTACTACTTTCACTACATAGTACTGAACCAGTATAAAGCTCCGTAAGACCATTGTACTTTTTAATGTCAAGACATGCTGGCGAAAAAGTAGGCAACCCTAGCCAACCTTCTGCGTATTTTCGACGTTTTGCTCGAGTTCACCAATTTAGAATACATCTGATAAAGACATCCCTTAAATTCACAAGGGTAGCGTACATAAAAGCGAAGAAAAGTAAGTACGTGAAAAGGTACACTCCCGTTACCTATTTAGCGCTGGCATGTCTTAACCACAAATCATCTTTCATCACTGGTAGTCAAAGAGGTATTATAAAAAAAAATTATCAGTACTTAAAGGTACCACCTACTCATTTGAAACGTTGGTTGGTTTGTTTTACAGGACCTTCATATACGACGAAGTATGCAGCACATGGTTGACTTTATTCCCATTCATCAAAATACTCGAACTGGGCGACACCTTTCTCATCGTGCTGCAAAAACGTACTTTGCAACCGTACTACTGGAGTCATCATTTCTGCGCCCTAATTGCGTCATGGTACATATATCCGTCGTATCCGGCCATTTCGCTGTGGCTGAGCCTACTCATCTCCGCCTCGCACATTCCCATCTATCTGTACGGACTGATTCGGTCGCTCAACATATCGATATCCGCGTACATTCCGATGCTGTTACTCGTTAGTGAAATGTTGACCGTCTTCGCCGGAGCTTTGTTATCGATTTTCGCTTTATACACTCTGCTCGACGGCAGAGAGTGCAATGTAACCTTTCTCACTTCAGTCGTACTCATTTCTGCCTTTTCGTTTTGTTTCCTCCTTTTAAACGTATTATTTTGTAAACGAACCCGATGTGCAAATCGTTCGCGAACGAAATCGAATACGCCTCACGCAATAATAAGTTAACGAACCTCGAATAAATGAATAGGTAAAAAAAAAAAAAAAAAATGGGGGGGGGGAAAAAAAACAAGAGTAACGTATTTATGCGCTTATTTGTGTATATTTTATAAGTTACAATAACATACAATACGCTTAAAACGAAGATTTGATTTAATTTCAGCCTTTTTGTGATTTCGAAACGGTATGAAAAAATATTTTGATTTTTAATACCCGTACACGAGAGCAACTACAATGAAAAAACAAAAAAAAAATTCGAAAATAAATATATACATGCTACGATTTTTCGAATTCGGAAAATTATACATCTTTGGTTTCTCGACGTTAGCCTAAACCTGGCACAAAAGTACAAAAAATAACAATAGTAGTTTTTTTTTTTTTTTTTGTTTTTATTTTTTTGATAACCTGCTAAAAACGACACACACGAAGAAAAAAAAAGTTTTACACAATACAGAGTGTATTCTCATGAGCGCCTGGAAAACCAAGCTGAGCTTCTTGAATGATCCGCAGACGAGGTCCCATAGGTATTCCTAATTTTTGTAAACGTTCTTCCGACATATATGGTAATTCGACTAAGCCTATGCGTTCTTTTTCGAAAACAGCTGCATATTTCTGTGAACATTGAAAGGAAAAAAAAAAAAAGAAGAAAAACAAGAGGAGTTAATAAGGGAAAAGTTTACAAAACCTAAAAATAGGTTGAAGTGAAGCCAAGGCTCCAATTTCGGCGTTAATGACCGGGGCCCAATGGCGTTGTCAGCATAAGGTAGGGGGGCAATTGCTCCCGAGATTTTATTAAAAGAAAAAAAAAGGGCAGCTAAAAAATAAAAATAAATGTGAATGTTTTTCTTTAACTTATCCCTAATATCGGTGATAATTACGTAGAAATGAAGAAATAATGAGAAAAAGTTAATCTATCCAGCATGATTTTTAAGTGGGTTTTCAAAGAAAATCTACTTATTTTTAATTAAGCAAGCCAAAATTTTTATTAAACAAACAATAATTTTAAGTAACATTTTGTTTTCTCGAAAATATTATAATTTGTTTACGTTAATTTCATTAGAAAATTTTCAATGACTGCTGTTTGCACAGCCAGTAAAATTCACTTTGACTGATCTTTCGAGTTTGCTTGTTACCATTGTCGCAACTAGGGGAGTAAGGTGGTACTCATTCACAGTTGGTGGAGTTTTAGGGAAAGGAAAAATTACAAATGGAAATTAAGTTTCAAACTATTTAAACAATAATTACAGCGTGGGCGAAGGCTTCACGTATCCATCGGGGTCATTAGAAACTCCCCCACCTTCACAAAAAAAACAAAAACAACACTTTATATATGAATGTTTCAGAACCCAGAAAACACCAAAAATAATTGTTTTGTCGCCCTATAAAACCCCTTCTCGAGGTAAATCCCAAGTAAAGTCCTGTCGCAGTTAAAGGTTGCATATTAACTAGTGCCCATGTGGAAAATTCTATGTTATATCACTGTTTGTTAACCACCTAGCTAGTCTCTACTTTGATAAAATTTCTCTTGGAAAATATTCTAGCTACGCTCTTGAAAGTGCCCTTTGGTAGCTAAGAGGGTATTCTTAACTTGTATTTGAAGAAAATATCAAATTTATTTTCTTCTCTAAATGGTAGAAAAAGAAAGTTGAACAATAGATCACCTAAATTTGGCGAAGTGTGTGCATATTTCATGTAGGGTCACTTGGTGCAGGATGTATTATGTTGTAAGTTGTATGAAGGCAATTTTTTTCAATCCAGCAGAGAAATTTGAATTAAATTTCAACTGCACATGGGTCATTTTACAATGAAACCTTCTTTAACTGTTGTATCATAAGTATTTAATGTTGAAATGTATACTATTAGATTGAAATCCTTTAGGGTGAGGTTGCCAAAATTGTACCATTTCTTAAATAGTATACCACTGGTAAGGATGATGAGTTTCCTAAATCGTAACTTTTTTTGTTGTTATATGTTTCAAAATATTTTGACATGTCTATTTCAATTTATTTATTGAAAATATCCCTAAAAGTATGGTAAAAAATAAAAATAAAGTGAAATTAATACCAAAAACAATAAAATAAGCTATAAAAATGAAAAAATTATCACAGATCCAATTAAGAAACTGACTGGTAGATTCAAGAAACTAGTTTCCTAATCGTACCATTTGAAGTTTTTTGATAAAATCAGATGTAATTTTGACAATATTCAAGTGGGGCCACTGTGAATGAAAATATAATAGAATGTTATAAAATTCGGAAAATATATCGTTGGGGATTCTAAAAATATTATTTTTGTAATTATGGGTGGCTAAAGTGAAAAGTGGTACGATTTTGGCAACCGTACCCCACTAACAGATGATATCAAAATTTTACCCATGTATTCAAATTACTACAAGTGATAAAAGCCATAATTTTATTAATATCATTCACAGAACCGTTACAGTACTATTTGCAGACTCCGCATCCAATCGTAACAACGCCACTAAGTTATACCAACTTTGTAGACTGAGTAATTCAATTTTATTAGTCATGCAAGAATATAGCATTTTTACAAAATACTTATATCTTTATAAGCTTGAGGATTATTTAAATAATTCAAATTAACTTCAGGGTTAGGCAAAATATCATGTATGAGTTTCTACGGGACACTTTATTTAAGTTTTTGAAGGAAATAAATGACATTTTACAATACTTTATGCTACGTAGCCAACTGTTTTGATGCCACCATAATCTCGTGATAATAAACTAATAATCGCTAGGAATTTTGAAGTGAAACTTCCTTGTGCTGGTTAGTAAACTAAAAACGATCATGCAATGAAGCACGTGAAATGAAAAAACATTACTGTTGACTCTCCTTACGAAAGCAAGGCCCGTTCAACTCTATTTCATTCTCTCCATCTTTGCCTTCTCTATAAATTTTCATTCATTGCTTTCTTATCAGTGGAACAAAGGTTGCGTAATTTAATTTTGATGTTAAATTGTTCACCAATTGGTAAAAACAATTTTTTATATTTATATGACTTTTTCTGCATTTTAATGTTTATACAAAACAAAAAACAAAAAATTACACAGAACAAGTTTCACCTCCACCGTATGTCCAAGTACACTTTTTTTTTTTTTTTTTTTTTTCAGTTAAATATTCATAAGTAGTTAATATCAACTTTCGAGATACGACATTTCTATCGAATTTTAAACTATAACATGCTATCACTCCCCAACTCCATTTGAAAGCATAATCTAAAAAATTGCAATTAAAATTTTAAATTCTCTTCATTAAATATTCTACTGCAAACAAATATTTTGCTTTTTAAAATTTTTCTTATATTTTGGTACCTATCTATAAATTTTTTTCGGGTTATTTTTTTCTTAATTTTTTTATTTGATCATTTCCCACGATTTGGAATCTGTAAGTATTTACCAATTTACGTTTGACTGTAATTCGGCTAATTTTTGGCAGATTTCCTTCAAAATAAATTTTCGATTCAAAACTTATAAACGATATTTTCACGCTTCACGAACGAATATTGTAAGAACCTAACTTAATTACAAAGTAGGTAAAATTCATTAAAAACCGTTTTTTTAGTCATGTCTAAGAAAATTGATTTGAGAGCTAAATGGTAAATTTTTTCCCCATTTGAAATATTTATTCGTGCTTTTTTTTTTGTGCGTGTTTTTTCGCTCGTAACCTTCGTAAAGACGAAGTTAAATGTTCGGAGAAACTAAAATTTACATTTTCATTGAATCTCTTATCTAAGGGAACGGCGAAACGCTTCGGGCAGACTAGCATATTATAGGCCTACACGTAAATGATTTCAAATAACTTCTCTCATTAACATTTTACATTAATTTACGGGCAAAAAAAAATTTTACAATTCGCACATCGACAGTAAGCAGGTTGGTGAAAGAAGGTTTCAATTGCTGAATATAAAAAATAGTATCGTATAGGTAGAGAAAGAAATTTTACGCTAAAAAATTGCCATATTTTCTTTTCTTTCACAAATTTCTAGGGATACGCATCCTAAATAACATACTAAAAGTCTCAACTCCTAACCTACTTTTTTCGGAGAGAATGAGGGAAAATGTGTTCCCAAATTAGTGTTTTGCAGTTTTCTCGGATAATCTCAACTTTAACCAAAAACAGTTCAGTCAAAAAATGTTCAACATTATATTTACAATAAAAAACGTTTTTACCTTTTTTTGTATATGATATTCCCCCCACTGAAAGGTTGAATCTGAAAAATACCACTTTCTCTACCTATTCAGATAAGCAAATGTAACAGGAAATGTGAATTATATCAATAAAATCTCCCGACAAAATCGGTAATAACTCAAAAATTATTGGTCTTACTGATTTATAGTTGGTCCTTTGACTATACAGAATTAACATGGACTGCTATTTGATTGAAAAATACGTAAAAAATTTCGTTATCAATTGCCAAAACATAGGAGGAAAAAGTTAGTCGGGTTGGGTTGATAATGATTTCAATGTTCTTTGCGCGGTAATTTTGTTTAGAATATAAATTATGAAAATTTGCGATATATCTGAAATGGACTGATTAAGAACAAAAATCTTTTATCCTCCACTGAAAACGAACTATAAAACTTGAAAAGAGTTAAACTTGGTAACTGATTATTAACATATTAGAATATTAATTATTTATTATGCACCATGTGCAGTCTACTCCTTTAATTCATCCATTAAATTATAAGATATAATTCAAAACTTTCTCGTTAATAAAAATTAAAAAATATAATTAATTCAGTTCAACCTCAAATTTCAGCAATATTTTACTGTTTTACAAATCCTTATCATACCCGACCCGATTAACTTCATCTTACATCTTCTAACATCATTCTTATCACAAATAGCAGTCCATGTTAATTCTGTATAGTCAAAGAGTTGTCTCATTCTACTGAGTGCTAAAAAATACGTAGGATGTGATAGGTTACATATTTCCGGCTAAAAATTTTTATATAAGTTGGGAAGTTTGAAAAAATAGCTAAAAAAGTTGACGTTTAGGTACATTTTTTCTTCTATGTTTTTGCTCGCAAATATTAGCACTCCTAACGAGGCATTGAAAGACCAATGGAAAATCTTCAGAATTGTAGTTTGTTGAAGCGATGATACAGTTGGTAAGAGGTGAGTTGAAGGGAAAATGTGCCTAAAAATCAACTTTTTAGCTACTTTTTCAAAGTTTCCAACCTAAAAACATAACATATCAAATCCGAGGTATATTTGAAAGTTGAATTCAGAGACATACAGCTAAAGAGATGTCTAACGCTGGATCAAAAACACCAAGTGAAAGATAGAATGTTGATAAAACGTTTCAAATGCTGATATTTGCTTTGACTATATAGCTTAATGGACTGCTAGAACTGATAAGAAATACATAGGGTTAAATGGAACATCGCTGAAGCCACTGTTAACAGGCGTTCTTTTTACGAAAAACGATCTTTGGTGATAAGTGAAAGTACAAACACTAGTGAAACTTAAAAGAATATCATTCTCTCACTGCTTATATTGTTAGAAGTCACGAAAATATAACTGAATACAAATTCAGTTTTCACACAAAGTACCTTTTTCAAAAAGTAACGCCTGCATTCTTTGGCTTCAAGATTTTATTAGTTCTAGCAGTCCATTAAGCTATATAGTCAAAGGATATTTGTTACTGCGCATATGTCGTTGCTTAATTGTATGTATGTAGGTGTGGGTGTGTGTGTGTTTGTATGTTTGTTTTCATAATGAAATAATTATGTGCAGCTTTGGATGCTTAGAACATAATATAACTTAAACTACTTCCTTTCTATCTTTCACATATTTTTAAACCACAGCGCAAATGGAGCGTTAGACATCTGTTCAGCTGCATGTCTCTGGCTGAATCGAATGAGACTAATCACATGTCGCTGGGAACCATAGTTTTTGCATTATTAAGGATTTTATACCCAGTTTTTGCTGCGATAAAATTCAAATTTTCTGGTCTGTTAGCATAGCTGAATGCAAAAAGTTGTATTTTTCATACTCACTTTTTATGGGTAGGGAGCATCGTACACAAAAATTGATAAGAAGCTTTTTTACCGAAAATATAACGTTAAACATTTCGGGACTGAGCTATTTTCCGGTTTCAGTTGATATTTCCCGATACAAAATTTCAAAACACTGATTTGAGGGACACATTTCCTCTCATTCCCACCGAAGCAAGTGGTGTGGGGGTTGAGACGTTAAGTGTGTTCTTCATTTGTGAAAGAAAAATACGGAAATATTGCGATTGTCCACAATAAAAGTTAGTTATTGCGCATATGCTATCTTTACTGGACTAAAAAGCGGAAGGAAAACAACAACAACACAAACAACAACAAAACCACTATTTTAACAGTTTCACGTCAATCGAAAACGAAAACAAACCTCGTAGCCGAGTTTCTTCAAGAACAATCTCAGCAGCGGCGGTTCGTCGCCGAAAAACTTGGTCAATTTTTTCATTTTGTCAGGACTGGAATTGACTTGCTCGCTGTTGGTGAACTGATGGAAACGAGGCATGGTTTGAGACCTTACAGTGAGCATATTCGTTTGCGTTCGTAAATTTGTCAATTCTCCGCGAATAACTTCCATCTCCTGCCCAAAGAGAAAATTAGTTACGAATTAGTAGATACTGAAATGGGCATCTAGGTATATGTATAACAATTTAAGCTTTAGACAAAAATTAATATTCAAAAAATGCGGTTTCTCGAGGAAAAACCACAATTAATAAACAACTGATAATAATTACGTGGGTAAATTAGACCAAAAATGGCCTATTTTCGAATTCGAATGACAACTTGACACGTTCAAGATACAATCAGGAATATAGTTAATATATCAGATATAATCGAATTTTTGTTTATAGTTGAGTTACGAGAATAGGCACATCTCACTGCAATCATCATTCAAGGATGGTATAATATTCAATTTACTCTGTGTATTTTGTCAACACATTTTCTCAAGAATACTTTTAAACCTGATCCATTTTTTAAATGAGTCTGCAGCACTATACGATATACTTACTTACAAGCCTAGTATCACAAATTAACAAGTCGATTTCAATGTATGGTAGGATACTCGGAGATCGATCATGAAAGATCGATCATAAAAGATCGATCATGATCGATCAGCTTCCAACCCTACGATCGAATTTCGATCATATTTTGTTAATTCAATAAGTGCGTACGATATGGCATATAAAGTGCGGCTCTTTAAAACTTTTTTTGCAAAAACTGGCCATTCGATTCGGAAAAGGGCCACACTTGAATTATGAAAAAATCGTTCGATTCACCAGGGTCGAACTGAGGAGCGAAACTTGTCTTCTCAAATGTATTTCACGTTTACCTTCACAAAAGAGAAGAAAAATAACACTGGCTGTTCAATTTGAAAAAATGTGGTACTTGAACAAAGAAAAATCCGTTTGATTTATTTAGGTATGACTGAAAAGAAACTTTTTATTCTCTAAAAGTGCTGAATTTTCATTTTCCTTAGGTACCTGATTCGGTAAGTAAGTTCTAGCAAATGTTATTAACGCTTTTGTATACCATATTGTTCCGTCCCGTTTTTGCAGACAATTCAGTTCGTCTACAAAAACGTGTCGAACAAATTATAGACAACCATTATTCCTAATTCTCGGAATAATAGCTGTCTATATTTTACCTAGCTTCTCACGAACGGACACCACCAGATATGCTGACAATGAAGTGTCATCATATTTGGTGGATGTTCCGTATCACGCCACCTTTTTGGTTGGCCATCTTTTGATTGAAACAAAGAAAACAAAAGTAATGTCATATCTTCATTTCGAAGACATGGTCATTCCTAAACCTGAAGTCGAGTAGAGACGTTAGGGTCCATAGTAGTTGCTATGGACATTAGGTATCACTATATTAAGAAACAGAAATAAGTATAATTTAAAGTGTTTATAATAACTAAAGTGAAATTTCAATAAAAGATAAATGTTTGTAACTTATCTTATTTGTTGAGGTAATTTAAAAGTATTGAATTACTCTCGCAACACGTATGTATTTTGGGTCGTTTCTTCTTTTAAATTTGTTTAATATACTATTTTATTGGAGACTTCATTTTTTTCGAATTCTCACCTCAAAATTAACCAAGAACTAAAACTCTGAAGAAAAGAACTAACTTTCAACAGAACTGGGTCAGAAAACCAGAACTGAAATTTTTCGTTTGCACTTTTTTGCCATATAAAACGCAGAAATAATATGTCTATTCATGATTACTTAGGACTCATTTGACGATTCCTAACATTCTGCTCAGATATTTTATTTTATCTCGATTACATTTAAATATATTTATGTTTGTATGAAGAATGGGTGATCGAAGATCGGTCATTATATGTAGAAGATCGATTTTTTTGTTTTTTTGTTTCGATTGATCACATATATTCTTCCTCCTAATCAGAATCACCAGCTACGTACTAACAATGAATAGGTAATCGGTGTACATAAATGAAAAAAAAAAAAAAGTATATACCTGGCGAACACAAAACCTTTTTCTTTTTTTAAGTCGGTTGAAAAACGAACATGAAAAATTTTATAAATTTCATTTACCTGAATCATGAGATGCTGGGTACGCATTTCTGAAGATAGATGTGCCACACTTCGAGCTAATGTCACGACATGCGATTCTAGTCTTTGAAAACGTTTATTGATGCCCTGAACAGATATAAATTTCGTATTAAGTATTATCAATGAGGAATTATTTCTGGCTAAGTTGTTCGAAATTTATTTGGCTGCTGCAAACGATGAAAATACTCACTAACAAATATAATTCTAATGCACCAACATATTGAAGAAATTTTAAATTTTTTCTTAGGTGTTAAAAAAAAAAAAAAAGCCATCATCATATAATTTTTTTTTTTTCTCAGTTTGCTTGCAAACGAGGAATTAAAATTGATCTCATAAAAGGGTTGTGGGTGGGGCTTAGTGAAAATTTTCCATTACATGAAAAAATAAAACTGTTTAAAATCTTAAAAATAATTGCATTTTCGAACATTTATTTGTTAAGTGAAAAACATAACTGTTAAGCCTAATTTATCAGTCAGTAGGTAATACAGTAAAAATATTTTGAGCGAGACCAAAACTATGAACAAGACATTATGGTACCAGATCAAGAATAAAGGCTTCAGGCACACGAGTGCTTTACTTAGATGCGTTATCGAGGCAGTCAAAATTTCCCCAACAGATCTGATTGCCTTGATAACACATCTGAGTAACACGCTGATGTGCTCAGGCCTTAAGAACGAGTTTTACAATTGTAACACGTCGTATCTTACTAGGAGGGGATTGGATATCTTCGTTACACACAGAACACCATATGGTTATTCGATATTGATGCATTTTATCATAATTTGGTTGGACTATTTTCACAAAAATTAACGATAAATTTATAGGTTTTCAGTACAAAAATACCTATCTCCCTCTTCTCACTCACGTTGAATTACGAAACAAAATAACTTGAATTTTTGGTGTACCTTTCTGGTTGCCATTTGGAAGAATTTTAATACTACGATTATTTAGACAGTTACCTTTTTTTTTTTTTAATTAAGTACCAATTTTTATCATGGTAATGCCAAAAATTGAACCACTTTTTAAAAATTATAATAAACGACAACCATGAAGACAACCCTGGTAAAAAGAATGAAGAAAATTCGAAATGATTCAGTTCAAAACTGAGAGAGTGAAAAGGGCAGAGAAAAAATACTTTTTTGTTCGTTCAACTACACCCTCAACTGAAGGTGGTTGAGGTTTTTCATTGGCTGGTTTATCACGGGATTTTTTTTTTTGATCCATTACAAATTTATATGGTTGCTAAACACTATCCAATTATCAAACACTGTTGAAATATTATCATTTTATCAGTTATTTATTTAAAAATCCAGTAGCAGGAACAAACTATGAGTTTATAGTGTGTTGT
Source organism: Ericerus pela (assembly GCA_011428145.1). Lineage (NCBI taxonomy): Eukaryota > Metazoa > Arthropoda > Insecta > Hemiptera > Coccidae > Ericerus > Ericerus pela. Next base: position 1,799,497 of record WOFM01000464.1, read on the forward strand.
TTTTCTCTATTTTTAATGTTTTTCTTTGTATGTAAATAATTTTGAATGGAAAGTTTTCCCAAATTTTCCGTGACACCGTCCTAGAATTCAAGCATAGTAGTTGTGTGGCAGTGGTTCGAATCACGATTGTGGAAATTTTATTTTATTTTATATTTTTTGAATTTGTTACGGGTGTCATCTATTTAATCGTGATGTTTGTAGCTACAAATGAAAGAATGTGGTTCATTCTTTACATAGATAGTGGGATGAAGGTGATTATGGTAGATAAAGCGGATGGGCCTCTGTCCCACCCCCTGGAGACTACCCTGCTGTCACTGACATACAAAGTGACATACCTTGGTCAAGACCCCCAAAGATTCTTCACTGGTAATGTGCTCGCATGTTCTAGGATCACCGACTTCACACAAGAAACAGTAAGACATTTCAACCCAGTCGAGGAGTCGTTGTTGGCTCATGTTACCGCATTGTTTCATGTATTTTATTCTGCATTTCAACGTCACACAAATAAAAATTTAGTATTTTATGAAATATCGCATCAGGTGAATAAAACATCGATTTGGGTGAACTGCATTTATTATGGAATATTTTAAAACCAAACAAACTTTAAATCATGGATCAAGGTTCAGTAGAACCAGAGTTTAAACTTCTATTGTGAAATCAGCCCTACGACCAAAAGTTACGATGCGAAACCACCATCGAATTCGCAAGACCAAAGTGTGGGTCTTAGTATTGCTTTTGTTCACCATTAGATATCTTCGAGTTAATTCATTACGCACATCTATAGAAAGGGGACAATGCGATTTTATTGCGAAAGTAGTGGTCCGTACAATAATCTCCAGCACTAAGTACGTAAATTCTTTGAAGAAAAAATAAACTGTAAAACATGTGGAGCAATTTTGTTGAACGGACGTTTATTTTTATTTACACGTTAGACTATATGTTGAAATTCCTGGGCAGCCTATGAGGAATTAATTTAATTTTATTGATAAGATCTTATACACTGCTAGCAAAACGTGACCTACTTGTCTTCAAATACATGGTAAAAGTAGTTTAAAACAAAATTTTTTGGCAACTAATTAACGATTTACTACGTTCAAAAAGCGATTAACTTACTTTTATATCGCGAACGAATTTTTTGCGGTCTTCTGGTCTTCTATGTCGATCTCTGATTGGACGACTACTGACGGAGGAGGGTAACGAGGATATGCTTCCACATAATCTGCGCCTATTTACGCGAGGATCTGCGGACGGATATCGATTTAAGGCTGACTTTTTCACGCCAAGTAGTTTCATAACCTTAAAAAATAAGAAATGGTGAAATAAAAACTAATGATTATTTCTTGAAAAAAAAAATAAATAAATCACCACTGTAATAATCGCCTAATGTTAGTGAAGAAATTCTTTGGCTAGTGAGCGCAAACAAACGTTGATAATGAGTGTGTGGAATACCTTACGTCATGGAAAGTAAACCAACAACAGAAGGTGTTCAACAGAACAATTTGCGTGTTTATGCCAAAAATACCTAGAAGGTATAAGGGAGCCAAGACCTTTGCAAACAGTGGCGATTTGGCTTATGATTTTCTGGTCTTATATACCCGGCTCCCTACACGCACACATAAACACCTATGTAATATTTACATAGGTATAGTGTAGATTATTCATCGTACTTTACAGTTGCTATGGCAATGGTAAAGTACGGAGAATGCATCTTTGTATCGGTTTGTGACATCGCTGAGATTGTTATCTATCAATTCGTCATGGACCACGATTTGTAACTTATCTATTTGCCAAAATAGACAAGTACAAACAAACATACATTTGTATTTGGTTTAACGTCAAGGCACGAATAATTGTCACCGAAGGTGACAACTGTCATCGATAGGCCGAGCCTATTTCCTCTTATGAGTGGTGGTCTAATCCCCACAGAGTGAAATGAATTTTAAATTATAGATTAATTCTCGTAGCCTAACTACATACAATGTACAATGTATTAGACAACTTTTTTCTTTCTTGGTTTAAACTTTTTTTATCATAGGTTTTGATTGGAGCTATCCAATTTTATGTTCAACCAATTAATCGTACCGCAAAAAGCAGTATACTTGATCGGAATTTTGGCAAATAATTTCGCTACAAACAGCAAAAAAACCAAAAAAAAAAAATCCTTTTCACATTCCCCATTCATAAATATCTTGTTTGATTTTGCTAGAGGTATATTGTACAAAAAAAATTTGCCAAAATTATCTATTTTATTTAAATACAAGGCCAATACTTGATTATGTCAGGTAGCCTACTATACCTTATTCACTTTAAGAACGACATGACATATCGGCACAGTTGAGCGTAATCTATAGGGCGTTTTCCTCATTGCGAGTTGCATACCATTTTCCTAACATTTATGTGACGAACAAACATAATTCTGCGTTGAAAACACACCTGCAGCTAAGAGAAGATAGAAATCTTATTCTGGAAAATCTTTATGTATGAGCGTACTAAATAATTTACTAAAAGTCTCAACCCTCACCCCTCTTCCTGCAGTGGAAATTATGGAAAATGTACCCCCAAAATCAGTGTTTTGAAATTTTCTTGGAAAATATTCACTATAGGGGGAGAATAATTTAGTCAAAAAATGTTTACTAATATATTTTCAATAGAAAAAAGTTCTTATCTTCTTTTTGTGTATGACGCTTCCCAACCCTAAAAAGTGGGCCTGAAAAATACAGATAAAACGTAGACTCTATGTATGCTCATTGAATAAGTAGTGTATTCATTCGAGAACAAAATATAGCATGGGAAACAACTGTGTGAGTGCGCTGGATTTCATAAAATGTTTTACTCTTATAATAAACGTGTATTTTGAAAATTTACATTTTGTAAACTTATTATTCATTTGATTAAGACCAGAAACTAGAACTGATAAAGATGCTCGTAAGTTCTTGAGCCTTTGCTCATTTTTGAGCATATGCTCTTAAATGTCAAGCATTTATTTTCCAAACATTTGTTGAACAAATGCTAGAATGCTTGAGAATTTAAAAACAAAAAAAATTCTCGTTACCATTGCTACAAACATTTTTAAAAACATTTTTTTCTTAAACATCTCCCTGCATAGGTACCTAGTTTTTAATTTTTTATCAAAAGTTTCAGCTATTTTTTTTTCTGTATGGATTTTCATAAAAATTTGGTATGTTCGGAGGCACCCATGTACTAAATTTCAGGCTGTAGCCTTGTAGAATGATACTATTATGTCTAAACCATCATTTTTCGAACTTTCATCAGCCCGGCTCAGCATCCGGAAAAATCCAAGAAAAAATTATCTGATTCACTAATGATAATCCTAGATTTTAAAAAAGGTTTGTATATAAAATTTTTCAAATCCACTTACGAAGTATCAGAAATATTTTATCTACAACTTAAGAGGCAGGCTGAAGATTTATTTTCATGGTTAGCAACATAACACTAAACACAAGTGCACAGCACAAAGTTTCTGGCACCTTCGATCATTTAATACTGAATAATAAGCAGCGTTAACAAAACCTGTAATAATACTAAAGTCCTAATATGGACATTGTTTTTCTGATCATGCGCGGTAGGTCTTTTTTTGTCTATTTTCAGTCTCTTGGTACTGTGAATTTAAAGCTATTAAAGTCTGTTGTTGTGAATCCAGTGAAATTGAGTGAAACTCATGTCCATTCTACTGCTTTAGGTTTTTATTGTTGGCATGGATATGTGTGTTTTTAACTGGGTATCCTGTACTAATAGTGATCAAAGTCTGGCTCTTTATTTTTACTTTTCTCACTTTTCTGTGCATTTTTGATAAAATTAATAAAAAAAATTATACAAAGTCAAACTCAATTAAATGATAAAAAAAATAACACATAAAAATAGGTATTCATGATTTGTGGGGTTCATTTTTGTCGATTCGAGTTACGAATCCTTCTGTTTTAGAAATTTAAAAAAGGAATCAAATCACGAATCCAATGAAATTTTTAGAATCGAATCAATTTACAAATCCAAATCCAAGATTTCACAATTTAAATAAAGATTCCAATACAAAAGGATTTTAATCCTGCCCAATTTTGCTATGGCTAAACTACTGGACCAATTTTCATCAAACTCGATACCAGTTTTTATTAGGTTTGAAACAAGTACTCACTAAATTGTAGCCTCATCAAATAATAATGCCTTAGCCTCCTGGTGTGGAATATTTGTCAGCTCTATAGCTGAACCACTTCACCGATTAATTATTTTTATAAAACTCAATACCTGTTTACAATATTACGTTAAGTTTATAACCAACTATCTATTAAATTTCAGCCCTATCAAATGATGATTGAGTCTTTACCCCCATTGGTGGAACTTTTGTCTGTCCCCATGGCTAAACCACTTGAATGATTCTTATTAGACGTCATACCAGTTTTCATTAGATTCAGAATCAACTGTCTACCAAATTTCAGTTCTATCAAACAGAACTTGCCACCTCTGTCGGGTTTACAAGAAAATCTTATACGTAGGTACATAATTATATATTTCACTATAATAAACTTACAAGCCAGCCAAAAATAATTCATTTGTCAAAATTATTTCACAACATTATTTTGCCAATACATTACCTCATATTAGATGCGCATGTACCACTACCCACACAGCCACACACATAAAAGAAAAACATTTTAGTTGCTTACCCCAAAATAATGAATTCTACAGTGTTACTCATACTATAGAAAAAATCCATGGCTTGGGCACCGCTTCTCAGGGCTTGTACATACATACATACATACACACACTCATATATATATATATATAAAGATTTTTTATGAAATCAAAAACTACATTACTCCCAACATTAACTTCGTTAATTCACACAATCTTAAATAGCACTCTTTGAAACCCTCTGTAAATTATGAAAATACCCGACACAGTGGTGAGTGTTAAGTTTAAGCCTATACAAGAACTTTATTGATTGTGAAAACAAATTTCTAACAAATTTTTTCCTTCGCAAAGTTAAACATTTTTTAGGAAAACTTCCACAATAAAACTGAAAAATGAAATTTCAAGGTCCGAGAAACTTTTACTCTTTTTAACCAACTTCAAAAAAGGAAAAGTCATTTTTTAATTTTTCATATTTTAGACTATAGGTAGGTAAATATATAGAATTTGGAGCTGAACTAAAAGTTTCATTTTTCCAATTAACTTAATGTTGATGAAAGAGAAACCTTTTTTACTCTTTATTTCCACAAAAATATCAAAAATTCGAAGAATAATTATTATAGCTCTATAATTGTTTATCAATAGGGACATTAAAAGATGAACCAACTTAAACCTAAAACTCATCTGGTGTTCTTTTCTGATAAGAATAGTCCCAATGAGATAAGAGCCGATAGAGCTGAAAGGCTAAAAAACTGAAATGCTAAAAATCTAAAAAATTTCGTATATTTTCAAAGTGAAAGTCATGAAACACAGCTTTTCTTCTTACTCCAAAGTCCCGGTAAAGACTTCTATACTCAGATTCAGATTCGAACTGAAATTGTCAAAAACTACTATGCAAATAAATTATGTGTAGATATTCTTTTTAAATCGAATTCTTTTTTTTTAATTTTTGGAAAAATTTACAAAAAAAATTGTTTTTTAACAAAGTGTATCTGTCATCGTTTCTTTGAGTACACCTACCTGCCTATTTTTTGTGGTTCATGTAAGGAAAAATCATAAGAGAATAAAACTTCGTATGTCTAAAACGAAATATAAAACACACTTATTATGAATTGAAAAATGGACTCTCACTTTCAAAAATTTGAAAAAAAATATTATCGGTATTTACGGCGATCCGCTTATGCAACATTATGACCACACAAGTTTATCTTATAGTTTTTTAAAATCATTTAACAACATAACTACTAAGTCATTTATATATACATATCTTATTTATATTTATATATATATATATATATATATATATATAAAACCAATTTCTTGTTACACCAGTACAAGTCGCAATTTTTGTCCAATAGTCAGGAAATTTGGAACAAACATTAGTACTAAGGCAATGATCTGACCTATTGATTTTGTTACGGATTGATGATACGATACTTCCGGTATGGCTATTTTCGTTTTTGTTTTAGTTATAAAATTTTTAATTTGTGACCAATAGCTACGAAATTCGTAACAAATATTACAACTAGCTATAAACACTATTTTCGTTTTTATTTCGCCTATAAAATGGTTAATTTCGGACAAATAGGAACGTAATTCGGAAAAAATATTTATTACGATTTGTCGATAACTTTTTAGTGACTACCTAATTTTACATTTTTCGAGGACCTACTTTTTCTAACGAAGCTGCTGCTGTGCGTTAAAAGTTTTTTTTTTTTAAATTATTATTATTTTTTTTTAAATTAATAATCAAAAAGTGCACTGGAAGAAATGAAGTGCATTTAAAATATTTGAAAAGGGAAGTCCGATTTTTGAAGAGTAAAAGTTTTTATTATTCAAGCATCTCAGAAAATTTTTACTAGGGAGGCAAACGAAGTAAAAACAATTTTCCTCTCCGAAATTTATTTTCATCAAAAGCCAGAAAAGAGTGGCAGGTAAAAATAAAACAGTGCAAGAGATAAAAATGAATAACAGATATGACAACCGTTTTATTATTTAAGTTAAAAGGACTCGAATGAATTAACGAATTCAATTTAAGCCTACACTGCAATCCTCAGATACTGCAAAAATAACAATTTTTCAGCGTCTCCAAAGAAGTGAAATTTTTCAAGAAAATCGCCTCTTCAACCTTTTATTTCTAACTTCTTTAGTTAGGCCGAATGGGTCGATTTTAAAACGATGAAAAATTATTTGTACATCAGTAACTTATAAACCTACCTCAGAGTACATATTCTCAAGTCCTTCTAGCTGCTTTCTGATTGCTCTGGTATCACTAATACTAGCGTCTTCGTCGCTTGAATTATTTTCTTCGTCCAACATGGAATCTAAATCAATGCTACTACTGGCAACGGCTGCAAAAAAAAAAAAAAAAAAAAAAAAAAAAAAAGAGACTCAGGTTTATTTAAAAGGAGCAAATAGGCTGCTATCAAGAAATTTTCTTTCAAAACTTACTCGATGGTATTTTACTACTAATTTCAGGTCTTTTCATACTAACAGCTAAACGTTGGTGCATTTTATCTTTTGTGTTTGATCGAGACCACATATTTCGACTGTGACTAGAGGGAACGGACGAACGATAAGGAGTTTCTAACTTGCTACCATATATGAGCCTGTAAACACAAAAGAAATTTAATCACAGTAAACTTAAGAGTTCAATGACAGATATATTATACGTAGAATGAGTAACATCGAATTTCAAGCTATAATTTGAAATCACGACGATTTTATCAGCCCCGGATGATCATTTTCATAGAAAAAGCATACAAGTAATTCACTGAAGGAGAAAGAGAGAGAGATGACTATATATACATATACATTTTTTTTTTTCATCATTTCCACTTTATATTTAATACAGTATAGGCATTGTTTTGGTGTATTACGGTGTATTAAGAGGAAGGACTGTTTGTTTAAAGGCTCTTACAAATGTTGCACGAAAAGCGTAAGTCACAAAGAAGTCTTCGTCGATAAGAAGATTCTGGGTGTCTGGACTCCTCCTTACCTCCGAAAAAAGTTGACATAAAAATATAGAATTGGTGTTTTTTGATAGTGGAGATATTTTGGGGAGTGCGGAGTGCGAGGGGACAGTTAAGAAAATGTAGATCCCCTCTGCACGATCGAGCAATCTACGCCATTGATAAATGAGAGAACTTTTTGTAGTTTTTCCTTAACAAAATTTTTCCGAGTAAAGCTCGGTAAACCAGGCACTAAAAATTGATAACTTGACTGCCTTCACCTGCTGTACAGAATTTGTGGGTATTAATTCATTTTATCACAGTAATTTATTGTTAAATTCTTAAATTATTGCATTTTGTGTAAAAGTATTAAGTTCATTAAAAAATCACGTTGTTGAACAAATTTCCTCAAAGAGCAATGAGACCCTGCCTTTCATTTTCTTACCGACTTTAGGTCTAGAATAAAAATGCAGGGTCAGAGTTGTTGTCTTACTTAGAACATGAGAAGTATAAGGAAGAGGTGAAATATGAAAAACTCTAGCGCAGCAAGCTTCGATAAAAAAAGTAGGTTTTCGAGAAAAATAATTGTGAATTTTGATGGTCACATTAATTGTCTGGAAGTTTATATGCGTTAATGGTATGTTACGATTGTATGAAATTTAAATTTGTTAGCTGCTGACAATATATTAGATAATGTAAAATTTAAAAGCATTGTTTTTTGAAATAAAAAATTAATTATGATGATAAAGTATGGTAAATAATCACATAATTTCAAATAAAACCAAAGAAATATAATAAAGTTATGAAATAAAAAAAAAAAAATGAACATTTGGTTAATTTTTGTAAAAATAAAAGTTCATGCAAATTAGAAAAAAAAAAGAGTAAAAAAAGCTTTATCGGAAGTACCGTCCGGTCGATCTGCACCGAGCTTGGTAGCATATTACAATGAATTAGAATGAATATTTGTTTCAAATTTCATACACGTGGATCCTAAATCACAACTGGAGAAATCGAGAGTCTACACTTATCAGCACATTGGTACCAGTCAATAAAATTTCCAGGAAATCTCATCAATAAAAACGTATTCGGTTAGAAAAAAATAAATAAATAAATAAATAATTCTTGACGTTCACCCGTCTAACCAACAGTAGAAAAAATACTGCTTCAAAAACTGTTTTTAACCCATATCTGCCGCCCCTTTGACGTTTTCAGAATTAAAAAAAAAAAAAAAAGTATCCAGATGTGATACTGATTCATCCTCACGTCAATTTTCACCCTTCTAGCTCAATAAGAATTACAAAAAATAGATGCGGATGGAAATCCGGACTTCTTGAATTTTATATCGTAGATAAAAACAAAAATAGCAGTACCGGAAGTACCGTCCAGCCGATCTGCGTCAAAATTAGTAGCTTGCTACGATAAATTATGATAAATATTTGTTCCAAATTTCGTGGCTATTGATGCAAAATTGAGCATTTTATAGTCAAAATGAAAACAAAAATGGTTATACCAGAAATACCGTCCGGTCGATCAGCACCAAAATCAATGGATCCGGTCCTTGCTTAATACAAATATTTGTACAAAATTTCGTGATTATTGAACAAAAATTGGGATCTATACCGTTGGAACAAGAAATTTATTTATATCGATTATTGTGCCAACCGGATGTCGCCTGTGATACATTAGCGCCAAATCATAGATTTCATACATTTTAACAAGAACCAAATTGCGCCAATAATAATTGGGCGTAAGTGCGCTAATCTTTTGAGGGAGAAAATATCAGAACACAACAACTGTTGTGAGTAATCTTTCAGGAATGAGTGGTATGATTCTGGTCCACTTGTAGTACATGGTGTATCTGCACAGAGAGCGCTCACCCATAAATCTGGAGGGAATAAACTTTAAAGTTCAACATAAAAATTAGCAAAATATTCAAACAAATTTCCCATTCGTCCGTATGTTAGTAATGAAAATAGTAGATCCGAAAATGTTTCTAGGTATGGCAGACCAAAAAATTGTTTCATGTAGTTACCCTTATCCACGTTGCTAAAATATTCCCATCTCCCACCTAACAGCCATATCTCTCGAAAAATTGCTTACCCAGGATGAAAATTACAATTAGTGTTCAATTTCATATTATTTTGGAAAGACTTCTCTGACTGCACTGAAGGCTGCCTGCTCAAAATTTAAAACTATTTCTGTAGGAGTCAAGATTGGAGCGTTTAGGTTTTCTTCTTAAGAAACAACATTAGTGCAAAAAGTTCAATTATTTTGGCCCAAACGCGTCCCAAATGGTACGCTTGATTTTCAGCTTTTGACAGGTTGGCGCGAACTGGGATTTACCGAAGCTGAGTTTTTGTTCACTGATCTTAAAGATTTGGTACAACTTTGGTGCCTTATCAACACTATGTTGCCGGTATTAGATTTTCGTGGTGCGTCTAATAATGTCTCCAGGCTGTTTTATTATTATGGAAAAGGCTTGGCCAGACAATTTTTGATGTATCAAAGACAATTTTCACAGTGTGGTGTTTTGAAAACTGATTCACAATGTACCTACTTATATAAAAAAATACTCGTAATTTTTCATTTATTTATTTATAATTTTCCACCAACAAAATATACAACCATAAGAAATAAACAGAAGAAAAAATCATATGTGAGGACATTACTCGTATGAGGTTATGGGGCTTGGACCCCCAATGACAGTCGCCGCCCCAAGGCTGACAAATATTCATCTTTATGACGCTAAATACATTGCATGAATTACATTTGATTATAATTACTTGCACATACATGCAAGTAATGTACGAGTACCAAACTGTGACCAATCTCAGCAATGGCAATGATGTCGCAGTTCAGTACACAAACCAGTCTGCCATTTCTTATCTATACAAGAAATGACGTAGCAATCCGTTCACATAGACGTATGTAAATACTATGTACGTGAGCTCATGTGCGTGTAAATAAGCCTGTATATAAACCATCTGGACTGGCTATAAAATTGCTAATGTTCACCCAGGTTTTGGCTTACCCGTATGTTCACATATGAAGTGGCAGAAAACGCAAATTCTGTATATTACCTTCTGGTGAGATTATCTTTTCACAACAAGGTATTCCACATCATAGGTGGTCAATAGAAAAGAAAAAAAAATTCTTATGGGCACGTCATACAAAATTCTCAGCTGAGTAACATGTCGATGAGCGAGTATTTTTAATTCTGTATCCACCAACAGTCACACTTTAATGTTGAAGGGGAGAAAATTATGCCTTAGTTAACTTTGCCATGTAAACCCTTGCAAAAAATGAAATACCATTTTGCTTGAACACCTAGCATTTTTTAGAAGCCATAAATAATAGGTGTAGGAGCAAGACATTGAGACTTTAGCCACTGTTTCCCTTTATTTGTGAATGGTAATCATAATATTATAACAACGTCTACCACAGGTGAGTTTTAACCAAACATACCCTTTATGTTTGTATACAGGTGTCATTTCGTCGGACGACACATCTGGAGATACCGGTGGTAACGGAGGCGACGTAGAACTATCACTCATGGTTGAATTAGCAATACTAGCATTCGATTTTGGCTCCAGAATGTGTTTCAGTTCGTTTTCCACCATATCCACCCATTGGTTATCTTTATTCGCTGCCATCGTGTAAAATAACGCGCAAACAATGTTAATACAAAATCAGTCTGGTGTCAAAAAATTATACTGTCTTCGTGTGTTAGCAACAGCATGGTAATAAATTCGCAGGGAAAAATTGATAAAAATTACCTGCAACCCTATGCGGTTCAGACGAGTCGGGACTAGTATCTGTCGTATGCTTTAATTTGCCACTGCTATACACTGTACTTCCTCTACCCGAATCTGAATGGCCTCCGCATCGATGTTTTTCGTAATCTAAATTCATACCATTATACGGGCCACCGTTCTCTTTCATTTCAATCTTTTCCTGGAAAAATACATAAAATTGTGGGTTTTTTAACTGCATATAGGTAATTAAAAATCTGGGAAATTGAAATACAAATAGACACCTACCACACAGTTATTACTCAGTTTGCTTGCAAACGAGGTATTAAAATTGACCTCATGGAAGGGTTAGGGGTGGGGATGATGAAAATTATTCGTTTCGTGGGTAAAGAAAACGATTGGTGCCATTTTTTCATTTTGACTAAATTTTTATATATGTATACATTATGTATTACCCAAAATTCTGTGTTCACGGTTTTGAGAAAACTACCAAACAGATAGGGCTAAAATTTTTACGAAAGATAGCTTCAGTATGGGAGCAGGTCTGAAAAGAGTTTAGTGCTGATCGGTTTAGTATTTCTCGAGAAAACTGGAAACAAAAAATTTCTTGAAAAGCGGTATTCAGCGATAAAACATCGATAGATCGATATTTTTCTTAAAGATATGGTCAATTGTCAATAGTTTTTTGTAATTTTTTAACCTGAAACTAGCAATGAAATATTAATATATCGACAAGTATCGATATAAATATTGAGCAAACTGGGTTTTCTAGCGAAGCATTGCTGCGCTAGTGTTTTTTTTAACTAAAATTAATTCTCATGATTTATAGAGTGCGGATTCCTCAGCATTATTAAGGTTAAAATTCGGCATTATTCGGCAAAAACAAAAATTATAAAACCATTAGACAATATTTGAAAATGGCACCAAAACACTTCAAATTTCAATTTTTCATCAAATTCTACAATTTTCTGTACGATAATTATATGTATTTTTTAACGAGAAATTCAATGAACTCATTCCCAGAGTTGTAAATCCACTATTTCTAAAATTATCAAAATTTTTCAGAAAACTCAATTTTTACTTCAAATTTTGCTTAATTTTCTGCATTCAGATCGTTCTAACTTCGCAATGGAAAGGAAATCCAACATGGGGAAACATTTTTGGATAACTTGGAAGATCATCTGTCGTTCATTAACAGGATGGACGCCTACTGTCAATTTATCTCCCTGTAATTTGAGTTTTCCTCTCCTATAGACAATGAAAATAGCACCTAAAAACTTCAAATAGGTACGTATCAATATTTTTTCTCCAATTTTACTGTTTTTCTTGGAAAATAGGAATTTTCAGCAATTTTTCGGCAGTTACGTCATTTTTAGCATTCATTCCATTTTCGGAATTTTTCGGGAAAAAAAATTTTTTTTCTTAGCACCCCAACCTATGAAAAGAACTTCAATTTGATTTCGAAGCCCCTTGCCTTTAAAGGAAATGATCTGACAAATTCCAGAGAATCCGCAATTTAGATGATAAACCAAAACGGTCCTTTCAAACATTTTGTACGGGATACCCGTTCCAAAACACCAATTCGTAGAATTATTGACCATATTTAGAATACTATTCTTCAATGAAGCTGATATTAATTTATTCGGATTATAAAATTTAAATTAAAACTTCTATTAACTCGTTTTGTTTTTTGTTTTTTGTTTTTTCTTTCTCCAATTAAAAAAAATATAGGTAGGTAGGTAGGGTCTAGAATTCGATTAGACGATAGGTATCTTTCATAACAGAGAAAGTTTTTCATAATTTCAAGTACTGTACCTATAGCTTTAATTAGGCATGAATTTGAGGTCAACAAAGCTGTTTTAACTGCTTCTAATTTTCAGGAAGATACTTAGATACCTATTAGTAAAAAATATGAATCTCCATAAAGACAATGTTTGATCTTTTGTATGATATTTCACGTAAAATTTATTAAAAACAAGAGTAATTAAAAAATCCATAGTCAGAAAAATGCATAAGAATTAGCGTAAACATGGTGGTTCTACTCCTCAAATACAGAAATAGACATGTAACATAAGGGTGTTTCTGAAATTGACGATAAAACTTCAACAGGTGGTACAGTAGACCAAGAACTTGAGATTTCTGATGTTTTTATACAGATCAAGAGTTATGTCTTTAATATGCGGAAGAATTAATATTAAATTTTGTTACTTTAATTCAACAACAAAACTCGCATATGTTTTTCGTCTGTATTTCTTTCAAATGAAAAGATACCATAATTTCATTTACAGAAAACCAAATTGAAACCGAGAACAGTTAATTACAGGGATTAGGCTTCGAAAAACCAAAAAAGAAAAAAGTATTTCAAATAATACATAAAAAGGCACAAAAATCAATTAACATGGCATAACGAATTGACTTCCAAAATTGGAAGTCAAACTGTAAAATTGGAAGTCTGTTCAACAATGTACATGCGATTTTGATGTTGCATTGACGACGTTTATATATATATATATGTATATGTATAGAAAAATGTATTCTCTAGAAAAAAACATCCATATTGTTTTTCTTCTATCTGTCTTAGTTTTTCCAATATTTTAGATGTATGAAAAAAATTAGATCAAAATTTTCACACCATTTTGAATAGAAAATTTTTTAAATTTCTTGAATTTTTCTGTGAATTATTCTCACAAATGAAAATAATTAGACTACACAATCGTGGCTACTTTAACGTTTTTTACCCAGTTTGCTTGCAAACGGGGTATTAAAATTGACCTCCCAAAAGAATGAGGAGTAGGGATGATGAAAATTATCTGTTTCATGAGAAAAGAAAACGACTGGTACTATTTTCCCATTCTTACCTAATTTTTTTTATGTATATAATATGTTAAGTAATTACATCCCATATATGTCACACAAAATTTATATTCGATCATGGTTTTGAGAAAACTGCAAATGCGGATAGGGCTGAAATTTTTGAAAAAATAGTCATTATAATATTACAGAACCAGGTCCGATAGGAGTTCGTTGCCTATTGGTTCGATATAGTTTCTGAGAAAACTAGAGAAAACAAAATTCCTGGAAAATGGAAGTGGTTTTTTTTTAAATATTTTGAAGAAACTACAAAAGGGAATGGACTGACATTTTCACGATACATCGTCATTATGTATGTGTAAATCTGATGAACGTTTGGTGCCTATTAGTTCAGTAGTTTTCTGGAAAAAAAAAACAAAAAAAAAAAACTGGAAAATAAGATATTGCTTAAAAAGTAGTTTTTACAAGATTTGGAAGAAATCACAGAAGGAAGAGAGTTAGAATTTTCACGAAATGTAGTTCTTAAGCCGGACCAAGTCTAAAATGAGTTTAGTGCCTATTGATTCATTAGTTTTTAAGAAAAATTAAAAACAAAAATAATTGATGGAGAAAATCAAGTCACCTGTATTGCTTGAAGTATCTTTTCCGTATTAACGGCGCAAAATCTTTATTTACATATTCTACTTACAACTGTATCAATAAAATTTCGATAGATCGATATGTTCGATAGGTATTGATAACCATCGATTGTTTTTTGCAATTTTTTCAAGCATTTGGAATTCACGATATTGTTTCTTGAATTATAGATGTAAATTAGCAAACTGTGTTTTCCAGCAAAGTATTACTGCCCTGGAGTTTTTTTGTTTTTTTTTTTATAAATTTTTTTTCAAACCTCGCACAAGCCTGAAAAAGTCATCATGTGAAAGAGGATATTTTCTACAGTCCAAAAAATATTTAAAAATCACACAAAGAATAAATGCTTTTACTTACTATAACGCATTTAATAAGGTTAAGGCATAACCCCACCAGAAAATAGTGGCCACTAAAATAAAATCGCATCCCACTTATTTTTTGTCAACTATTTAACGACAGTTTGAGCTATATATTTCCCATTGCCAAAATATTTATTTATCTCGATTTTGTTTTTGTTTTTAAGGCGGAGGGGATGTTGCAAAAAACAGTGTGTGACACATGAGTATATAATAGGTTATTGATACTCCTGTGATATGCATCACTCACCTTCGGCTCGTACTGCAAAAATCACACTTGAATCAAAATCACCCATTTTATACATTTGTGTCCCAAATAACAACCAATGTTGGCCCTTTTAAATACAATTGCAACCAACTTATCGTTTGTGAATTTAACATAGTCAGATGAAAATACCGATCAACACAATGGAGTTTATTCATACAAAACATTAAAAAATACTGAAATTAATTTGGTAAATTAATACCAAAATAAATTTACTTCCCTCAGTTTTTTTCTTAAGAAATGTCCAAAAATGGACCATATTTGGCTAATTTTTTTTTTTCAATTGATAAAATTTCTGTGATAACAAAACGTTTTAAGATTTCCAAGTAGGTATATCCACGAAGTATCTAATTTATAGAGAAAAGTTTCCATTTTTTGTCACTAATGTTCTCTCAATGTACTGAACAAAATATTTCGAAATTGTACCACGTATGAAAAATATCCTACTGGTGGTTTATAGACCACAAAAATTAAAATCTGTTTAGCTGAACTGCTGAAATTAAAGTTCAGAGTTATCTTTCATAAATGTCTATGTGTGAGTATATGTATGAAAGTAATCTTAACATTAGTGTCTGTGTGTGAGTGCTATTGAAAATTACTTATCAAATGAATAACACAACAAGAAGCTATACATCGAGACTGGTGACTTTGTTTACGTTAATGTCAGCAGATTCATTCCAGACATCCATTTTTATTTTTTTTTAGTATTGAAAGGAATAAGATAAAAATAACTCTAACACAGCAGTAGCTTGGTAAGAAAAAGTACGTTTTCAAAATATGTAAAATTATTTAGTCACTAAAACGTTATTAATAGGTCGTAATAAATATTTATTCCTGTTGGTCCAAAATTAGGTATTTTATAGGCAAAATAAAAACAAAAATCGTGTTCTGGGAGTACCGTGCGACTGATCCGCGCTAAAATTTTAAGCAAGTTATAATATTTGTTACAAATTTCGTAGCTTTTGATCAAAAACTGATAATTTTATAACCAAAACAAGAACAAAAATAGTCATACCGCGAGTACTGTTCGACTGATTCGCACCAAAATTTATATCAAGTTATAATAAATCATAATGAATTTTTGTTTCAAATTTCGTAGCTATTGGTCAAAAAGTAGAAATTTTATAGCCAAAACAAAAACAAAAACTGCCATATCGGAAGATGTGGGAATTAAAAAATTATAAAGAGAAACTTGAAAATTTTCAGTTCGGAATTTTAACGTTTTCAGTTTGGAATTTTTGACTTTCTCCACCCAAAAAAAAAAAAAAAATTCCTTTAGTAGGTACGTCACTGTTGTCTATTAAAATCTTTATTGAATGACAATAATGATCCATGGCCTTCAAATTCTGAAATTATTAGATGGAATGTTTCAGTCTATGCCCAATTAAGTCATGTAAAGAAAACTAACAAATATAGGTGCTTCCTTTCAGCTCTGCCAAAAGTCTTTTTTCAAGATTATTTCCACATTTTAAAAGAAAGAAATACAGCCAATTCATAAAAATTATCACGTATTGACAATAAAGTACAAATACTACATCCACAAATACATTTATAAGGTCATATCTTTTGAAGAAATAATACGGTTAAAAACTGAAATCTTCTCGAATCACAGAATGGTTTCTTTTTCTCACTTAGGAAAACTTGGAAAATAGGTCGGATATTTGGTAATATTTTATTGTATTATTGTCTAGCGCGTCTATTAGACGAGTACTTCAGCTTGTTAAATATAACAGAAGACGCATATTCATTTAAACGATGCAAAGAAAAATGGCGCCGTTTTTGAAGCTATTTGTCCCCACTCCTTCGGTAGCGAATTCAAATTTCCTTGCCCCTCATTCGGGCCCATGGGCAACAATCAGAATTTTTTCTTTCAAATACTTCAATTAAACGAATATAATATTGTTAATGTAGAAATCACAATCAACACGAATTTCGTAGATAAAAATGAGGTTGAAAATTGTTGGTATCTTAGCAATGGCGGCTATTTTGATCGTACAAGTTGTGCCCTTTTTTTATTTCACACGCGTCCTCTATTATATTTAATACTCGGCGGGTATATCGTTGAATAGGGTATTATTTCTCGTATACTCTTTGCCAACAGTGTAGCCAGTCCTCTCATTCAACACTAAATATAGCAATTCAAAATTGAAAGTGGCCGCTACTAGTCGAGTGGCTACGGTTGGCCGGTTTACGTGTACAAAAATAAATTAAAAGCAATTTTCGAATTTTCCTAAATCAAAGGAGAATAAGTTTACGTTAAAAACGCGTTTCTAGAAGATTTTATTTTTTATTTTGCCTTCAGCTTTATGCGATATAAATATTATTTAGTTGCGGAAGGTTGGTTATGCAGTATTGGTATATTTTAAAATCGCAGTAGCGAGTAGAATAAAAGCTTATAAAAAAAGAAAGAGGTTGTGGAATACCTTGTCATGAGAGATATTCTCACCAGAAGGAAATTCTACAGAATTTAAGCGTGTTCAGCCACTTCATACGAATGTATGGGGAAGCCAAAACCAAACCGAACACTGGCGATTTTAGAGCCGGTTCTGTGAGTTTTTATACCGGTTTTGGCGGGTGCACACAAACACACGTACGTAGTAAAATACGTACGTTGTTTAAGTACGGCCAGGTCGCATCATCCCCTACTATCGTAGGTGACGGCTGGCCGGTTCGTGTACGAATTGTGACATTGATTGATGGATGACGTCACGATTCGTACTCGTATATTATCTGCAAATGTTTGCAGGTAATTACGATCGAACGTAATTCTGTGTGTGTTGGTTTAACGTCGCAAGGACGATAAGTTGCCTGCCCTATGGGGTGGCGACTGTCGTCGAGGGGTCCGAGCCCCTATACCTCATACCGATGAGTCCCCACAGCGGTCTCCTTTCTTTCTTTTGTTTGAAATCTGCGCGTTTGTAACGATGATTATTGGAAACATTGAAAATATTATGCGAAAATTTAAACCAACAAATCGCTGGCAAAGCGAAGGAAAAATGAAAAATCTTACGCGAAATCGCCTAATATACCTATAGGCTACTTAAATATCACGTACGAATTTTTCATTTTTTTTAACCGCACCTGGCCATCGGGACCGACAACAACGCACTTAAACCTACCCTTACGCATGTCTACAGTAGGCTATAATTTGTATAAAATACCTACGAACGTACCTCTTCGTCATTTTCGTTGCCCAAATTTTCGAACGACTTGGATTTCTGCTTCAGTGGCAGATCCTTTCTGGCGTACGGACTTTTACCGCAGTTCGTCTCCAATAGGTGGTCGTTACTGCGAGCTCTGGAAATGCTACAGCGTTCCACGGCGCTGGTCAAATTGTACTTCGTGTCGTTTGGTAATTGACTGGCAGCGTGCTGGCCGTGCGCTTCGTAGTCGTCGCATCGTGAGGGTAACATTCGGTTGCTGGGTTCTTCGGGTGCGAAACCCTGCTGAGGGTCGACGCGACTATTCGACGAAATCGCTGGCCTCGAACGCGTTTCAGAGTGATGAGCATTTCTGTCGACACGATGCTCGTAAACGCGTTGATTACGAATAGGTGTTTGTTGTCTGGCGTACAACGTTGCTGGAGCTGGAAAAGAGACGAAATTCGGGTAAGTGGGTACCTGTATTAATCGAATCGTCGAAATTCAAAATAAAGAGAGAACAGAAAGACCCCAAAACACGCTCGGTGATTAAGACGACCACCTTCAAAAAACAAAAAAAAATAAAATAAAAATTGGCTAAAAAGAGAAAAACAAAAACTTCTGCAGCAAGATATCAGTCTAGGGACTAGAATTATTGGAGTCGGTGCTCCTTTTACCTAGTTTGCTTGCAAGTGGGGTATTAAAATTGACCCCGCAAAAGGGTTGGCGGTGGGGTTTATGAAAATTGATCCGTTTCATGAGAAAGGAAAACGATTGGTACCATTTTTTCATTTTGACCTAATTTTTTTTATGCATATACAGAGTGAGTCATTTCATCACGCACCATAAGGAAAATACATTATGGTGCGTGATAAAATGAATAGGCTATGTTATATAGCCATATAAATGGGACTAAATCATGCACTATATTGGATACAAAAAGAAAACTAACATACTTCAGCAAAAGGGTGTAATTGTGATACATAAGGTACGTTCTGCTAAAACGTAATAACCTATAGGCTACCGATAAATTCAACTTGCACTTGCTCCATTTGGGTAAAGGAAATATTGGACCACTACTTGTTTATGGTAGTGGGGAGTCAATCTATGATGGAATATGGTCGACATTTGTATAGTGCAATAACATGTGACCCCACCAGAAAAAATCCAAAGGATGTAAATCTGGGATCCTTAGTGGCCATGCTAATGGTTCATCACAAGTTCCAATAACTTTTTCTAGAAAACAATTCTAGAAGAATTCCTTTTCCCAATTA
Organism: Ericerus pela; assembly: GCA_011428145.1. Lineage (NCBI taxonomy): Eukaryota > Metazoa > Arthropoda > Insecta > Hemiptera > Coccidae > Ericerus > Ericerus pela. The sequence continues at coordinate 1,819,323 of WOFM01000464.1, forward strand.
GAGCAGGTGCAAGTTGAATTTATCAATGGCCTAGGTTATTATGTCTTAGCAGAAGGTAGTCATTCTAAACAATTTCTGTAATCACAATTAAACCCTTTTGCTTAAATATTTTTTTTTTTTTGTAGCCAATATGGTGCATGATTTGGTCCCATTTATATGACTATAACATAGCCTATTCATTTTATCACACACCAGAATGTGTTTTCCCCATGGTGCGTGATGAAATGAATAACCCTGTACATCTCCCAAAATTTTGTTTTAATGGTTTTGAGATAACTATCAGGTGGATATGGCTGAAATTTTACGAGAGATAGTTTTCATATTGGAGCAAGTCTGAAAGAAGTTTTTTGCCTATCAGTTAATTGGTTTCTGAGGAAACTGAAAAACGAAAAATTCCTGAAAAAATTTATTTTTCCAGGATTTTGACGAAATGAAAAAATGAATTGAGCTGAAATTTTCACAATAGACTTTTCTTGTATTGGTGCAAGTTTCTCAGAAGTTTGTGTTCACAGTTTTGAGAAAACTACCAAACAGATAGAGCTCAAATTTTTATGAAAGATAGATATTTTATAGGAGCAGGTCTGAAAGAAGTTTAGTGCTCATCAGTTTAGTAGTTCTCAAGAAAACTAGAAACAAAAAATCGCTGGAAAAGAGGTTTTTAGTGATAAAACATCGATAGATCGATATTTTTGTGAAAGATATGGATAATTTTTGATAATTTTTTGTAATTTCCTATCCTGAAACAAGCAATGAAACATTGATATATCGATAACAATCGATATAAATAACGATGACTATCTGTATAGATGTCAATCATTGTAGCTATAAATATCGAGCAAACTGGGTTTCCTAGCAAAGCATTGCTGTGCCAGAATGTTTTTAAATCCATTTTGCTAATAGGGGCTGAAGTTACACATTCCTTTCAACACACCCTGAAGAAAGATTGCAAAAATTTTGACAGAAATTACCCAACCCACTGACAAGGTGCAAAGCGCTTACCTGCACATCCTGATTCACTAATCTCACTCAGTCGAGCAACGCCATCGCCACCATTTTGCATTCTCATTACATTTCTAGTCATGTTGCTACTTTGCGAAGGATGATCTAATCTCTGGTTTCGGTTCACAGTTAGCGAATCAATCGGATTTCGAAATCGATTTGGGGTCTCTTCATCCAAAGCTGGAGGTCGTGGTGGTAAAGGTTTATGGCTGCCACACGAATCGTAAATACTTTTTGCACCACTAGAACCATCTCCGTTGGCAGCGCTACAGCTACTCTGCTTAGAAACTCCAACAGTCTGACTGACATCTACGCCTCTTTCACGATACTGGTTGCTAGCATGGGCCATCTGGGTTCGTATCTCTTGATGATTACGTTTAGTTGCCTCAATGCTGACCGCACTAACGCAGCTGCTGCCACCACCACAGCTGTTGCTTGAACCCGGTCCAGGACCTGGACCAGGATTCCGGTTGGTTGGTTGTGAACTGCCCAGATAGACACCTCTTTGCACGAGTTGACTGTGTGGACTAAGGGTGCTGTCTGCAGATTTGGTAGCGTTATCGTGATTTTCACTGTTATTTAGACCCATTTCTGGTAGGTGATCGGGTTTTGGCTTGCTGAATCGACTGGATATCATATCCTTGATGGTGTGGTATGTGCGCGATGGAAATGGTTTCGGAGTGCCATCCGCCGTTTCGGGTGTGGAATGCGATCGGCCAGCCGATTTTGGAAAACTGGACAAAATAATCGGTTAAAATATATTAGGATTAGAGTGGGAAAAACCGAAAGCGACAAAAATCTAATACTTAGGTATAAAATAATTTGTTCCATCTGAAGACGGCCGTTTCGTAACTCAAAGGAGAGAAATTTTTTTAAAAATGAACGTTTAAAAATATTGAAAAATTTTAATGTTGAATACATCTGTCATGAAATGTCCAGCTGAATCTAACTTAACGACAGCTACAAGAACAATAATTTTTAAATTGTAGCTTTCTTCAAGGATAGTGCAGTCAAATCTTACAAAAAAAAAAATTTATTACATTGACTATAATATGTATAGGGTTATTGAGTGGCTCTCCTAGATTAATATACTAAAAGTTGCATTCTTCCCACCTCTTGCATTATTGAAGAGGGGGTGTTTTGTACCCAAAAATTTAGTTTTTTGGGTTTTTCTTCGCGAATTTTCATTTTGTAACAAAAATAGTTGAGAAAAAAATCATTTAGCATAAAATTTCCTGCAAAAAAAGTGACATGCAATTTTTTGCCTAACGCCCCCCTTTCTTTTCCAGAGAGTTTTGAAAACAAACAAATTCAGTGAATATAGTTGTTTTCAAAACTCTCTGGAGATGAAGGGGGTTGTCTAACAAAAAACTTTGAAGGTGGATGGGATGGTAAAAGGTTACGGAAGGGGAGTGGATGGGTAGAAAATATGTGTTTGGTTTACAAATTATCTACACAGTATGATAATTACAAGTTACACTTCCTATATAATTTTAATGAACTTGTTCAATGAAGAATGATTTTTTGAGACTCTCTGGAGGGAAAGGGAGTATCGGGCAAAAAACTGTACGTGATTGAAATTTTATGGTAAATAATCTTTTACTCAACTATTTTTATCACAAAATCAAAACTCAAAGAGAAAACCGGGAAAAACCTAATTTTGGGGGATAAACACATCCCTCCCAAAAAATTCAAGAGGAAGTGGATGAAACGTTTAGTATGTTATTCCAGAAGACTTACTTAACAATTCTATATGATTATAAATAATGTACTAATTTTTTTTTATTATTTTGATGCTGATTTAACTGGACTATAACAGACTGAAAAACTGTCACGACATTATGAACGCATTTCCAAAGAAGCCATTGTGTTGTTGTTGATGGACGAGTGACATAGCCTAAGTGCTTTTCGGAGCTCACCGGTGAATGTTTTCAATATTTGATTGTGGATAAATTGAGATTCGAATAAGAAGGGGGAGGGATGTTTTATGGAAAATTTATATTGTTTGAATTATGAGTCTTCTTCCAATAGAGCGATTATACAGAGTGTCCGCTAGTTAAACAGCATAAATTCTACGATAGATTTTCGGGGTTAAAAAAACAAAAAAGGTCTTCTGGTAAAATGCTGCGAAATATCTCTTTTTCAAGTTAAAGCCCCCAAAATTACGAAGAAATCAAAAATAACTTTCAAAAATTGGACATATAGTAGGTAATAAATAAAATTTAATACAGAAGAGTGAGTAGGTACTTAGTTCGAGAAAAATGGGGTTGAAAGTTAGAATTTTATTAAAATTGTTCATAAGTTTAAGAAAAATTTCGTCTGTTTTTGCACTCAACCCGTACCCCTTGAGGAAAACTTTTAGATATATTTTCATTTTAACCATTTTTTTCCTATCGACTTTTCACAGTAAACTTAATGTAAAGTACCTAATTAGGTAACCAGACCTTTTCTGTAAATTTTTTCCTCCCAAATAAGACAGTTGGACTTGTTTTTCGATATATATATATGATAATTCGAAAAATGGGCACAACCCTCTCTCCCCTCCAAATGTGATTAAAACTTTCAAATCTAGGTGAAAATAAATTCCTACTCCTTTACGCTCGTTCAGTTTTGTCAGTTTTCAAGGAAATAACATCAGATTTAACTTGGAACGGAAAAATTTTTCAGCCTTTTGCAAGAATCACTTTTTTTTTTTTCGATCCCAGAAATCGATCCTGGAAATCGTGCCGTTCAACTTCAGAACACCCTGTATAGGTGAACAAATAAAACTATTTGATACTGGATATCAGTTAAGCAGTTTGGCTATGCATATAGTACTGGACCAGCAAAGAACAACATTGCTTTATGGTTAGACATGCCAGCCCTAAATAGACAACTGCAGTTTACCATATGACCGTGTACTTTCAACCACCTTTATGCACGTTATCCTTTTGAATTTAAGGGATGATCCTTATCAACTGTATTTTAAATTGGTGAACATCTGGTTGCTTACTTTTATGCGGCCATGTCTTTACATTACAGATTACATTGGGCTTATGGAGCTTCACTGGTCCAGTACGTACACTTACTATGCAGTCAAAGATTGAACAGCATTGTAAGTAAATTTTTGCAATGTTCTAAGGAAGCATATGTGAAGCTTCGGTGGTAACGAGAAAGAGAAAAAACACCTAATTAAAATTAAAAACTTCAAAAATGGTATTTTCTCAGACATGATTTTTTTTTAGAACTCAGTGAGAAAAGTTTTGAAAGCCGATGACCTCTCTTGGCTTCAATCCGATAATCAACACATAGGTAGTTGGAGTACGTACTTGCTGAATCCATTTGAATCCTCCGACGGGTTAACTATTGGTGATGGTTCGGAAGCATTTGTATTATCTAGCAATGCTAAAGGTTGTGCCTGAAAAATTAAACGAGTTTTATTCACAGTGTTGTCGAACATTGACAACGTAAGAAATAAATACGAGTACGACTGTGAAAAAAATTAATATGTGTTTTTTTTTTTCTCTCTAATACAAAAGAAAGCTAAACTTCTAACAAATTCATTTAAGATTAGCTACTTTCGAGACAAAATTTGACATAATTTTTTATTTACAGCTTACAGCCTGCTGTATGAAACTAAACCAAAATTAATCGTCGATCCATCGGACAGTTCGTAGAAGTATAGCTGTCAACTAAGGTTGTTTTTTGAGGCGGGTAAACACCCCAAATTTTTGAAATTTTAGCACTTACATAGATTGGTTTTCGCATGGTTTATAATTAAAATTCGCTTTCCAGGTTGAACGTGAACCAAACGATTTTCACATTTTGTTTTCGCACCCCTCCAATAATTTTATCAAGTCGACGCCATTGTGCGGAAACCGTAAACCTCAGACAAGCATTTCGTTTAGGCTACTCTCACACGTTTAACGGAATGATCAGTTCATCGGAATTTTATGTTGCAACATTTCATAATTTAAATAAATAAATTAGGAACCTAAATGGCAGAAGTGATTTCGCCCATTCCTGAACAAGGCGATTTTACACTACCATTTTTCGTACGCAGCGCTTTCATAAACAATTATTTTTTCCTAGCCTATATGATAGTGGCACTTAAAGACAACAAAATAGATTTTAATTCAAATGAAATTTCATAATCTGTCGTTTTTTAAAATTTGTGGAACACATTTAAGGCAATTTACGAACTCTTACCATTTAAACCACTGACATGAAGACTGAAGACTTCAGCATCTAAACATAAACTTAAGATTTTATAAGTATCATGAACCTGCGATTGTAGGTGAATATAAAACGCGAAAAATTTGCCATTTATCTAATTGCATGATACTTGCAGATAGCAAAATGGTAGAAAATGGAAATGCCAAAAATCACTTTTTTTCAAGAAAATTAAAAACGAAGGTTACATTGACTTCAGACCTAAGTGGTTGTTAATTCTTTTACATATACACCAGTTTATTAAATTATTAATGGATTCTTTTTTCTCCACCAAATTTAACTCATGATCCAACTCTGTCGGCTCTTATTTTGATTTTATCAATTTAAACATCTTACATTCCTCGCCTCAAATCTCTCCAATAAGTTTCTCAAAACAATACGTCCATGTACTTTAAGTCATGCAATTTTTTTTCTTAGGGATACATTAAATTGTAGGAATTTTTAAAATGTCGAAAATAAATTTAAATTTAAATTTAAAAGATGTCACAGGCAGTAGTAACACGTACTTTATAGGTACGGTGATATTCCACGTTTATGTTGTCACTAACGTTAGCGTTGGCCGAATTTCTTATTTCACAGTACTGCAAAGTAAATAATTGAAGTTAGTAATACGAAAAATAGGTAGCCTAGTGTCACTAAAACATACCTGAAATTATTTTTAAGAATTATAACAAATTACAAAATAAAATATACTTCTACCCGGAGCTGGGGAGAGAATCAAGAAAATGGTATAGGTATACCGATTTTTCGAATTTCAATACGATGGTTCAATGTGGTTAGCTGGTCAAAATCAAGAGAAAAATTATTTCTGATTTTTTCTTGAGCCAGAATTCACTTTGAATACTTATTCACTCTTATACGTGCAATTAAAGCAAGAATATTCTGAATTCCAACATATGACTATGGAATAATTATTCAGTATTTTGGTTTGAATCATCCGAGAAGAGTCTAAGAGTTATGTTTCCCATAAGTATAACGTACGTTACTGAACGTATTCGTTAAGAAATGGTTGTTTTCAAGAGTCTCTGAAGGAGAAGAGGAGCGTTGAACAAAAATATATGTCAAATTTTTTCGTAGGAAATTTTATGCTGTACAATGTTTTACTGAGCTATTTTTATCATAAAATTGAAATTGGAAGAGAAAAACGAGAAGAACCGAATTCTGTGGGATGAATAACTCCTCCTCAAAATTAAAAGAGTCCTTAGGGCACCCACCTAAGAACCGACGTAGTAAAGAGTTTTTGTGTTAATTTTTTTCTCCTCATTTTGATACTCATTTGACTCGATTACGTTACATAGGTACTTGCACTTAAACTTTTGTTTTTGTTTCTGTTTTTGTTGTTGTTATTTTGAAGAAATAACGGCACTTCTACCTCCACCCCTCTAATAAAAAAATAAAAAATCGCCACCGTCACCTGCTATTTTTTACCTGGAACACCTAAGAAAAAGCTGGCTACGCCACTGTATCATGAATTCATGGAAGTGTTAAATCATTAGTTAGCCAAGAAAAGAAAAGAAATTCCAGATAAACCAAAACTACCGGTTTTTTTTTTTTTTTTTAAAGTTTTCAAAGATTACCCTATCAAGCATAATAATCTCATCGTATTCGAGTCAATCTTACTAAATTACTATAATTCTATAGCTTAATAGTGTGAGTATCAGTTCATTATGAATCTCCTTGGCAGGTCTTTCAGGTCATCCTCAGAACCACCCAATAATGTTCGAAACTTTCTGGCGGATTTCTACATAATAAGATATAGTTACCCCATCAAATTTTAATTTGTTTATCGAATACGACAATATTACTCGTGTATAAAAACGTTTAAATGTTACATCGAGTATGAAGATAACTCAGGTTCTGCGTCAACCTCACAACTTGATTTGAACAAACGAAAAAACAGATAATGATTCTTAGTAAAAATTCGAACCCGGAAAAGAAATCCAAAAAGGGGAAGCGGAGAACAATATTGTAAAAAGTTTCGACTGAACTTTTTAAATATTACTTTTTATCAAAACATAGGTACATATATTTTAGGGTGCACCATAGATGGGGTTTTTTACAGCACATTTTCAAACAGAAAAAAACTACCGCCGTAATGTTAGTTTTAAAAAATTAGTTGACTTTTCTAAAGACAAGATGCATCGACTCGGACTATTCTAAAATGATTTTTTTTTTCTCTCTCTCTCTCTCTCTCTCTGCTGAGATTGGCGACAGCTGCTACACAATAAAACGCACCCAAGTGCAACGCACCGTACTCAGTTTTCTCGAATATTACTTACCGTTCTATTGGTTCGATCTTCAGTCCAGGCCACTTGAACATTAGGTGCATCGGGTGCAACTGCTGCGCTTTTCTGTTTCTTATGGTACTCATTTAGTATGGGTATTTTTGAATTTTTGTCGTAATTACTTAAAATTACTTCACGTTCAATCTGAAAATCCAGAGAAAAAAAAAATTTCAACTTATAAAAAACCATACGAACTTGAACACTGTTCGGTTCCGGATCACGGTGCAGGCACTGAGCCGAAGTTTTTCGCCAACCGTGTTCGTAGACAATATTTTTTTATGGAAATTCTTTGTTCACGTATAGTTAGGCTACACACTTCAAACACACACACACACACACACACACATGTATATATATATATACAGTAAAACCTCGCTAATAAGAAACTGACGGGGAATGGCAAAATTTTCGATTTAGGGAGACTTTAGAAGTAATGAGAGTTCGAATATCCCAGGTGAAAAGAAAAAAAATTCGTTTTATCGAGGTGTTTTTATTTTTTAAAGAAATACTATGTACCTATATCAATGTACAGTAGCCTACTAACATCAGTAAAGTTATCATGCTTCAAATTGTGTCTAAATATGTTCTTAAAAGATGATAAAATTTTCGTTTCTTCGTTCAAACTTCAAATAGGCAAGGTTTTAATATGAAAACGTTTGAATCTTCGAGGGTAGAGGGTTTTTCATGTGTTATTTCTTCGTATTACTGAGGGTGTTAAAATTAATATATATTTTTTTCGAATTTTAGAGGTTTTCCCAAGGGACAAGCGTTTTACTTCGGCCTACAGAGATTTTCGTATTAACGAGGTTCGATTTAATGAGGTTTGACTGTATACATACAGAGAGCTACGTATAATGAATTGTAACTACTGTATACGTGGTCTTCTCTTACCGGAAATTTGTTTGAATGCGTGTGCATTTGTTGTATTGAGGGAGTTGCTGATCCTGGTATACTGGCTGGTTCGCTGTACAGAGGCTGTGGAGGCATTCTGTACGGAGGAGGTGTCACTTTCAACGATCCTCCCGACGTGAGTTTATCGCCGTTTCCGTCCACTTCTGAAAGCAACAACCAAATTATTTCGTTAAGAATTAAATGATAAAAAAAAAAATTTTTTCAAATCACAAGTTATGAAGCGAAAAATATTTGACCACGTTAAACAATAGCTTTGTTTGAGCACTTATTGCAGTTTTTACGCAATAATCAAAAATTGCAGAAATGTGTTTGACCGCTTACAGCCATATGTTCGAGTGTTTTTTCTGTATTTAACAGTTTTCAGAATCTGCATTTTTAATTACAGTCCCGATCTGTTAAAATAAGTTGGTACTGCAATGTTTACAGATTTACAATAGTGGCCAAACTTTAAAGAATTTGAATCTTATTAAGCGTTATCAAAACATTTTACAAAATTTCATACAGTTATTCGACCATTAATCGCATTTATCAGCGAAATATACAAATGATGTAATCATCCGTACAGAAAATTGTTCAAGTGCTTCTTTCAGTTTTTTTGGAATAGGCGTAAAGTACAGTTACAGTAAAAACTATAATTTACAGTCGACTTTAAGTGCTTGAACAAAGCTAATGTTGTTCTTAGAAATAATTAGGTAACTGCAGGTCAAAAAGAGATTAAATAATGAAAGGTCTCAACTTGCTGCTCCATCGATGGAATCACATCTTTGTTGACTTACACTATTGACTATGAGATGCTTCATTCAGTCAACGACATACACCTTCTTGCGACTCAACAAGGGAGGTGGGCCGATAGGGGCCATTTTTCAAATACTTATCACACGCTTGAAAAACAAAAATTGTCTGATCTTTTCATTTTATTTTCCAATTAAGAGGGACAATAAAGTTTGTGAACCATTTCTCCAAAAAATAATTCATTAAAAAAATGATAAATCAGCGGTTAAACCGTTCAAAGTACTCTCCCTCTACACTAATGCATGACTCACCATTTGGTTTTTTTCAGCTTTCATTACAGTTTCTGTGGTGACTTTCCATAATTTTTTCAAAGACTCGCAACTGACCACATTTAATTTTTTCAATTTCTTCAGAGTGTTTACTTTTTGAAATTTTTTTACCTTTAGAAACAAAAAATAGTAGCAAAGAGTGAGCTCTGATGAATAAAGTGAGTTGTGCATAGTAGAGAGCTATTGTGGCCATTTTGCTAACAAGTCTCGTCCAGTGGAGGGACTGTAGACTGAAGCACTGCTGTGATGGCAAATACGGGATTTCTTCCTTCACAAAGTAATACTCTTTTTCAAATCCTTTCTCTTAAAAACCTTAAAACATGAATGTAAGCAGATAGAACCAAGTATTGAGAAACACTACCTTTCCATTAGTTGAGTTTCTGAAATTTACCACAATGTTATAGTTATTTTTTGTTTCCGTTTCCATCATTTTGGTTTCCATTTCCATTACAATTCCAGGTCTTATCAAAAATTTTTATCCAATTTTCGTTTCCCTTCAAAAAAATATTTTTCCTATGTATTATAAAATTTTCCAAATCCTGTTCAAATATAGATATATCGATATTTTTTCAATATTTGTCCAAAAACATTGATATTTTTTCGATATTCCCTCAAATATATCCGTATTTTTTCAAATTTTTTCCCTCCGATTAAAAATTAATCTAGTAAGAAATGGAAATAGAAACGATTCATCATTAAGTTTCCATTACATTTCTGTTATTGGTCTTGAAACAAAGTGTTTAATTGTTTCTAATTTGTTTTCAATCTCTAAAGTTTAGTGATTCCATTTAGTTTGGTTTCTAGAACAAAAAAGTATGGTTTCTATTTCCAAAAAATTTGATTTCCATTCGCATTTCTTAATTTCTGGGTAGAACTGACAAGTCTGTTCATGTAGAGCTAATTCTTTTATAATTCTTTGAAAGTTAAAAAAAAAATTGGCAAAATAATTGGATTTTGATTTTGAACACGCACTTTCTGTTTTTTCCTCATCCTTCTGCTTCCAACTCAATTCTCTACCATTTTGTTTCTAGATCGCCCTAATAGTAGACCATTCAGTTATTTCAGTTCTTATGATTTTGAATTTGAGGCTGATTTTGGCTAGTCCAAAACTGAAAAGTGTGTATCTTTCCTTTCAATAATAAACTAAGTTGTAATTTCACTCCTCCGCCACAGTACAATGGGCTTTTAATTTGCAGGGTTATGAATTTTCATAGAATCATTAGGAATGAATAAACTTCAAACGTACTATTCTGGAAATACGGTTTTTCTTGCACTTGATCCACTTTTGCTCTGAACCACTCCTACCTGTGAAAGTCAAAACTTTAATGGTTCGAGTAGGTTCATTTTGATTTAAAAAACAAAACATCTTTAAAGTAGGCGACCAAAGAACACTTGGTTTTTTCTTATGAACCATTTGTACATTGTAATCCAAGTTGTTTTGTCATGAGGATAATCACATTTAAAGATGAGCCCAAAAAAATATCCGATAAGGTACCTACCTACCTACCTGGTATTCAAAATAAAACAGCTAAATTTCTAACTATTGACATAAGGTTCGATAGAAGTTGAAAGGTGATAAAGTGATACTTCAACATATAAATATTACGTTTGGCGCTTTCCACACGGATATGAAGGACATGTAACCACATGTCAAATGCAACTTATTTTATTTCCATCATCGAATAATTTTTTTTATATGTACCCCCTTTGGCGTCGAGTTCATTTCCAGGCGTAATTTTGATCGGACGGTTTCGAAATTTGAAATACATCTTCGAATCCACTTAAGAAAGAATCCTATTGTTTTTTGTCCGGATAGGACCATAGTCCGTCCGTTGGGTCAGTTTATATGAATTTTTTATTGAATAGCGTACAACTTGCAATTTACAATTTTCAATCGATAAGCCCGAAATTTAGTATACGTATGTGCTTTAAGCCAAGAACAATACTTACTAATTTGGTGGGGATAAGCCTTACGGTACGTTTTGTATGGGCGATTTTGTTGCATTTCTGGCAGAATAATGGCTCTAAAAGGAGTCTTTTCAAGCTATAGTCATAAAATTTGGTACAGGTGTTGATTCAAAATATATCTAACCTGCTTCCAAATTTGTTTCCTATTGGTATTAAAATTCATTCCTTAATGCTGTCCGAGTTGATCATTTTTCATGTTATCCAAATAAAAGTTGTAATTCTCTTTCAATAGTCACAAAAGTTAGTGCAATCAGTACCTCCCGTACAAAGACCAAACCTACCAATTTTTTATTTTGATTGGTCAATTTGTTCCCAACTCCTATTTTACCCTTCTGATAATGATCATGAAAAGTTCAGTTTCTAGGCTTCATCGAGAAAAACACTCGTTTTAGCCTAAAAACAACACCATCTCAACAAAAGGTCAAATATTGCGGGATGACTGTACTGTATTCTCGAAGTGTTGGCATGAGTGGAAATGAGTGGAAATGAGTGCGGAAAACTTGGGACAGGTGGGGACTGCCATTCCACCCTTGTTACACGCTGTATGTTTTGTGACGAGTACCTGCGCACGACTTCCATAAACTGTATATTGTGATAAAACAAAATAATATTTACAGAGTGAGCAAGTGCAGCATGCGATTAAGTTATTTGCGCCCACTGAGCCACTGTTCTCGAGATTGACCATTTCGTACACTCTATTCGTAATTAACTCAAAAATTGTGTATTATGTGCACACGTGGCCACAAAAAAATGTGGGAGAAGGAACCGAAAATTATGGTAATTTATAATTTTACCAGTCGATTATTTTAATAATTTTTTCCCAAAATCATCAAATTGGTATAAATTTTCCAAAAATTGCGAAGGTTACCGTAGCACGCCAGCACCTCGCCCCTCCCACCGAATTCACACCGATTAATAAGGCACCCGTAGAAGTTACGTCAGAATAATATAAACCGATATTTTGCCTATTTTGGTCTTCATCTTGATTTACATCGAAGCTAACCTGCAAATTGTAGCACAGAATTCCAGCACGGAGCTGGAACCAATCTGCTGCAGTATGAATTGCGTTTTCTCAAACGTTTTACACGACGGACGGTGGTTGCCATCGAAGTCCATCGTCGATAGGTCAACGACGCAGGTTTACGATCAGTATGAAAGTTTTAAAAAGTTCAGCGCAAAGGTAGTACCAAATGAACCGACGGACAAAAAGAACGACAACGAAACACAATACGCACACACAAACCATAAATTTTAAACAATCAAAAAAAAACGACGAAAACGTAAACACTTCACGCCAATAATTTACTCTTCATAATTAACAGCCATCTTCGAATGTCGTACGACAATGCCGGATAAAAAAGCCGCACCGGTCTCGTATTGTAGAACAACAAAAGAGCACGTATCAAAAGGAATTAAATGTGGATGAAAAATGAAATAATGAAAGGGAAAAAAAAAAAAAAAAACAGTGTTTTTCTTCAACTAGAAAAGAATTGCACCGTATTTATAGCAAACCGGTATTGCGCACGGGCTCAAATAAAAAACAAGAATGAGCCTGTATAATAGATTTCGATTTTTTTTTTTTTTTTTTTGTCTTAAACACTTATCGTTGGGGGAGGGGGTCGAGGGTTAAAACAAAATTACAGGAAGTTACATGTCATGGACTACTGAATCTTCATATCTTCGTACAAAGTCTTTTATCGAACAGATAGAGAAAAAATACAACGAAAAGGAGAAATTATTTCAAGGTAAAAAAAAAAAAAAAAAAAAAAAAAACTTCCATGGAGGTAATATTATGGAGAAGGTGGAGCCATCCAGAAGTTGAGGTGTAAGGTATAATTCTGGGGAATAGTATCGTCCGCATTTAATTATCCTGATTATATTCGTCGACGTACGGTCAAAGAGTTAAAAAACAAAAAACAAAAAACAAAAAACAAAAAAAAAACAATAAAGAGAAAAAATAGGTATATACGGTTCAGATAATATTAGAACGCCTCTTATAGCTTGAAGAATTGCAACGGTATCTATGGAGTACAAATATTAGGTAGGTATGTGAGAAAAAAATGTTGAGCAAAAAAACACTATATATATAAGATCTCACGGTAGTAATTAGCTAAAATAACAACAATATTTGCTTTTTTTTTTTTATTTTTTTTTTTTTTTTCATTCTTAATTTCTGTCTTTCTTTAGGCACTTCACACCAAAATATAAGGATTATATTATGGTATCTACGTATAGGTACCCAACGGGTACCATACGTAAGTACTCATCTTTCAAAAACTTTCTTTTCATTATCTAATTTGCAGACGAATAAAATGCGAAATTTCGTTTCAGATTTTCTATACAACATCCATTGTTTTTGATGGCAGTTTCGCAGAGTTTCTTATAATGAGAAAAAAAAAAACCAGCGCAGCAAGCCTCACTAGAAAAAGTAGGTTTCGAGAGAAAGAATTATGAATTTTGTCCAAAGAGTAGAAAGACAACTGAATGAGAACATAAGACATCACAAACTGAACTTCACAACAAAACAAATTTGAACAATGCCAGTTCTAATCCCGTTGAAACTCTCCGACACCATCAAAACAAACTATGGCCCAGTTGGTTAAACTCAAAGACAGAATTCTGGTGATAGGTGTATAGGGGTTGGAATCTGCAAAAAACTGGGGTGAGGAGGAAAGAAATTGACTTTTTAAAATGATTCTGATTTTCTGAGGCTGAAAAAAAAATTTTTTTCCGTTTCAAGCTTGAAAAATGGATTTTTTAGGCTGTTATCTGAAGAGTAAAATAGAGAAAATCACACTGAATGACTTATAACTTAGGAACAAATTGATCAATGGAAACCAAAATTTGTAGGGCTTGCCTTTATGTCAAATGGGCTGTTTGTACCGAATTTAGTGAATAGGATAAGAATTGCAAGTTTCGGTGAGTGAACATCAAAAATTAGCCCCTCCAACAGCTCCAGGGCATGAACCATAAGACCAATCGCTACCAAACTTGAAAGAGTATTAAAATATGTTTAAATTAATGTCTATACCTAATTTTGTGACCTTTGCTTCGAAATTACATTTTTTAGAGCTATAAAACTGCTAAAACTGCAACATAGTCGTCCATTCCTGACGTTTGGTGAAACCAATTTTCCCCAAATTCGATTTGTCTCATCCTCGACTTAATACGAACGTTTGGTCCAAATTTTATGACCATCGAACAAACATTACACCTTGTATCGTGTTAACAAGAATTTGATATTACATACATACGTACGTACGTACATATATACATATGAATTTTTAAAAATGGTGCCAAAATGCAGGGCCTTGCCTAGATTTTTTTCCCGCCCTGCAAACTTTTTGACACCCTCCCATTACCTAAATCAGAATGATATTCTTTGTCGTCGTCCAGACGATGTATCGGACGACAACAATGTATTATATTGTTGTTGTTTTTTTGGTTAGTATGGCCGCCTTGCACTCTGCCACCCTGTGCGAACGCACAGATAGCACGTACCTAGTTACGGCCCTGCCACAATGTTCCTTGGGTCATGAAACGAAAAACGTATTTACTCCCACCCCTGGGTCCTTCCATGAGCACAAATTTAATAAGTAGATTTTCGTGGAAAACCTACTTAAAAGACGAAACCAGAAAACTTTTTTTTCTTACTTACTATTTTATCACGATATAAGGTAATTTGTTGAGCTTGCGTGTTTCGCAACGAATATCTGCGCATAAAATGGACAGCCCTCACGTGCTTCTTTATTATTGTGTTCGATGGGAAGCCTCGAGGCAGACCTGGGTATGCAGTTCATCTCGAGTTCATGTCGATGGATTTCGTCACAAGTTTAGGCACCTACTTACATACCACGTAATATATGAGGCTCATTTTGGACACGAACGTTTTAAAACTACACCACAAAATGGATAGAGGCCACGTCTGCGGGTAAAACCGTCACTCCTTCAACTGCACTTGCCGAATAGACGGAGTTTAAATTTCAGAATCGAAGGTGCCACTTACGACATAATATTTTAGCCTGATAACAACGCACAAAGAAGGTTAGATCTCAGTACGAAAATTTAAGTATCGTCCTAACGTTCAAACGTAGTTCACGAGCAAAATCAAGAATACGTGGGTTAGAAATTTTCCAGGCTCGAGGGGGTGAGAAGGACATTTTTTTTTGTTTCTTTTAAAAGCGAATTTGAAACATTTTTCTTTCGCTTTATTGGCGAAAAACGGTACAGTTTTTCTTCAGCCGAATCAGTCCAGGTACGTAAGGTCGGAAAATGAAATTGAAAAGGATTTAATAGGCCTACCCAGCGAAGGAATGTCGACCGAGATAAGTGCGATGAAAATTCTCCACCCCATACCCGGCGCTTTCACCAGGGAGGACACTAACGTACGAAGAATTTTAATTGTTTCAATTTTCCACGATGACTATAATCAATATAAAATAAAATTAATTCAGGCTCAAGAGCAGTGTAGGCTACATACAATTTTGAACAAACAAATTTCTATACTTTTTTCTCAACTGTCATAGAGGCTGAGATAAAAGGTAATAAAGAAGAGTAGGTATATATAGAGAGAAAAAAATTGATTATTTGTTTTATTTCATTATTAGGAAGCTGGAGATGAACGTAGACGTAAAGATGGCTGAAGAAAGTGGCGTAGGTACTGAGATTTTTCATTAGTATCCGGTATATGCGTTAAATTCCTTGTTTGCTCATACATGGTGTCCTCGATAATAGAAACAAACTATCAGAGAAATTAGGTGAAGACTGGCATTGAATAGGCTTACGTATATGTCGTGGAAGCAACAGATAGTACTGAGTTAAATACTTGTAGGTTATGATAATAGCGCAACGATGTTGTGTCGTGTCTTTTGATAAGTGGATGAATTATGTACGTTCAATTTTGTTCTATCAAATCGGCAGTAAAATTCGTCTGTTTTCGCTGCAGAACTCTCTCCAGTGAGAAGATAAAAATAAAATTGAAGAGCATAACCTAGGGCACAATGTGAGACCAGGAGTTACCATTTACCATGATTACACATTCAAAAAACTAATTAAGCATACGAACAGGAGGAATCAAAACAATAAAATTTCATTTTTGTTTTTCAAATTATCTCGAAAAAATGGCCTTAAACACCATTCGGAAATGTTTGGAAAATGTTGAAAAACATGTGATCTTTCAAAAAGTCTCTATACTTTGTTTCTCTATCCGCCTTTGTTTGTCCATAACTACGGATAAAAAACAAAAAATTAACCAAATTGCAAGTCATGTCATTTGGTAATGAAAAAATTTTTAAATTTCTTCATATTTTTTTTTGTACATTAATATAGTTTGCGAAAATTTTTCCGCTTTGTACAATTCGTCTACCTACCTACTTATATAGAAATACATTGCCTATTGATTTTCAAATTTTTTGAACATCATTTGGATGACACTAAGGATGAAAAATTCTCATGAACGAGAATCCAAAATGGTGAACTAAATTTTAGTCGAATGAAATTTCTATTTTTCAGCTAAGACATCTGTATTGAAAACATTTGGTAAATTTTTGGACAAAAATCATTTAATCAAATAGTAGCACCAAGTGGGACGGAGCCCAGACCTTAGTGGATTCGTGTGAACACCAAATCTGAAATATTTAAGCATTTAATTGTTGAAAAACACAAATTTTCGTTCTTACGAATTTCCTAATTTTTCATTACTAAAAAAAAAAAGAAAATATAAAAAAAAAACCTTTGGACATGCTGACAGAAAATTTCAGTCATCAGAGCGAGTATAATAGTAGGTTTTTGTTTTCAAAAATGTGCTAGAAGAAAATCCTTTTTTTCCAAATATTCTCCTCTTGCAGGCCCCTTTCCTACACAATTTTTAGTGTGCCAACATCTCAGCACTCAGTCTATGGTAGGTGAAAATTACAAGTGTAACTACGAGTTAAATCGTGGTCGTGTGCATGCGCAATGCGCACACTCACCACCACACTATTATGTTTACACATCTGTCCTTCATGAGTATAGCCTCAGCAGAACTCACACGCCTTTTTTTTTGCCCCATCTTTTCTTTTCAGAAACTTTCAGAGTCGATTAAGAAACAATTCGAATAATTTCAAGTTTTTCGTTTTATCGATGAAAATCTGTCGAAAACAATCCGTGGTTAGCGTCTTAGCGAACTGTTTTTAGCCTAACTCTAGGTACTTAAGCCTGGTTCACACGTATCTAGTTTTTATGCTACTAGTCCTGCTACCAGGATACTATTCTGTTAACAGCTGAATTCACTATGCCGTTTTAACCATTGAAAATCAACTTAAACTTGTCAGTTTGCTATGAGATTCTTACATAACTCTGCCAAATTAAATAGCATAGTGATTTCAACTGTTAACACAATAGTACCCCAAGTAACTGACTGGTAGCTAGAAAATTAGCCAATTGTGAATCAGGCTTTACTACATTCAGCACTAATTTCCTAAAGGAAAATCAAAAACGTTTCTGCAGATAAGCTTTAAAATGCAATCGACGATATTTTCAGATTACCCTCGTTGGCATCTATATTTATTTATTTTCAATGAATGTTAATGACAACATACATGACGACAGCGACGAAAACAAAATTCAATTTAACGAATTTTTCGCAACCAGTTTTATCGATGCACGTGGATCACACATCCAAACATTTATCTGCCTACCTCACAAACGAAAAAAATTCATTGGCCACCAACAGACGACAACTTAATACGAAAATAGGTATTTTCCAAATTTCAAACGAGGGTTACAATCGCAAAAGATCATAATTATTAATATAGGACGTAC
This sequence comes from Ericerus pela, assembly GCA_011428145.1. Lineage (NCBI taxonomy): Eukaryota > Metazoa > Arthropoda > Insecta > Hemiptera > Coccidae > Ericerus > Ericerus pela. The sequence goes on from WOFM01000464.1 coordinate 1,837,561, forward strand.
CTGGTATACGCAAGGACATTTTTTTTAATTTGGCAACATTGCTGTTCCGTTTGAATTATAGGTACCTACTTACGTAAATACAACTTCATCATCTGCCAAGAAACTGAGAAAGAGAAAAAAAAAAGAAAAAAAAAAAGGAAGTTGAAGGTAGGAGAGAAAGAAAATCAACGATTTATTTCACGGTACAACAATAACAGGTGGGTTGCAGGAAACCGACGTACTGAAGATTATACTCCATAACGCATATTATTATTATACTAACACACAGTATAGGAATATAGGCAGTACCTATACAACTAAAAACTGGTTGAAGTGGTAAAATAATACACGCTGGTTCTTTGTAGCCAAAGCCACACAACCATCACGTAATAAATGGCCTAACACGTTATTCTGACGACAACAAAGAAAACAACGACAACAACAACAAAAGGATTATAGCTTCCGTTTTATCAAACATACACGCAGCACGGCTATGTGCGTTGCATTTGCAACCAGATTTGCCTGCAAATACGCTATCTGCAAAATCGGATACACGTGACCAGAGTGCAGTTTCGATGAGGCTAGAAGGTAATTCACTGCATTGTGCGATAACCCAAAGGCATCCGTATAACACGAGTACAATTCGAATGGTTTCTTTAAATTTCAATGATTAAGATGTCTTGATATATTGGTTTGATTGTATTACCATGGTCAGCGAACAGGTTATGCAACAATAGGCTACTGATAACAGCTTAACCCGGCAGTCAAAACGCACCGTTTTCGAGCACTTGAACATTTTGGCCGAGTACTCTACGCGAATAGACAACACAGTGTAGTGGTCAGAGTAGACTGCTTGTTGATAAGAGGGTGAATAATTTTTACGCAAAATTTGAGTGGAAACACAAAAAAAAAGAACTCTAGCGCAGCAGGCACCACACTATAAAATTTAGGTTTTCAAATACCAGCTAATTATAGCGAGTGAAACACCTTTATATAAATGAAATCCCAAGAGAGAATACTAATTTTCACAGTTAAAATGATTTTCACTTACGAAGGTAAAAAAATGAAAATTTTAAGTTAATGAGGTTTTTCACTTGTAGAGTAGAAAGAATGAAGATTTCTTACTTAACCCGGTAAAGACTGAAGACAAAAACCCTACCGCTGCAAGCAATCCTGGAAAATGTAGGTTTTCGTTACCCAAAAAACCTGAATAATTAAATAAATAAATAAATACACAATAAAAATATCGAAAATAATTTCGCGTAATTGAGTGTAAAAATTACTTTTACAACATTAAATGTCAAATAAATTCATAATGAATTCAATAAGTCAGTCGCTAATCCTACCTATATTATCAAATATATATTTAGCAAGTAAAACATTCAAAGTTGGTTGCAAACATAATTTTCAGTTTGTTGGAGTAATTATAATATGATTTGATGAAACAAAAAATACAATAAAAAAAATGAAAATATGAAAATTATTTGGAAAAATGGTGGATAAATATTACGTTTAAAACAAAGTGTTAAGGAAATTCATAATGAAGTGAAACAATGAAGTCTATTACGAGCTTATAAAACACGTAGATACGCAAGCTAATAAATGATTGCTTATCAAATCAAATAAAAACAAACCTGCTTTCGACCAGCTTCTTTGGTTCATCAGGATTTTATATTCTTTTCTTACCGATAGTTTAGGATTTTTCTAAATCAAAAACGGTTTGAGACAAAATTTTTCAGAATGATGGAATATAATATATTCAATGTCTGTATCAAATTTCTGGACTGTTGGTTAAAAATTACGTATTTGAGAACCATTTAAGCCCCAAAAATGAAACATAATAGGATATAATAGACAAATCATAAAGGCGATTAGGACCAAAATCAATAGGGCTTATCTTTGTGTAAATCCAAATATGTATACCAAATTTCAAGACTATCGTATAAAAATTTCGACCTGTATCGTGTTTAGCCAAAAAAAAATATATATACGTATAAAATTTCAAGCAATAGTGCCAAAATTTTCCTAAGATCATGAGTCGAAAAACGACTAACCCTCACCTCTGGGTCTTCATACAAGATCAGTTTTAATTTGTAGTTTCTTTGGAAACCCACATGAAAATTCTTTCGTTAAAGAGCTGTTTTACTCACAGGGAGTATTCAGTTGTTTAGATGAATCTCACTTATAGAGGTTAAACGTTGAAGAAAATAAATATTGCTAATTATACAAGCACTAAACTTTTTTTCACTCATCAAGGTATAGTTTTTTTGGCTTGAAGAGGTAAATTTACATTGAAAATTGGTCTGGTGAAGGGAACAAAACTTATTTTGTACTTATGGAGATTTCACCCTTAATGAGGTTTCACTTATCGAGGTTTTACTGTACTATCAAAGTTGGCAACACGTTAGTAAGTATAGATCAGTCATAAAGTTTGATCTAAATCATGGTCCAGTCGTCCAGATTATCTCAAAAATTGATCTATTTCTATGATTTAGGTAACAGTTTCGAACTGATTAACGAACGATAACCTAAAATCATCTAAAATTATTTGGGCCTATCACTTGGTGTTATTGTGAATTGGATATCCTATAATTACTATACAGAGTTATTATACCAAACAGAACATTTGAAGAGCGAAAGTTCTACCTAAGAATGTTGTCAAGGAGACTAAATTTTCTTCAATATGAGGTGGGTGCTTACAAAAGAGCCAGGAAAAAAAGGGATTGTTTTTGGAAAAGAATAAATCGGCATCTTTAGGAGCAAATTACTCAACGCCCTTTTCCCGTGGAGAGTTTATTCTCGTTGGAAATTTCAATGAAGGCTCAATGATATCGTGAATTTCAAGGCACAGCTGAAAATTTGACTAAAATCACGAGAAAATAAAATATAAATACCGACGTATTTATTTTTTCTTGTTTTCGTCAGTTTATCGAATTTGTTGCAGTCGATTCCTCACAATCAACGGGTAGAGATAAGAAAAAATTTTTTTTTTTCGAAACGAGGCAACACTAGCTTTCACCTGGTGGAATTCGAAGAACCAACCAGAAAAGTTAAATTTCAAAATTACTTAGGCTAGTTTAGCATAATTTTAAAGCTTCATGAAATCCAAAAAATTCGTAATTACTTCCACCCAGAATTTGGTTTCCAAAATTTTTCATTTTGAATATTGGCAACGAGTAGCCACGTTACAACCATTCTTCTCTTTTTGTCCGGCATAAAGATGAGTTTGAAAGTGAAAAAGAAGCCACATGACCAATAGACCAATAATTCTACATATTTCCGTACGTTAGTCAAGAATTTGCCTTGTTCTCGACCGGTATTTGGACTCGAATAAAGATGAAGAAAATTATGGCATTGCACAGTTTATAATATGTCGTGAAAAACAGAAATGGCTAACATTTTAACCGTATTATGATCAGTTAGATACCAAATCATAATTCATGCTGAAATAAGGCCACTATCTCTACGGGTTTAAAATATAATTCGCAAAAAAAAAAAAAAAAAAGTTACTTTTTTTCAGGCAAGAAATATAACCACCTGCGACGATTCAGAATGGTCAAAAATTATCACAAACAAAATTTAACGCTTGTATGTGCACGAATGAGAAAAATCATAATACGAATTTTTTTATGGCAAAATATACATTTTCTTAATCTTTGTTTTCGTCATCATCTTTTTTCTTTTTTTCTGAAGAAAATCATTTGCATAATTGAAAACTTTCAAATTTTACTAACAACTTACATACCGTGGTACCAGAAATGTATAGCCTGCTGCCAGTATATTAAGTAAAATATACTATACGTATTAATTTTTACACAAGTTTATTGGTAACCTCTATTCTAAACGGGTCTCCATTGACGTCCTTCGGTTCCGACATAGGTAGGTACTTATAAAACTATTCGAGTGAAAAATAGTTTCTGCTTTTGTCATGCTATTTAGCTGTGAAGGAAATTTTCCATTCGGTAGATCCGATAAAGGGTAACCCCCCAGATACGTCAAATGGGAACCATTTCGTGCTAATTATTGTTTTGATGTAGCGTGAAAACTGCCAACTCATTGTCTAAACTTGGTCATCCAGCAGGCTAGTCGTAACATTGACTCACGAACTGATTTGCAGACTTGATGATTTTATGAAAAACGAGAACAGGCACCGTTATTTGACTGAAGTGATGGTGAAGAGGAAAAAAACTAGTGGTCGTTATCAGTGGCTGAAGTTGATTACAATTAATGTGATAACATTTTCATATTATTTTACTTTAATCCATCGATGGATTCTACTCGATTCACCGACGATTTTCTTCCAGTAAATATTTTAGCTACTTAATATATTGATAAAAATTCGATTTCGATGTTAAATGGGAAATACATGTAAATAAATATCGATCTGGTTTATAAAAATTCGATATATAAAAAAATCTATATGTTTCGATGTTAAATGGAAAATGCATGTAAACCAATATCGATATTTTATCGATGTGTGAGAAAAAATTGTTGAGACCACCAATCCTTCTCCCCTCTCACTCCTGCGAACACACGATCACATATCATATACATTTATTTATATCTATTCGCGACTACACTGTTCCACCACTTCTGCCGCTCATTCGTTCGTTTCCGTTATCGTTCGTTCATTACTCGAAAAATGTAGTTTGCTTAAATTATGTAACTTCTTAAATAAACACTCGCTTCTTGGACGTAACTTCACTTAAATCTTTCTTTCTTGTTACAACTCCGGTCCTCATCCTCTATAAAAATAGGAAAATAAAGAAACATCGAATTTGAAAACAGATCCCATATAGAAAATAAAAATGTTATCACATTAAAAACATACAAACGTTACCCTTAGAACCCTGTTTCATACCTATATCCATTAAATTTCGTCGATAATGGTTGTGCCTTGAAAATTTGCTGAAGATATTTTCCATCTGAGAATGCAGTTTAAATTTCAATGACAACTTATAAACATTCATCGATTTAGAAGAATGGTTTTAAATTAAGGGAAAAAACTGTCGAGTCTTTTCCAGTTACGTAGGTATACCTATTTGCAAGGATGAAATTGAATAGAAATAAATAAAAATTAGTCTTGTTGCGGAAGATATTCTATGTTTAGAATATTTCAACAAATGAGATAATTCTTTTGTTTTATCTCTTTATTTGATTCAATTCGAAATACTACATTACATTTTTAATAATCACTATACGTTTTACTTAAAATAATTGAAACCTGGTACTTCGATAACAACTGGTATGGACCTTAACTTTATGGTTCGGCTGGTGACACAGGAATGAATTTGTCTTCAAAAGAAGAGAATACATTGCCTGTAATTTCATTGTCATCTCTTCAAATTGGCCGACCTAAAATAGGTGGTGTAACATCGGAACATCTGCCAAATATGATTACTCTTCATTGTCAGCATATTTGGTGATGTTCATCCGTGAGAAGTAGGTATCATATAGACAGCTATTATTCCAAGAATTAGGAATAAAGGTTTTCTATATTTTGTTCGACACGTTTTTGTAGACAAACTGAATTGTCTGCAAAAAAGGTGATGTAACAGCTTTGCTCTTTATGCCTTATGGCAAAAAAGTGTGGGTTCTAGATTCTGTCAAGAGTGAGAGCTAAGTTTAAGCTTGAATTTTTAAAATCTTTCAAAAACAATTGTTCCGTCCTATTTTTCTTCGAACAACCTATTATCAGAGGGAACTAAAGGTTCTGTAATTCTCCTTATAAAGAACAGAAATAAGTATTATGTTCTATTTTTTTACTATCATTTCTGATCCAATTTTGGACAAATAAGATGTAAAAAGAAAGCAAAAACTAGATAATTTTTTTTTTTTTTGTAAGTTCACCAACATACTCGTAAACATGATGTCAAAAGTTTGACTGATGGCTAATACTATACAAAAAGAATGATTTTTCCCTATAACCTGACATTGAAAATAGCCTTATTGTTAGTCAAACAAAAATTTTTCTCCCACTTTTGTTTTATTTTAACTGAAAATTACATTCTAATGTGGATAATGATAACTTATTCACCTGCATTGTCGAACTAATAATATTTCTCAGATTTATTTGTGTTCGATAAAATATTTTTCTATGAATTTACGTACAAAAATCATACAGTGTTTTCACTGGCCTAAGAAATTTGAAAAAGTTTTTCCACAGTGCTTCAAAATCATGCTTTATCAAATGTACTCAATTAAAAATACGTCAAAGGTGAGAACACTCGGCTACCAGAAAGTAGAAAATTTTCTCAAAAAATGAAATATTAAGGACTTTTTTAGCTGGTCTGCTTGCAAACGGTGTATTTAACTTCTAAATGTTTAGAGTCACAAGCGATTGAACAGTAGCCCAGGAAATCAATTAAGATGATATGCAATTTTTTATTGAGATATTTTATAAAGATTATAATTTATGAAGACCGTAAATTTTGTATTTTGCACTTATTTAAATCCGACCTCATGGAGTTTACTGCTCTCCACAAGTTGTCGAATGGAATATATGAAAAACTAGCCATTGAGAAAACACAAAAAATTTTTTGACATACATTCATCACAGTGCTTCGTTACTTTTGCCAATATTATGCTGCTGGCAGTAGCTGAGGAATGAGGATAGTGTCTGCGGTAATCAAACCCCTAAAAATAAATTTTGTCAACTATCCCCCTGGCCTTTAAAAGATAATCTCAAGTTAGGTTGTTGCCGAAAAATATTTTGTCACCCTTTCCACCAAAAATTGTGTTCTGGCTATACATCATTGGCTGATAGTATTCTCCTTAAAGAGTTAGTGAGATGGTACCGTTGGTGATTGCTGAAAACAAAGTAATTTCTGTAAGAAGCACTTTCATACGTCTTAATTGGCTGTATTTAAGAACACTAATTACTCAGATACCTAACTCTTATGAACGGATGAAGAAATAAAATTAATTTAAATTGTTTGTATTTTTAAGGAACTGATTCAACAAATTCTAGAGAATCTGTACTTTAATGTTAATAAATTAATAATGAATTATATTGTAGATAATTATAGGGTAAGATTGCCAAAATTGTACCACTTTTCAGTTTAGCTGCCCATAATGACAAAAATAATGTTTTTAAAATCTCTAACAATATATTTTTTGATTTTTAATATCCTTACTTCTATTATGTTTTCATTCACACTAGCCACACTCAAATATTGTCAAAATTACAGCTGATTTTATTAGCAATCTGCAACTAGTTTCCTAAATTGTACCTGTAATATTTTTTTGTTTTTATATTTTAATTTATTGCGTTGGTTTTATTTTATTTTTATTTTTTATCATATTTTTAATAAATTAGTTGTAATAGACCAGTCACTATGTTTTGAAATACATAACAAAAAGTGATACAATTTAGAAAACTCATCACTCTTATCATGAAACAGTGTTCACTTCTAATAACACTTAAATTTTCCATCTTCAAACTACAATTATAATTAAAATTTTCAGGAAATATGATAAAGAAGTTTTGAATTCAATTAAATTAATAATTTTGAGAGCTGAAATGTTTTTTGCAAGCGTAAGCTTATTAAAACAATGTGATCAAATTATTTGTCCTTGAGTATGATTTTTTTATTGAGCCTGTAAAAAGGGGAGAAATGATTATATTCAAAAAATTTTTGGTTCCCTAGTGGTGATTTGTATTTAGTTTCATTATTCATCACATGAATCAGTAAATGACTCTCCCATTTTTTAAATATCAGCAGTGGTACGATTTTGGCAACCTTACCTTAATTGATTACAGAATTAATGATTAATTTTATTATAAATTGATTACCTAATGAATTATTCTTTCATTATTCATTCTTTGATTCAATGTGTGAATTGTCAAAACATGTTTTATGAAATTATCGAAATATAATAATCGATACTTAGCCACATCACTGCTCAATTAACTGAGCAAGCAAAAATCCTGCTGCAACATCATATATCGATGAAGCTTATTTAAATTACAATTTTTGTCATCTCTTCTTAGTTTACTCATGCCTTACATGTTTTTACCCAGTTTACTTGCAAACAGGGTGTTACAATTGACCTCAGAAAAGAGTTAAGGATGGGGATGATGAAATTATCCATTTTGTGAGAAAAGAGAACAATTATGGTGCCATTTTCCCATTTTGACTAAATATTTTTTCAAGTATATATGTATATATATGTATATATATATATATATATATCGCCCAAAATTTCGTGTTCCTGGTTTTGAGAAAACAACTGAGTGAATAAAGCTGAAATTTTTACAAGAGTTATTTCTCATTAGAGCAGGTCTGAAAGAAGTTTTTTGCTTATTGGTTAATTAGTTTCTAAGAAAACTGGAAAACAAAAAATTCTTGGAAAAATCGTTTTTTCGGAATTCTGAGAAAATAACAAAAGGGATCGGGCTGAAATTTTCACGATAGACTTTCCTTATGCCAGTGCAAGTTTTTTGGAAGTTTAGTGCTTATTAATTGAGTAGTTTCCGAGAAAACTGGAGAAGAAAAATTACCTACTGAAAAAAAATTTGTGTTCACAATTTTGAGAAAACTACCAAACAGATGGAGCTGAAATTTTTGCAAAAGATAGCTAATATATGGAAGCAGCAGGTCTGAAAGAAGTTTGGTGCTCATCGGTTCAGTAGTTCTCGAGAAAACTAAGAAAAAAAACTCTGAAAAAACAGTTTTTAGCGATAAAACATCGATCGATCGATATTTTTGTTAAAGATGTGAATAATTATCTATAGTTTTTTACAATTTCTTAACCTGAAACTAGCAATAAAATATCAATAGCTATCGATAAATGTCGATATAAACATTATAGAGGATGAGAACCGGAGATGTAACAAGAAAGTAAGATTTAAGCGAAGTTCCGTCCAAGAAGCGAGTGTATTTCATAGAAGATACATAATTTAAGCAAAGTACATTTTAGAGCAATAAATGAATGATAACGGAAATGAACGAATGAGCGGCGGAAGTGGTAGAACAGTGTAGCCGCGAATAGATATAAATAAATTATGTATTTGTGTGATCGTGTGTTCGCAGGAGTGAGAGGGGAGAAGGATTGGTGGTCTCAACAAACATAGACCTACTATCGATATTATTTTTCAATTTTTTCAAGTAAGTTCTCATTCTCTCTCTCTCCGTTTACATCCACATCTACATCTAAATCTACTTCTCCATCTCTTCCTCATCTCTTTTTCTATCTTTATCTCTATCTCCATCTACAAACTGGGTTTTCTAGCGAAGCATTGCTGCGCCAAAGTTGTTTCCCTCTACTTTTGCTACATTCCTCTCCACAGAAAATTCATAAATTTTTCTTCTTATTACCTTCTCAGCCAAAAACAGGAGAGTATCTTTGTGATAAATTTTTGGAATGCGGATAGTTGAGAAATTATCTTGAAAATTTTAATTTTTTATTTTTTGTCCCCGACAAAATCTAGTAATCTGCATTTCTTAACATTCGGCATTTTGTCGTCGACTATTTTCGTCTTGTTCCTCCCCCTTCACACCTTACCAGATGTCATCTAGAAAATCGTTCAACTTTCTACGTGTTACTCGAACGCTTGTTGACAAAATCAACGAAACGTGTCCAGTCTGTAATATAACCCGCATAGTATAATTTCGAAACGAAGAACGTTTCGTTGGTTACTGTATGGGCTGAATGAAAACTCAATACATTCCAAATCGCATAAATTTAATTCTTTTTTTTTTTTTTTTTTTAAGAAAAAAAACACCGATTTTACGCCATAGACGACCGAATATTCGCGGTGAAAATAACGAATTAAATGGTTTCAAAAAAAAAAAACAAAAAAAAAAACTGGTTTAAATTTCCTTCTCGTTTCTTTTTATTATGACTGCGTTTGTTCTCCATGTCTAAGGTCGTGTTCTGGTGCACCGTCTAATTACCATAAAATTGGATTCGTAGAAATGAAGGTGCGTAAGAAAGTGCACGCCACTGTGGATATATATACCTACGATAATACATGCGATCCGTGTTCGGTTTTTTATTTTTATTTTTTGAAAAATTTTTCATTGACAGCGACGTCAAACAGAGTTTAATTTCCAGTTGAGGAGTACCACCTTCGATACGGGTATTCAAGTAGGAGGTGTGTACCTGAGAATGATTTTACGAAAGGTAAAGGTTTACGTATATAGTGAAAGCATAATATTGTTCGCACAAATAGAATTCGTTGTGCGTGGCACTCTTTAGTATAGGTACTTCCAGTGCGGCAGTATACTGAAACGACCACCGCAGAAACAAAAATCTAGAAAAATGCAACCGTGAATGATTCTAAATAAATACTTAACACGCGTATACAAATAGGGCTGCGTTTATAAAACTGCAAAAATGAATATTTTCCCCCTTTTAGAGATCGTACAACAGCTATGTTTGAAGGTTTTGTTTTTTTTTTGTCCAATATTTTTCAAAAAAAAAGAAGAAAAAAAGTATTTAAGTTAAGAAGTTAATTCGAAATACAGACAAATATTTGTTTTCTCCTACCAGTTACTATACATTTGTTGATCCGTTCGAACTTTGGTCCACAGCATTAGTCGCTTTTGAGAGTGAACACGTGAATAGCATTAAATCAAGTACTTACTTTTTTTTTTAATTAAACTCTCAAATGGGACAAATTTAATTCGAAAACATAAGTACCACATAAACATGTGGTTGTTACAATAAATTATTATACTAAAGCCAGTCCCACACGACACGTGTATTTGACGAATGTTATTTGGCGAATATTTGGCCCAAACATTTGCCTCGCCGCTTTGCGGCTCCTACACTACACCACGAATATACAAACTTCACGATTCACAAATATTTGTTCACATGAACATTATTTACCGACAACTGCCGGAACCTGGACAAATGTTTGCCGAATGTTTGGCAATGCCGAACATTCGCATTGGCATTTCTCCCACATGGTGCGCAAATGCAGACAAATGTCGAATGTTTTCCGAATACACCGGTCGTGTGGGACTGGCTTAAGATTTAAAATTCTATTAAATCCTTACGAGTTGACCAGCCCCGTCTCGGCAAGCAGGGAGCTGTAGGCATTAACATACAGGGTGTCCTGAAGTTTAACGAGAAGTTCGTCTTATAAAATGGTCAGAAATTCTTTCAACCTGAGTTGTAGCACCCTACAGTGGAAGGGAAAAATCAAAAATCTGTTGTAAGCTAACTTCCCTGAAAATGAACAAAAATGGAGGAAATTTAGTAGGTACCCATACGAGAGTAAATATGTTCGTTATTCATTTTCAACTAGTTTTGAATATTTTTCAAATACTTCGGGGGAAAGGGATAAAATGGGGTTATTACTTTTTAGGTAGTCATTAATTTTTAATATTCTGTTGCAAATGTTGAAAAATTGAGTCCCGCTACCATATTTGACAGAGAAAAATACACAAAAAAATTATACTTTACTTCTTGTAAAAACTTGATAGTTTTCAAGAAAAATGGAGTTTAAAAAAAAGAGTGTGGCTGTTGTGTGTAGGCATTCTCTGCTTACAAAAACCAAATTGAAGTTTGCATGTAGGACAACCAAATTGTATCTTGGTATCGGTAGCCAGCCGGTTTAATGCCTAACCATACACTGAGCATACTGAGTGCTGAGGGCAATTTTCCATAGGCATTGCAGTACCATATAGGGACTGCAACATGCACTGTATCAGCGAATATGTACTAATTATGCACTTGCCTGTTTTGTTTAGAAATTGCAGGTAAATGTAGAAATACATCGTCTGTATGAGTGCATACAGGCAATATATTTGTTTAAAGTGCAATGCACTAATAATTTGAGTCATGGACTTTGGTCTACAACCCATCTGTCGATGTAGAGCCAAGCCCTGTATGGAGGAGGTGAGAGAAATGTCCCCACAAAGAGGTTAAATAAATTTGCTTCTTCAAGTTACAATTGATAAGGGATAACAACTAGGTTCTGGGTTGAGGACATAAAAAGAAAACGTTTCACCTAAGCTGTAAAGTGTCCAGAAAAACCAAAGATATTTTTAACTCTGTTTGTTCCAAAACCTATTGACTTTTTGAAAGGAGATATTAAATTATTTTACCACTTACATGCATTCTCAATGTGTAAACATCTTAGTACTCAGTTTACGGTAGGGGAGAATTACAATGCGCACGCACACAACGACACTATTATGTTTATCCCTCAATCCCAGCAGAACTCACACCTTTTTTTTTCTACCGAATAAGATGATGGGAATTATTTGTTTATTCGGTGAAGAGTTAAAGGATATCACTGTTTAAAAGCATTTTCCATCAGAAGTGTGAATAAAACTTTTAAAGCACAATAAAAATGAATAACATAAACACCTACTCTAAAAGGTATATCAAATTTCGGTCATTTTTATAAATTTTTAGGAAGGTTACATTGGATTTTTAATTTTTTTCTCGATACTTTGGGAGGCTATATCTAACTATAACTCACAATTAGAAAGAAAGCACTTTCCACCATTTTTTAATAAGAACTTTTTTATTCTTTCCAACCCAAAAATTGATTCTAAATGTTATGCAGTCTTCGGAATACCTGTATAATCATTTGGGAAGTGGATGTTCATAGAGTGAGAAGGGGAAGGACATTTCCCGTTTGATTAAAGTGGGTAAAACATAATTCGATTTAAGTACTGCGAATAATTTGCAAGTCGTATAATTTAAAGCTCCGAAGAAACAACCATAAACCCATTTGAAATAAAAAAGAAATGTTTCGAGAAGTATAATAATTAAAATATTTCAATGACAAACCCCCCAATTTGGAAGAAATGTTCCTGCATAAAAATATTTTTGTAGGTTATATGTATAGCCATTGTACGAAGCTGGTTAATTTAAAGACCGGTTCCATTAACATTTAATTAGTAACGGCGTATAATACTGAGGTATTTCACTTCGTAATAACATTTAAAACCGAACAAATTTTTTTTACTTGTGTTTTTTGGTGTGGATGTATGCGTGTATGCGTTCTATGGATGTACCATTCTTGTTAACACAATACAGGGCGTAAGTTTTATTCAATAGTAATAAAATTTGTTACAAACTTTACCTCGTACACAAGAAACTGACTTACCAATTCTGAAACTAATTGATCAATTTGTTCGGGAGTTACTATAGTGATTTGGTTTAATTTCTCCCCATATCTCGCGAAGGGGGTGATATAGAGGCATGAAACTTGAAGGTAAATTAATATCATGGAAAACGATATATCTGTGTGCAAAAACATGGTTAAAAAAAAGTGTTTGGGTTGAAGGGGTAAAAATCCGCATATTTTCCACGGGGGGGAATTTAATACCTTTCGTGGAACAACACAATTAATTCCTCAAAATTTCAACTGGATTGATTAATCCATTCTGGAGTGATGTACATATATATAAACAAACATTCACATTTACGGTATAATGTATGTATATATATATATATATATATATGTGTGTGTGTGTGTGTATGTATGTGTGTGTGAAGTGAATCTTGTTGAATAGATTCCTTCGATGTATATTTCAATAATATTTTGCCCCGTGAATGTAAGATGAATTATTTTTTCGTTAATTCTGCGTCAATGCTCTATAAAAATTTTTAAATAAATAATCCTTATTTTCCACTTTTTTAGTTGGTTCATCTCTGCTTGCCTAGATGCACTGGAGCATTCGCCACTGGTGTAAGACTCAATTGTTTCAGACCAACAGCAACTTTAAATGGTAATATTGCTACTTGAATCGCATTCGCAACATCGATTTAGTAGTAATTGATATTGTTCCGCCTCCCTACATCTGATCATACAGATATTTGTGGTAAGATATTCTCGTGTATTTTGGAAGTACGTAAATTATGGCCGAATGGTATACGCTCGATTTAGCCACGAATAGTAGTAAAAAGCTTGTAAAGCCAAACCAACACCAAGACCACAGATCTGACTTTGCAAGACTAAGTCCGACACCCTGACGTGGCGGCGCAAAACCAAGACCAAAACCAAGACCAAGACGACAAAAAGATACAATATCGAAATCAACAGCAAGCGACTACAGTGGATGCGTTTTTGACCTTGCCTTTGCCAACAACGTCTTCATTTTCAAAGGAAACTCGATAATCTACGCAACATCGATGGCTAATACATTTCTCACCTATAAGTTGCATTATTTTCGACGCAGTCGTCGTACATAGTGTTCACCATACCTCCACAGAGAAGTGGTGTGGTTCGATCATCTCTAACTAGATGCGTTGATAGGTATACAGGTACCGTTAATGGGTCGTAAATCAGACATGACGAACACTCGTTCGACACTAATTTCTCTCGATAAATTTATCGAATAAGTAACCTTGCGCCAGCGTCATCATCTAAACCGCAGTTAACTCCCCTTTGGCCTTAATCGCACCTACGCGCCTCTCAATTATACGACATTTATTTGATCGTAATCGATCCCATCAAAGGTTTATTAACCGCAGCTACACATATACAGTGAATGTAAAACCAAACCATGAAAAGAATGTGAAAAGTCTCAATTTTTGCGTGCTTCGCACAGATGTGATGGTAGATAATTTCTTATTCACGGCGACGTCGAAACAGATAAGCTTTTTAACAATAGTCAGTGCTCTTAAAATGGCAAATGAAAAATATCGCGCTTAAATTTTAGATTCTAATGTTAACAAAGTTTCGTTACGAATGCCAGCAAAGTTCAATACTACGGCTTGAGAATATCCTCTTCAGTGAACTACTTTCACGGTATTTTTGTATGAAGACAATTACTAATTGTAGGTACTCGCCCAATTTATTAACCAGAAACGAAAAAAGAGACGATCAATGAACCGAGGGATGAATACGTTGGATTACCGCAAGGCACAAGGGCGCAAATAGCTCCTCAATCTTAACGGCGTCTACAGCCTCTTCTAACCCCCTCCCCGCCATATCGTCAACCTCACCGATAAAAACTCGCTATTTTTGAATATTATTTGTTTTCCGCTAAGAGGAGGTGATCAGACCCACAGGACACTATATCGACCTACAAACTTTGATCACCAACTTATCCAGAAACCAAAAATAATGATAGTAGTAGTAACAATAATCATAGATAATAATAATCTTACTTATATATTTTTTGACTACATAGTACTGGACCAGTAAAACTCCATAAGACCAATGTACTTTACAAATGTCAAGACATTCTGACAAAAAAAGGAGGCAACCCTAGATTACCGTCTGCGTATTTTCAACTTTTTGCTTGAGTTCACCAGTTGAAATGCATTTGATGAAGACATCCCTTAAATTCACAAGGATAGCGGACATAATGGCAAAGCAAAGTACCTCAAATGGTACGCTCCGGTTGCCTATTTAGCGCCGGTATGTCTAACCAGAAATCATCGTTCTTTACTGGTCCAATACTATATAGTCAAAAGAACCTACCCTCACCTCACCCTTGTAGGCAAAAAGCAAAAATTCATCACCAATAAAATGACAATCATGTCCAACAAGTCAAATTAGTTACATATTAAAACAAAACATTCTAGCGCGACAAGCCTCGCTAGAAAAAGTAGGTTTTCAAGAAAAAAAAGTTATGAATTTTGATGGTTATATCAGTTGTTTTTAAGTTCATATGCGTAAATCGTATGTTATGATTGTATGAAATTCGTAAATACATTGAAGTTATAAAACAAAACAAAGGAAAATATGAACATATGGATAATTTTTGTAAAAAGGAAAGTTCATGCAAATTAGAAAAAGAAGGAGAAAAAAGTTTTAACGGAAGTACCGTCCGGTCGATCCGCACCAAAATTGGTAGCATGCTATAATAAATTATGATAAATACTTGTTTCAAATTTCGTACATATTTTTTCAAAATTCTGCTTTTTATGACCAATATAAAAACAAAAATAGCGGTACCGGAAAAACCATTAGGCTGATCTGCGCCAAAACTGGCAGCGTTCTAAAATAAATTGAAATAAATATTTGCTCTGAATTTCGTGACTATAGGTGCAAAATTGAGCATTTTATTGTCAAAATAAAAATAAAAATGGTGGAACTGGAAATACCATCTGGTGGATCGGCATCAAAATCAAAGGTCTGGTTCTTGGCTTAACGTAAATGTTTGTACCAAATTTCGTAATTATTGAATAAAAATTGTGACCTCTACCGTGGGAATAAGAAAATGGAATATATATATGTAAAATAAGCCTTTACTTAATTCCCTTAGCTTATTTTATAACACTTTGATGCTTTCGTGTATTTCGTATTTTGCCTCCAATTTTCATTTCATTCGATTTCAAATCACATTTTCACTCTCACACATGCTTCACTTTTCTGTCACAACTTGTCTGTTTCCACATTTCGTTCACCACTTTATATTTCGTTCGTTTGCCTTCGTTTCGTTGCTCATATCTATTGTCTAAGTTCATCCACCTTCATCCGAGTTCACCATCTTATCATTTCATTTTCTAGGTCAAGTTTATTTCTGTACTTCACCCTCTCGTTATTCGATTCACGATCGTCGTTTTGTACACATCTAAGTGTTTGTCTTGCATTCGAAACTATCGTCTTTTAAAATTCCAATTTCACTTGTAATATTTGAAACAACATTAAAGTTAAAATTTTATCTTGTGCAAATTGGCTTTTAATTACTTAAATCAAGTCATTCACTTACAAATTGGAATTTTATTTCCTAATTTTGAGTTCTTTTGCTTTTTGCTGTGAAACTCCATAAAATTTTTTCGAGTTCTTTTTGCTTTTTTTGCTGTGTAACTCCACATAAAAACTTTGTTCGTCATGACTTCTGTCAAATGTCAATTTTTACTAGTTGCTGAAGGTGTTGATAAAACCACTGTACTTTCTGTCAAACGTGTCCGTGTTGTGGGTGACGATATTTGGTTCAGTTTTCCTGATGAGTTCCAGAAAATTGGTCTTCATAAATCTTTGGCTGAGCTGCCTTCTATCAAGTCTGCGGTCAGTGTTATTCGTAATCGTGGCCAATATCGAAACGTCAACGTCACTCTACCTCCGGATGTTCTTAAATTGTATCAAGATGAGGATGGCAATTTCGTCTTCAATAACTATTTGCTGCCTGAGGCGAGGGTCGTCAGTAGCAGTCACAATGAGTCCGGTCTCTCCGATGCTAAGCCTGTTGGTTCTCGAGAGGAGTCGCTCAAAGAAATTTTAAAACACTTTTTGTTGGAGAAATTTTCGCCCAAAAATAAAAATGCTGAGTCCTGGTGTGAGCTGTTCGAAAAAGAATGTCTTCGCTTTTCTCTCACTGGTCAAAAACAAATCGAAGTTTTCAAGTCATGTCTGGATGGTTCCATGTCAGATTGGTTTGCGGTAAATCAGAGGAAGTTGGGTATCACTGCTGATTGGAAATCTTGGAAGGCAGATCTAATTTCTACTTTTGGTGATACATCCTGGAAGCCGATTCGTTATGCCTTCAACTTTAAGTATTTGAATGGTTCTTACATCGATTATGCGGTAAGAAAAGAAAAAATGTTATTAGATTTGGATAGGAGTCTGTCTGATCTTGTTATGTTGGACTTGATAGTTGTTGGTTTACCATCTCATATCCAAAATTCACTTAACCGTAATTCAGTTGTGTCCATTAAAATTTTGCATTCTAAGTTAAAAAAATTCGAGTCCGAGGATAAAATTTTTGATGGTAAAAGTAAAACTCAAAATTTTTCTAATTTGGTCTCTAGTTCCAGCAATGATAAATTTAACAAGTCTAAAGTTTTTAATAATAAATCCTCGGAGAAGATGGCCTCTGGTTCTGCGGACAGGAAACCATGCCCAAACTGTTTGAGTAAAGGTTATCGTCGTTTACATACCGAAGCTAATTGTTGGTTCAAGAATAGGGAGTCTTCAACTCCAAAAGTTATTAATAAGTTAGAATTAGAATCTCCAGTAACTTCAGATGATGAATTAAAAAACTAATTTTGCAGCCACTGATTAAAGTTAACGTAACGTTAAATCGAAATTATTTCTGCAAGGGGACTTATGATACTGGCTCTAATATTTCTGCTATCAGTAAGAACATGTTGAAATTTTTGAAAATCGATTTTTATAAACTGAATAATGTCTCCTTCAGAATGGTCAGTGGCTATGGAAAAATTTGTGGTATCGCTAAAGTAAAGTTAAAAATTTTTAAGAAATCAAGATTTGTTTGGATATTTGTTTTAGATAATGAGGATTTTGATCACGAGTTATTGATTGGACTTGATCTGATTAAAGAGTATTGTCTTTGCCAGGACGAGAAATTAAATGTTTTTCAGAAACTTAATACAAAAAAATTTTACTATGGCAATTTTAATAAACCAATTATTAACTATCTCCAACTGCAAGCCAATTTAGACCATTTAGATTTTGATAAAAAGTGCCTCGTGAATAAGGCTATCAATGAGTTTAACAATGCTTTTGCTAGAGATAAGTTTGATGTTGGTCAGGTTAAAGATCATGAGGCACATATTAAGTTGTCTGAACATAGATATGTTTATAGAAAACCCTATCGCTGTAACATCATTGATCAAAAGGAGATTGAAAGTCAAATTAGTAAGCTTTTTAGTGCAGGTCTGATTGAAGAGTCTACTTCTCCTTTTGCTGCTCCAGTGACTTTAGCCTATAAGAAGTACAGTGATGGGTCAAAGAAGAAAGATAGGTTGTGTATTGATTTTTCAGCTTTAAATAAGTTAATCATTCCTGAGAGTCAACCTTTCCCTCTTATTGAGGACTTAATAATAAAGGCCAGAGATTGTCGGTGGTTTTCTGTGCTTGATATCAATAGTGCTTTCTGGTCTGTTCCTTTGAGACTAAAGGATAGGTATAAGACTGCATTTGTCACCCAGACTGGTCATTATAATTGGAAATGTCTTCCTTTCGGCCTTAAGACCTCTCCGGCAATTTTTCAACGTATTCTTAGAAATGTGTTAAGAAGAAATGGCCTAGATGATTTTTGTGTAAATTACATAGATGACATATTAGTATTTTCAAAAAATTTTGATGAGCATTTGGTACACCTAAGAAAGCTTTTAGCAGCTGTCCAAAAAGAAGGTTTTAGGTTAAGCTTGTCAAAATGCAATTTTGCTCAATCTAAAGTAAAATATCTAGGCCATACTATTCAAAATAATTCTATTCAGCCTATTTTTGATAATGTTTTACCTATTAGAGAATTTCCTCCTCCCATTAATGTTAAACAAGTCAGGCAATTTCTTGGTAAAATAAATTTTTATCGTTCCTATATTCAAAATTCTTCTGTTTTATTAGCCCCTCTTCATAATTTATTAAAGAAAAATGCTGCTTTTATTTGGAACGATGAATGTAAAAAAAGTTTTAATTTTGTTAAAAATTGTTTATGTTCTGAACCGTGCCTGGCGATCTATGATCCAAAAAAAGAGACTATTGTCCAAACAGATGCCAGTCTGGAAGGAATAGGTGCAGTTCTTAAGCAAAAACAGGATAATGGAATTTTTAAGCCAGTAGCTTTCTTTTCAAAAAAATTAAATGAAGTTCAAAAAAAAAAAAAAGCCTTATTTTTAGAATGTCTAGCTATTAAAGAATCCTTAATGTACTGGAGGCATTTACTTTTACCATTAACTTTTCAAGTATTTTCAGACCACAAGCCTCTAGAAAATCTCAAAATTAATACTAAATTTGATGATGAACTTCGAGAGTTAATGTTACATTTGTCACAGTTTAATTTTACAGTAAAATATGTTCCTGGTTCTTCAAACCAAGAAGCTGATTGTTTGTCTCGCAATCCAATTTTAGAGCCTCATGAGGCTAATTCAGAGTTAAAGGTTGTAAATTTTTTGGAACTTAAAAATTTAATTGCTGATCAAGAAAAAGAATTTAACGTAATCTCAAAAAAAATTAACGTAATTAATAAAAATAATGTCCTATTTCATAGATACAAAAACTCTGATAAAGTAATTATTTCTGATGAGTTTTTAAAAGAATTGATAAAAAACACTCATATTAAATTAGGACATATAGGGCCTAAACAAATGGAGCTTACTTTGGTACCTTTCTTTCATAACGTTAAAATTAGAAGTTATATTAAACAATTTTGTAGAAACTGCTCCATTTGTATCAAAAATAAATCTCGTATTCCTGCTGTTTTTGGTCGCCTGTCACAGTTAGGTCCAGCCAGTAAGCCGTTTGAGATCATGTCCATGGATACCATCGGTGGTTTTTCAGGTAACAACTCGAGTAAACGTTATGTGCACCTTTTAGTTGATCATTTTTCTAGATATGCATTTGCCATTACTTCGAAAACTCAGAAGCCTGCAGACTTTATTAATTTATTAAATTTAGTTTTAAAAAAAGGCAATAAGATTCAGACTTTGCTCACTGATCAGTACTCGAGTATAAATTCTGCAGAATTTAAAAATTTCACTAAGAATCAGAATATTAACTTAATTTTTACTGCTGTTGATACTCCTTCTTCTAATGGTTTAAACGAAAGGCTTAATCAAACGCTTGTAAACAGACTTCGCTGTAAAGTAAATGAAAATAAAGTAAACTTAAAGAGGCCTTGGTCTGTTTTGTTTGATGAATGTATTAATGAGTACAACAACACTATTCACTCTGTCACTAAATTTAGTCCGAATTATTTGTTAAATAATGTAAAATTTAAAATACTTCCTAACCTGCTGGAAAATAAAAAAGAAAATTTAAAAGATGACAGAGAAACTGCTTTCCGGAACTCGCAATCAAATCACTTGAAAAATAAAAAAATTTTTGATAAAAAAAGACAGGATCATGAATTTAAAGTTGGTGATTTGGTTTATGTTGCCCATGGTAACTCATTAAATCGCGAATTGGACCTTTTCCAATTCTTAATAAGATTTCTAAAGTAATTTTCGAAGTTGACTCTGGATTCCGTAAGAAAGAATCAAATATCTTTCATGTGTCTAAGCTTTATCCTTTTGTGTCGTCTTTTGCTTGGTGTGGGGATGTAAAATAAGCCTTTACTTAATTCCCTTAGCTTATTTTATAACACTTTGATGCTTTCGTGTATTTCGTATTTTGCCTCCA
Source organism: Ericerus pela (assembly GCA_011428145.1). Taxonomy (NCBI): domain Eukaryota; kingdom Metazoa; phylum Arthropoda; class Insecta; order Hemiptera; family Coccidae; genus Ericerus; species Ericerus pela. The sequence continues at coordinate 1,858,547 of WOFM01000464.1, forward strand.
ATTTTCATTTCATTCGATTTCAAATCACATTTTCACTCTCACACATGCTTCACTTTTCTGTCACAACTTGTCTGTTTCCACATTTCGTTCACCACTTTATATTTCGTTCGTTTGCCTTCGTTTCGTTGCTCATATCTATTGTCTAAGTTCATCCACCTTCATCCGAGTTCACCATCTTATCATTTCATTTTCTAGGTCAAGTTTATTTCTGTACTTCACCCTCTCGTTATTCGATTCACGATCGTCGTTTTGTACACATCTAAGTGTTTGTCTTGCATTCGAAACTATCGTCTTTTAAAATTCCAATTTCACTTGTAATATTTGAAACAACATTAAAGTTAAAATTTTATCTTGTGCAAATTGGCTTTTAATTACTTAAATCAAGTCATTCACTTACATATATATATATATATAAAAGTAATGTGGTGGACTTTTTTCTTAACGTGGCGTATTTTTGGTAAAGTGGCATACTTTTTGGGACGCTACATTGCATCCACCTTTTTTCTCGAAAAATAAGAAAGATAAAGTTGTTCCTTAGAAGACTTATCATACAAGACCTTCAACTATATAAAATCAAGCACTTACCACCTCTCAAGTTGATACACCTTCATTAGTCCCCCAAATGTTTTGAACCATATTTCAACGTAGTTTTCGTGATTTTCTTGAGTAAGGGTTGACACTACAGAAAATTTTATACTTAGCAAAAAGTTTTTTTCTACAATTTTCTACAAATAAAGTAATACACGTATTTTTCGTAGACCCAATAGTTTTTGAGCTGTAATCACTAGAATATTTTACAGTACAAAATTCTACATTTATGGGGCTGTCAAAAAGGGACCATCAATTTTAGGCGTAGAAAATGTTTCGTTTCATGACGTACACTACCCGATACACAAACTCCATACAATACTTCATGTTTTTTTTTATTTTTTCAATTTTTTTCAAGTCAAAAATGTAATATGGTGACCTAAAAGTGAAAAAGTGATCTGCTGTGAATGGAAAAATATCAACAATAGAAAAAAAAGGGGGACAATGTACTCCCATTCTTACATGGATGAAGGAACCATACGCAGTAAAAGAAAAGTCCGCCACTTTACCTTTTAATTTATTTATATATTATATATAATTATGAATTTGAGTTATTGCTAAAATTTTCCTGAAGTTCTGAAACGAAAAACGTATTCACCCCCAACCCTGGGGGCTAATACCGCACTAAGTGTAATAAGCGGATTTACTAAAGAAAATCTGCTTAAAAACTCGATTTTCTCAAAATGAAATAAATTGGCACCCACTGAATTGCCTAATGCTTTTGATGACACTCGCGGCTAGAATTTATTGTCAACGAAGATTTATTCAATCGTTCTCCAATGTACAGAATTTGTAGCACGTCCATTAAAAACAATAATAAGTCGCAAGACTTTTATAATTATACCGCAGATCGTATTGTTTGTGCCCAAAATACTTATCCTGAAAAATCAACGAAATTAAGGTGTATCGGCGAATCCACGAAAATCTTTTCTGCAGCTACGCATATATTTACGATACGTTTCTCACAGATCTCAAAAGTGGAAACAAACGAACCGAAAACAAATAGTAGGTAGGTAATAATAAACTTATTACCTGTGTCCGAACCATTAATCCGTACAAATGAAGTTTTCAAATATCTGATTTTGGTCATCCGCACAAACACAAGCAGATAAAATACAGATATATTTTATTTTCAAAAATATTTAATAAAATTTACCAAACTATACGGTTATATGCGAAGTTAAAACACATTAAAAACACCACCAAATAACTGAAACAGTCGACTGGATATTTTGCTTACAAAAACGGTTTATTTCACCACCTTTTTTTTTTTTTTTTTTTTTAACCATTCTCTCTTTTCTGTCCAGCCAATTGACTTTCTTGCATCAACAGTTGACTTGTACACAAATTTAACGTACGCATTCTGGTCACGCTAACTAAAGGTGGGTGGAAATGAAAATAGGGAGAGAGAGAGGGGAGCCAACTACTACAGTAACAGGTACTTCAAATAACCTGCGAGTTGTACAATGGTTTTTAACTGGTTGGTGGACACCTGTTGCAGGACTCTTTTTTTCTTCTTTTTTTTTTCCATCCATTCGAATACATTATATATGCAGTTTCCGCTTTTAGATGAGCTGTTGCCGGAAATGGTGAGATAGGGTCGAGAAAGAAAAAAAAACGAAGTCTATCCTCGAATAACGACGGTTCAATAAGTACAGTCAATCCGCTCAAAAGTGCCGGATAGCCTATAAGCTGTACATTTGTAGGCTATGTATACCTACTAAACGGTAAACAGTATAATACAAATACAAGTCTGGAAGAAAAAATACGTTAAAAGCCCGCCACACGCACCACAGAATCTGTTTTGTTTTTTTTTGTTTTTTTCGTGAGAAGAGGGTGGATTTTTATTCGTCCGGTTGCGGCGGTTGTAAAAGATTTAAACATTCTCAAATGAAGTATGAACGAAAATATTTTCCATAAAATTAAATTCTGGTTTCGACTAAGTCATTTAACTTCCTTTAAATTAGTGCATCCTTCGAACTTTTTCTTTCATCCATGATGGGGAAGAAGTACGCCAATAAAACCACCTGTAGAATCTTTTTTCTTTTTTTTTTTTTTCCAAATCAAAAACGTATCTTTACAATATTCTTTTCATTCGGAGTTCATTTTCAACTACATAATGAAATACTTTTTTTTCAATTCGTTAATGATGTTCATAATCCCTATTTTTGAGGGATGAGAATTACTTTTTGTCTCTTTCTTTCGTAAATATTAGCGGGCAACAGGTGCTGGTGACGTGGAAAACTGACACCTTGTAACCTTATGTAACATTTCACGAGGAGTGAAACGAGTGAGTCGCATGTAAGGAAAGGTTACTTCCTCCGTAGATACTTAATTCGAAAAACAAACGTAATACGAATTACGTAAGTTAGTCCACTTCATAGGGAATCCACACATTTGTGGTGCCACGTAGTGGTGGATAAATTTACCACCCCAGTCTTAGTCTTAATGTTATAATCTGTTTGCAAACTTTTTCCTCAAAAAATTTCCAATAAGTAGGTAGTATTTAACGTTTAATTTTCTTGTTTCACCCAATTTAATCATTTACTGGAGTGGTAAGTTAAGATTTTCGTATATTTTGGAGGGAAATATAGTGAGAACCCACAATGAGCAACAAAAACTGATCTATTTAATATTTAACCCTTTCCTAATTAACTTTGCCACCAATTTAAAAAATTAGTCCAATACTTACCCACTATGGACTTATTAGAACAACTTTAGAAACACCTCACACCTATTCCATACAAAATAGAGCACAAATGAAAGGAACCATATTTGTTCCTGGTGATAGGTACTACCAACCGACCACCTATAGTCAAATAACAATTTTGGTTGTATATTACCACTTATATAAGTGTAAAAATTAAATGATTGTGGACAATTAACAAATTTTACAGCACAAATGAGAGGCGAGTGCTGTAACATCACAAATCGCAATCAGTTACTTTTCAACTCAGGGCCGTACCTAGCTTTTTTTGCCACCCTGTGCGAACAAACTTTTTGACACCCTCCCATTACCTCTACAAGAATTTCTCAAAATCAAATGCAGCATCGCATATACTGATTATGTTCAAATTTTAAATATATGTTCTAAGTGAAAAAAAAACACATATTTTTTTTGCCATTAAAATCAGAATGATATTCTTTGTCATTGTCCAGACGATGTATTGGACGACGACAATGTGACAATGTATTATATTAACTTTTTTTTTTTTTTTTTTTGGTTAGTATGGCGCCCTTGCACTCTGCCACCCTGTGCTAATGTACAGATTGCATGTACCTATTTACAGCCCTATTTTGACTCTATAGAGTAGGGTATTTTTCTCAACTCATACACCAGAAAGAGGTTATTATTAAATCGATTTTGGTTAGCAAAGCAATAGATTTGTGAGTCAATTTGGAATTGTCCATAATGATTTTTGTTTTTTCACTAATGCAGTAATAAAGTTTTTACTTGAGTGATTTTTTGTTTATTTCTTCACGGCGCCGTTTACCCATACGCAAGGGGCAAAATGTTACAACGAAAGAGGACCATTTTACATGTTAATGTCTACAAACAACCAAGTTCATCACTCCATAATTATTTAATAATTGTCTAAAATTCTGTTTGTAAATGAAGTTTATCCATTTAATCGAATAAATAATAACCTCTTTTCAATGAATTTGTTGAAAAAAATATTGTACCCAATTAGTTAGCTACTCGTGTTAATCAATGTGTTACAATTACATTACTCTGCTGTGGCTCGTGCTGCAACTATGGAACTCATGGACAATCACTCGTTTTGCCAACTAGCTGAATAAAATACTATCATTAACTATGCGAACAAAATAAGTAAAAAACATGTAATTGCTAATTAGCCTACCATTTTTTTTCTCAATCCCAAGTCATACGCACCCATTCACCTGTTATTGTAATGATAGGAACCTATGCAGGTGGTGATTTTTGCCTGACAAATAGGAAGAAAATATCATGGGCAGAAGATTGTTTTTTCACTCACACACTGGTAGGAAAGTGAATACTTTTTGTTTGCATAGTGTTATGGAGTGACTCAATGTGATTTGTCCTGTGTTGAAAGAAGCTCAACCAGAAACAATATTGACGGCAAATGAAACGAATGATTTTATTTGCCTCAAAATGAGGAATTTTAATTATTAAAATTCACAATGAAATAAACGAGAAATACTCCTACTTTGGCTCTAATTGCCTAGGCTAAAATAATATTTAATAAACGTTGACCTTGACTATCTTCACGATGAGAAAATGATATAGGCTTTTGTGCCTTGACCAAGAGTGAATTAGATTTTAGAGGTTTTGATCTTAAAACAGCCAAAGAGTGAGTTCTAAAGAGATCTTGATGCTAAGACAGTTAGTAAGTAAGTGATTTCTCTCTAGAAATCGAGATTATTAGTTGATTTAGATTTTGAGGTTTTAGCAGGCAAAGTGCAATGGCTTCCCTTAGGGGAGTAAGCAAGACTATCAAAACCCTTGATTTAATGGGAAAATTTCCACAAATTTTGGTGTTTTGGGGGTAAATATTGAGTGGCTGAAACACACAGGGCGCCAGTGGATATATATACTTCTGTATTTTGGATTACAATAGATTCCATAAGGAATCTACTCGATATTAAATCTTAATGAGTTTTTTATGTACTGTTTTTCTATGTTTACCTATATTTGTATTATTAGAAGAATATAAGAAAAACAGGAAAAAACAGTAGGTGTTCTGGTTAGGCCAGTAGTTGAAGGTATTTTTCTCGAAATGTCAACCTTGACGTGATGTAAAATGTACATTTTATTACTCTCAATTTGCGGTTTATAAGATGAAATCAATTTAAGGGTGTAAAAAATAACAGGTGCCTATAGGTATGTTTGAGAGTAGCGAGAATGTATTTGGAAATGGTTAGTGGTCCGAAATACATACGATGAAATTTTAAAATGATGGGTAAATTAAGAGTAAATGTAGTACATAACAATAGTTAATAATAGTTATTTGTGAGACAAATGCAAAAAGTAGGTGATTTTGATACGAGAGTGTGAATTTCGCTGGATAAGTCAAATGCTAGTGCTACAAATCATGAGAGTATCAATTACCTACTTTACACACATGTCACACACTATTTTCTGCAACACCCCTTCACCCAAAAAAATGTGTTTGTTTAAGAACCAAATAATAATTAAACACTTTACGTTTTTTTAATCAAAAAATATATGCACCCCTCTCAACCACCCAACTACAGAAAAATTGACTTGAAACATTTTTTTTTAGAATTAATTAGTTAACTTAGTACTAGTTCTTCCATCTGAAATTAAGAGTTCAGTTAGTTTAACTAACAGAGGTCACGCTATAATAGTTAAACATGATTTTAGCACTAGTTGATAGTTAAATTTCTTATCTGGCTTTTGAAAAACCAGCTCTCGATACCATAATTATTTTACTTTGGAAAAAACAAACAACTGAAAAAGTAGTCAAGCTGTGCAAGAAAATAATGGAGCCGTGTAAGGAAATGAATGAGCCGTGCCAGAAATGCATTTATTTAACTTTTTTTTTTATTTTCGGGTGTACTACTCCCTGTTAAAGTTCGATGGAATTTTCAGGAAAGACCCTGCATTTTCAACCCTTCCTCATTTTTATATTAGATACCCGTTTTTGGATTTATTCACACCAAAACAGCACAGCACGTGCACTATAATTATCACAGATGCTAAAGTATTTCGTTTGTTTTTTTGGCAAGTGTAACACAAAAAGTGAAATTTAAGACTTCGAATTAGAGATGGTTCCGGTTGTTTTTTAAACTGACCAAGTATTGGTGATTTAAAATTCCTTTTACATCAAGCCTGATGTGATCCATAAAACAAGATTAAGTCAATCACTTTTTGCACTCGTTTCCAGCGGTGCAACATGGAAATTTGGTATCGAGAACCAAAAAATATACCCCCTTATAGCAATCAAAATAGGAGGAAGAAAGTTTAAAACTATATTCGCGTATTTTAATTCATAAATGTTCCCCAAATTTTTCCACTCCTTCAAATATACTGCCGGAGGACTCGTCCCCTTGTCCTACATACTTAGTTACATTGATGCTCATTTCAGCAACAGCCATCCATCATCTCGCGTCGGATATCGTTTTGTCGCTTACTTTCGTGAAAACTACACGAAGTTGATATTCTCAAATCAATGAAGATTGTAATCATTTCTTTTTTTGGAAATTAACAAATTCGTATGCCAAGACATCGGATACCTCTGTCATTAAAAAAATATATGAAAATTATACGATGCATAAAACTGAGAAAAAGTAAATAAATAAATAAAAATCAAAAAAAATCAAAACACTTGGGACACCAAATGTTGTCCAGCAGATTCTTTCTGAACATTTTAATTCCAAATAGGTTCAATCGTTCAGAAGTCGTCAAGACGTAAGTCATAAATTTCGAAGACAAGTCGCATAGAGACCCCAACAAAAAAATAGGTAACCATTTAAAAACGAGCGAGAACTTTATATATATTCACATTTATTTGAATTAATGAGAATATCAAGAATAAAAAACCAACGGATTTAAGAGCAAAGAAAGAAGAAGATTAAAAGAAAAGAAAAAAGAAAAAAGAAAAAAGAACTGGCTTACGATTAGCCCAGAGATTGATTTGTTTATGAGCTGGAAACCGGTTTGTTATGCTGAAAACGCGAACCAGCGTCATTATTCCAGAAGTATTTTGTTATAAACGCTAAAATATAGTTTTTCTTTCTATTTTTTTTTTCTTTCCCCTCCCTTTTCTTCTTGGTAATACCAATTTTTCTTCACATCATGTAAATTCTGTTATGGAATGTGAGCTGTTATGATCGGACAGCTCGATCACGGTACCGTATTCACGATCGATAGCAAAATTACCACGGCTATGTTTTTATGAACTTGATGACTGTAATTTTCTAGCAACTCAATATGCCTAAGAACATTTCTCAAACAAGTAAAACAAACGAACTGATTGAAGCGGTTTTTTTGTATTTTTTTTTTTTTTTTTGTTACTTTATCTTTAGTTTTTTTTTTTACACCATGAGAAAGTGTGAATATTTTGCTGCCCACCAGTGTGAAATATTTATGATTCTGAAAACGTCTGATGTAATCGTTATGCTGAAGCTTATTGTTTTTTCGGTTTAATTATTGTTTCATGGAGAGAATTGTTTTGCATTTTATGCATTGTTTGGCAGAGTAATCAATTAAAATAGTTCATTAAACGAGGAAAAAATTATTTTCAGATAAGCATTGTTAAATGAATGTTTAAATTATGACGTAAAAACTAAACTTTCTTAACTCAAGAATTCAACCCTCATCCCATAATGGTGAATAAGACCTCGATTTTCACATAGTGAAAACCGTATCCAACGAGATAACAACTTAGCCACTTAGCCTACCGAATATTTTTGCTGAATAGGATTCATTTCATATAATTTCTGACAATTTCTTCAAAATCCAATAACTTAGTCGTTATGAAAACTACTTCTTCAGCGAATCAACAAAGAACCAATCCCAAATAATTGGCGTTTCTGAGAAAAGATGACCGATCAAATTAATAAATTACGTTTCTGTTCGAGTTTTGTTGTTGTTGATTTTTCCAGCTTATTGAAAACGCATCCTGCTCTCAGAATCTCAGGTGCGTTACTGGCCAATAGACTAATTTTAGCAACGACTCTAACATACGAAATCGAATCAAAAACATAAATTCTTCAATATTAACATTGATACGTACGCTTTTTTATGCAACATTCATCTTAGATTTACCTACACACGAACTTCGTTTCTCAACGATTAACTACCAATTCACTACGAAACTGAGATTAGTTTGTGAACCATAAATCTTCAAATTCTACGAAATTTTCACACTTGAGTTTCAGCATGAAGTACCCATAGGTACTCGCATCTCCTAGAATTTTGAATTAACTAGACTAGAAATGGGTTCGTCTGAATGGACAATAATAATACCCTTCACTGGCTTCAATTCATTTTGACCAAATTTTTCTTCACATTTTCAACCTAAATCCTACAGAATGAACAGTCAAAATATAAAATCCTATTCACTAAAAAATGAGTTTCCTCAGTCAACGACCTCAAGCTGAAATTAATCTCGATCAGTTTATTTAAAATGTTAAATGCAGCCAGAAAACTCATATTACTCGTACATATGTTCAAACTTATACATGATAAGCATATTCAAAATCGATCATGCCAACCAAGTGTATTTTTCAACTGACTATTACACCACATACGTTGGTAAGTTTAGAAATATCGTATTTTTTTGGGATGTTAACTTTCTCCAACTGAGGAAGCAAAATCAATTTATAAGATCGCGAGTCACAAACCGAAGAATAAAATCGACGTTAATTGCACTGAATTTATTCAAAAAATTAACACAAAGTCGATAACCATGCATATAAAATATCAGCAAGAGAGAAGTGTATCAAATGAAACATCGGAATATCTGTCATACATCTATTATTTATGCTTTTACATTTTTTTGCGACCAAATTTAAAAATTTCTTATTAATACGATACATTATTTTTTTTACCTCCTCTGAACTAACATTAACATTAGGTATAATCCCTGTAAGAATACAAATAACATAAAATATAAAAAAAAACAAAAAATTTTCAAGAATACAAATATTTACATATACAAACGAAAATGTTTTCGTAACTCACAACATATTTTGACTAAACAATTCCCACTGACTGGCGCTCGTTAGACTTGTTCAGATGACATTCTCTTAGGGTGCGTATACATTTGCGAGCAAAATGCTTGCGAACCGTTCGCAAACCGCTCGCAAGCACCATGTTTGCGTAATTGATACGACGTTTTTGCGTCGCACGAACTGCTTGCGAACCGTTCGTTCGTCGCTCGTTGTGAACCGCCGGAAGTCGGTTTTTTCGACAAACACAAAGGATGTTCGCAGTTCAGTTGGGACGGCGTTCGTGTGCAGTTTATTCATTTTTGTGTTCGCGGTTTCCATTCTATAGGTTCGCGATAACTGCGGATGGTTCGCAGTTAGTTCGTCTCTTTTCCCTGGTTCGCTAGATGCTCGCAAACTGTTCACTGAAATAATATTTTATCGAGCGGTTCTCGAGCATCTAACGAACGGTTTGCAAACGGTTCGCAAGCATTTTGCTCGCAAATGTATACGCACCCTTATATTTTTGTTTTCTTTGAAAGAAGAGTATGATCGAACGAAACATACTGTTACACCCACCCACAACAAAACCTTTTTCACCCTACCAATATAGTTCCAAATTGGACATTCTGTATCCAATTCAGAAGCAAAGCTAGGATAAAACCTCCGAGGGAATTCGAAGACTTGCCATTTTTTCCTAAGTATATACATTTTTTTTGCTTTTCTTAATAATACATTTCTGTGGGAAGAGTATTTATCAAGTTTTGAGTGGCTAAGCCCTTCTTCACATTTCAGCTTTTGCCTCGAACCGGACTTGGGAACATTTTGCAATTTTCGGTCTATTTTCAAAGCTCCGTACAAAAATTTATGACTTTAGTGACGTCAATTTAAAGTTTTGGGACATTTGTCTGAGTGGATCTCAAATTTAGAATAGTTATCTGATTCTTTTCTTTTGACTCGAAATAACCTACAAATAGGCATCTGTATCTCATATAAACTTGTTTTCAGTGTTACCAACAGTTGACTACGTTGTTTCGGATGCTAGATTTGAGTTTTTGGTTCGTCCGTTGAGTAGGCTAAATCGGTTTTTGACCTCCTAATGGCACCAAAATGAAAAAATTCCAGTAGAAATTTCTCTTTAATAAGCATTACTCAGGCCTACATCGGCGCTCAGTCGTTTTAAGACACGTTTTCGACTTCTTCTTGCCACGAAATGGAAACATTTCTTCACATATTTATTATTCATGTTGATGTATAATTGTCAGACTTGGTATTATGAAGGTTTAAAACATCGTTTGGTAAAATTATTACTTTTCATGAAGCACCCATACGGCACTGAAGTTTTATTTCTTCATGGAGTACTTGGTCGCAGTTAATCAGCTGAAAGAAATAGCACGTGTGACCTCAACATGACAGAATATTGTTAATCATACCTACCTATATATGATTTTAATTAAGTACCGAAAAATATTAGTATTATTAATACGTAAATTATTAAGAACTAATTTCTTTGACCATTTCGTATCTTTCAAACGTGGCTCCAAAAACGAGAGGTTTCCCTCGCAAAATGAAATGCTTGATAGAAGTTTGTTGAAACGTGCATTAAGCCGCAAAACTCTTCCTTCGTAGGAAAAAGATGAATCGTTTCGCACGTTGAAAACTAATGAAAGTAGAACCGTACTGCTGCAGGCAATAACGAATTACTATAGAATATTTGGGCTACGGTGAAAGCTTTGCGTTTGGAATAACCGTTATTTTATCAATATTTTATCGATCATTAATCATTTGCGAGTAGGTACCAATCTTGAAAACATGCATTTTCAAGCTTTATGTGAGTTATTCGGGCATAAACGACGAAGTCGATGAATTGATTTATTTGTAAAAATAATAAGATTAATGAAGACAGTGGCGTAACCAGAGCATAATGTTTTTTTTCTTTTGGTGGGGGGTTTGACCAAATATTTTTGACTTTGTATTTAATTTGTTTGACAGATTGTAATCAAAAACAGTAGCCTAATTTGGAATTATTTTTTGACGACAAGAAAGGAGGGTTATAGCTGTCACAACATTTTAGGCTCTTTTTCTACGAATTTTTAGAGTTATTTAGTAAGTTATTAACATTAAGATAATTAAAAAAGTAATTTTTTTTCACGCAATAAATATTTTATTTCTGTTCAAGATCTAATACAAATGAAAAGTTTCACAGTGAAAAAACATTGATAAGGAAGCTTGGTCGTGTTAATATTAAATCCGAGTTGAGTTTATCAAATATTTATAATTTTATGTAATCCGATGATTTTTCTGAAAAAAACTTTAAAATAAATTTATTTTTATCAAATTTTTGGGATTTCAAAGGACGTAACATATCCAAACTTTTGTTTTGAGATCAAACGTGTTTAAATTAAAATTACGCCGGTAAAATTTGGTCGAGGACTGTAAAAACTCATTGATTACAGTTTCTGGAGGAATATCAATTTCTCTTTGAACTGACATTAACGGTGGTCCATTGAATCGCGACTCAGCTGTCGAGTTACGAAGGTAGCTTTTCATAACTACGTTTTAAAGAAGAAAAACTAATTCTACTCTGGCAACGGAGATTAACCTTGTGGCTGAAATTTTCAAATAATTTATCGATTCTCGGGAAAAATCTTCATGGCGATTTGCGAAAGAATCAATAAGTGTTGAGCTGATAAGGGCTTTGGACGGTTTCCAAACCAAGTAAAAACGCGACTTTTTTCATACTGATGTCAAAAATAAATACAATAATTATACTCCTATAACTTTTACCATGCACCCAATTTCAGACTGATTAGGTCGAAGTTCTCAAAAAATTTAGGCGGCATTGTCTCCAAAACCCCCAATTCCTACGCCACTAAGTGAAAAGCATATAGAAGATGGTAGAGTGTTTTAAATATGATCGCATTTTCTGATTTTCGACCAATGAATAGATTGCACATAATTATATTATAGCATAATTTCAGTTGTTGGAAAATGGAAGGTTACACCCACAGATTTTACCGGGGGGGGAGGGCTCCGGAACACTTCAGTTTTCCCGCTCATATAGTATAAGACATATAGGCCTACGTTAAACTCGATTGCATGAACTCATTCGAAGGTTGAAGCAACATCTGGAGAAAATAAAAATAAGCCCTTCCAAGAAAAAACAAAACAAAATTTGAGCCCTTCAGCGCAAAACAAGTGAATGAAAAAATGAATTTAAATTTACTACGACTGTAACACAGGAAGCAAGTTCACCATTTTTAAACCACAGTGACCCAAAAAGAGGTCAGCATTCAAAACGAAACCCACTGAAGTTCAAATTTAGTGGCTGAAAAACCGTAGGCTTAAACACCGATTGAAAATTCCGATAATTATCCTCGATTAAAAACAACTTCGGGTCATATCCTACTCAGTTTTTCACTAACACATATTCTTCTCCGCCACTAAGAACATCAGTGAGACCTTTGGGATCAAGGTTGCCAATTAGCCGGTATTTAGACACTGCTGCCGGCATAAAAAAAAAGTAGTTACCAGTGCCGGTATTTCATCAGTGTCGTCAGTATGACCAATATATAAGGTGGAATGTGAGAGCAAGCAAGCATAAAACACTACTAAGGACCTTTTTGAATGCAAGCAAAGTGAGTAAAAATTTAGAAGTGAGAAATTTTGGCAAATAGACTAGGAGCAATGAAAAAAAAAGTTTATTTGTCGGTATTTTCATCTGCCAAATTTGGCAGCCCTGTTTGGGATAGAATAACATAAAAACTAACACCAGTTTTATAAATACCTTTTGGATTTTTAGAACGTCAATAACGCAAAAAATAACCGCATCGTACCCAGAGGCGTTCAAAAGGCAGGTACATAAGACTATAGAGTAAATACTAATGCTATTCTTTCATTTTTTGAAATTCTTATTTTGACAGACGGACTGATCGGGTATATGAGGCATCAATGAGCTAGAAATAAAAGTGACGTAAGAAGTGAGGAGCAACAACCAACGCACGAAAGTCTATACAAAATTTACGCACACTGCAGCCAGTCTGTAAGTTTCGGTCTTATGTGTATTTTGAATTCTGGCTCAGTCAGAACCAGCGATAGAATACAAGTTGGTCTGAGAGACTATGGCCCCCCACAAAAAACGTTCACTTTCTCCCAAGCCCTAAACAAAATTGGCAAAAAATTTTTCAACTACTCTGGATGATAAAACAAAAGCTTTATTTCACACTCTGTCCTACCCCTATCCCCGACAGAACTTTCATGGCCCTAATAAAAACCCGCCCAAAAACAAATCAAGCAACACCATTAACCAAAACCATCTCTACCATCTCTAGGATGGAACGGAAAACGTTATCACCTTTTCAACCTTATTTTGACACACTGAACACTCGATAAGAGTTACGCCTAGGAGGGCCCCTACCCACTTCGAACATCACCCACTAACTAACCTTACATTATCTCAGATTATGAAGTGCAGCTCCGGTGCACGGGTCAGTGGTTTCAAAATAGCACACCAGAAACATAAATTCCACATAGTGCGCGTCCATAAAGTACACCTATCTGTTAGTGTTTAGGGTGTCCAAATTGCACAAAATCGTATAAGTAACTCTTGAACGATGAGATTTGGAATAATAAAGAATAGCATTGGTGGTGTATTATATGATCTAGACTATCGTACCCATCATATAAACACGATCTTTAGACATTCGTGTATTTATTTTTGGCAAAAATAATCCACACGACAGATAGGTACACCTACATGGGTAGTAGAGATGTGCGTTTTAGTTCATTTGGTGGATTTAGTTCAACAGGTCTTGGTCTTTTGAATGAACTAGTTCAGTGAACTAGTTCAAAATGAGCGAAATGAGCTGCATGAATCAAACCTTTGAGTATGTATTATTTCATATGGAGAGCAATTCGTATACATTTTCTATACGTAGTTACTTTCAGACACAGAAAGCGCTTTCATTCCCCAAAAATGCTTACTATTTCATTTCGGTTTTTGTTGATTGATAAGAAATTCCACTCATCCAGTGATTAAAAACAATGCTGTGACGTATAAGAGTGAACTAGCTTGTAGGTCTATACAATATAACTTTGATTTGATAATATCTTTCAGTTCAAAGTGAACTAGTTCATTCTCATCTTTCGGTCTTGTTCATTTAGGTCTTTCAAAAGATTAGTTCAAATGAATTAGTTCTCGGTCAACCGACACATCTCTAATGGGTAGTGAAAATCGAAAATTTCCAAGTTTAACAATAATTTTTCTCTTTTCCCACCGAATAAAATCTTTAAACAATTTTCCAATTACGGTACTGCAGAAACAAAATTCTACAGACCAAAAAAAAAAACAAAAAAAAAAGAGAGATAATCTCAGTAACGATTTCCATACCAAATAAATCGGGTGGAATGCGCACATTCGCTTCAAAACACAAACGGAAAAAGAAGAAAAAACCAAACAAACCGTAAACATTTTTCTGGTATTGAACTCGCAAACATGTTTTCCATCCAGAGCCACAATGGCACAATGGGATTCACATGAAAACGTTCGGTACCTAAATAATGCCAACCCACACAGCCTTCTGACATCGTCTTCCGGTTTTCGAGGGTATACAAGGCTGTTTCCACGACACATCATAACACAGAACGTATAATGGGGTACCGTAATTAAGCCGAGTAAATTTTTTCGTACATCATATCAATCACATTATGAGAGGATAAAAAATTCTTCTGGTCTTCTTCGCAAAAAGTATGGTACACGTCCACGAAACGGAACCAACAATATAATATGTAACTTAGGTGTACTGTACATGCATTCGAAATGATCGAGATAATGAAGAAACTGTTCGTTATTTTATTCAATTTCCGCATAATTCTGCAGGGTGTCCGGAAGTTAAAAATAATGTTCGTCTCGCAAAATACTGAGAAATATTTCTTTTCCGAATAAAGCCCAAAAATTGGGAGAAAACGTCAAAAATCTTACATAAATTCCACAAAAATTGACAAAACTGAATAAAATTTAGTATATGGGGGTAAGAATTTACGTTAATTACTCTCACCTATATTTGTGGGATGGGGGAAGAAAGGTGATAGTCACTTAACAAATATTCATATCATTTTATCCCTTTGTTGTATCAAAAAATGAGTACCTTTACCACGTGTGGGAACGGGCAAGTTACCACACATCGTCTATACAGATGAGGTGTGAGTTTTTATTTATTATTATGATACTTCGATCCATCGGCAAAGGCCCAGCCTCGTGGCGGGATGAATTCCCACACCACGTTTAAGGGAAAACAAAGGAGGATGCCACTTTTTAACTAACCATTTCGTTTCAACCCTTTGGTGTATTGGAAAATAAATCCTATTTTATTTGGAAGGAAGATGTGCACAAAAAATGTATCCCTCATAATTTTCTAAAAACTCAATAATTTTGGAGAAAATTTGGGTTGAAAATTAAAGTCTAGTGAAAATTGTTCCCTAAAGTTACGTCTGATAAGCTGTGATTATGAGTAGGTTAGAAAGAAAAAACAAAATATTGCCTCAGCTCATGAAGGATTTTAAGAAAATTTCAATTTTCAACCTCGTTTTTCTTGGAATTTTAAAAAATTGTTAAGTAATCCAGTAAATTAGTAAGTAATTTATGAAATAAATTTTTGGGGATTAGAATTAGCTAATTAATCGGTCTTGGGGAGTGGTTTTTGAGGATATATTTTGCATTCTAAATTAAAAAAAAATTGTTTAACATTTTTTTCATTTTTTTTTTTTTGTTTATTAATTTTTGGTATGTAAATATCTTAATAATTGGTCTAATTCTCTAGTAGGAGCTAAAACAAGAATTATAATTGTAACTCGTACATTTTACAATATTTGAACTGTTGGCATGTAGGTGTATGTGTATGGTGCACAACCCGCATGCTCACAAACACACTATAATGTTTACACATCAATCCTTCATGAGTCCCCATTTGAAATCACGCCTTTTTGATGTGTGAACATCTTAGCACTCGATGTCTACGGTAGGGGCTAAACAAGAATTACGATAGGTACTGCAACTCTTACAACCATAACTCTCATTTGTGTGTGTTATATAATGTATGCATTGCGCACGCACACAACTACACCATTTTAGGTTTACACATCAATCCTTCATGAGTATGCTTTAGCGGAACTCACGCCTTTTTTTTTTTTGTGAGAGGCAATAAAGAATGACAATATTTTTTTTGAGTTTTATAGTCTCTCCCAAAACTTATCCGTAATTATGTCCATAAAATTAACGCTTCTCTCTTACAAAAATCATGGATTCCCCTCCCCCCGAGACATTATTATTATTATTATAATCATTAGTATGAGACTTTTTTTTGTTGCTTATCATTAATTCTCGATACAGAAATCTTGAAATTAATTTTATTTATTTTTTTACATTATTAGATGTCCAGCATTGGAGGGCGCAAGTAATTACAAAAAAGTAGGACTACATGTTTATTTAATTTTGAAAATTGAATTAATTTTGCGACGCTTCAGCAAAATAACCGTGAATCCTATAAAAAAAATTATGGGTTCGAAACGATCTAAAATTGATTATTCGTTAATTTGTTAAATAAGTATTTTTTAGAAAAAGTGCACTGGAACAGAGATATATCCGAAAAATCATTTTTTAAAACTGCAGTTTTAAGGTTTTATTTAGATTCCCGCGAAAAATTTAGGGTGCAAAATACAACCTCGAAAACTACTTCCCAAGACCTATTAATGGCGCTAATTTCCAAAATTTTTTCAAAACTTTCTCAAAAACCAAAGTTTTAAACACGTACCGTATTTCCTGGAATACTATATCTTCATGATTTGTTTATATATTTTAATCTCAAATTAAATGTTGGTTCTTATTTTTCGACACAACCATACGCTCAAAACACCTCCTTTTCCTCCTAATGTAAATAAAACTTCAAAAACCGATTGAAAATAAATAATATAAATCCTTACTCTCCTAATGCCAAATTTCATTCGATTTTTGTCAATTTTTAGGGAAATTAGATCAGATTTTTGATTTCCCTGCCCCTTGGGGAGCTTGTAACTCTACAAAGAAGCATTTCTAAACATTTGGCAAAAGCAATTTTTTCGTTTTTTCAACCTCAAAAGTCGAGCCTAGAACTTATACTGCTTGACTTCCGGACACCTTGTATAATTTTGATGATTTTCGTAACAAACTTTATTCGACTGATCGGGCGAATAAAGGTATGATGAAATTCCAAATACTTTCACGTGCCCACCTTTCCAATAGGGTAATAAAATCACGCAACGCACGCTGGAAACGTGAAAATTTCAAACAAAAGAATTATGCATCGACGAAAATAGGCTCAAAACGTTCGTGAAAGTGAACGAATCATTCGTTATAGTTTAATGTTTATTGCGTGCATTTACCTTTTGTTTTTCCTCTTCCCTCTCATTCTACTCGATTAATAACTGTGGGAAATTAGCTAATTAATGCGGGCTTTTGTCATTTTCAGTCGTGTTATAGTTACAGAAAAAAAAAAAAATGTAAATTCGTTCAAAGATCATACCGATTTGATTTACTGCAACGTTTGTTTTTCCATATCTATACATTTAATGCACCCTCATAATTCATGTAAAAGTAAAAGCGAAGGAGGAAGAGTGAAAAAAAAGATATTAATTTAAAAAATAAAATAAAAAAAGTATAAATTCTGCGACACACCTACCGCAAAAGAGAACATATTTTTAGTTCGTTCGAATATAAAACGAGTTTTACACAACTCTCTCACACAAACAAAAATTCACCATTTGGCCTAATAATTTTCCTGTCTGGAAATTGTTTTTTTTTCTCTCATTTTTGTTCTTTCCTTTGCGATGGGATGGGAACATTATTTAAATCACAAATTAAGCGCTCCATTTCTTCTAATTTTTTTGCATTTAAGTTATTCATTATTTTTTTTCTTTTTCTTTTTTTCCACGGCGTATGCTGAGGAAAACAAAAAAGACGATCGCGTGAATGCACAATATTATTTTATCAAGTAGGTGGTAATTTTTGGCATACAAATTCAAAAAAATTACCTAATGTTTTTTTCGTGTTTGCTCTGTAAAATGACCAGGAAGATGCAGTTAAAGTGCAGAATAAAAAAATTAATGCAAAAAGTAGATTTTGTTTATAAGTTACATATTAATACTGAGTAGGGCTGCGGAAAATACCATTAAATAATTACGAGAAACTGTCTACCAATTGTGGCCGAATTTTTATACGATCGATCGAAGAGAGATCGATTTTTTTCGGCAAGTAATTAAAATATTAATAAATAATACGAATGACCGTTTTACTTTGATAAAAAAGGTCATTGTTCACCGCATCAATTGTCAAGATTTATAAAATACCTACCAGCAAAATTCGTTATAATAAGCCGAGAATGCGGTCTGTGCTGCCATAATAAGGAAACGCGTCGTAAAAGACGTAAATGTGAATATTTCATTGTTCTGTGATTGACTAACCCAATTATAACATTACCAACATAGTATGGTGTAATTAATTTTGCACATAAATTCCACGTTGTTACCATCGTATTGATACATAAAATATTATTGAACTGCTACTTACGAACATCTGAAACGGGCTTTGAATGGTTTTGGTAAAAATTATTGCATTTTCTTCGCTGTTGGCTAATATACAGCCAGAACAGTTGCTCAAACTCGCTCTCTCTCTCTCTCTTTCCCTTAAAAATAATAGAGGCATTAGTCTCGAGCAACATCTTGTTTCCAGATATATAAGGAATACCTATACGAGGTATGGCAATGAAGTTTGAGAATTGTTTTTTTTTATTGTTGTAGTGGTAGGACTGGGAGTTTTGTGGTAGTTGCTACCGATAATGCATCCCTCTAGAAGTGAATAATTGAATTCGCTATCATTCATCTGGTGTAGTGGTATTTTTGCAAACATATCTGCTGGGATGCAGTGTGACAATAAATTATGACGTCACTCAGTTCAGCAAAGGATGAATCATGGTCGAATTTTTCATGACTCGCTGGAAAACTAAGACATCTTGATTGTATGATCTTCGAGTTCAATCGAGGAATAAAAAGGCAGAGCATGGCTTCGAAGCAGAAGGATGAGACCAGAAGAGAAAATGTGCAATTACAAAATTAAAATCAAATGTATTTTTTCAATTTTTATCGACTTCTAGAAAACTGTATTAA
This sequence comes from Ericerus pela, assembly GCA_011428145.1. Lineage (NCBI taxonomy): Eukaryota > Metazoa > Arthropoda > Insecta > Hemiptera > Coccidae > Ericerus > Ericerus pela. The sequence continues at coordinate 1,877,987 of WOFM01000464.1, forward strand.
AAGAATGGGCTACACACAAATAAGCTAGTCATTCTGCCTACTTAACTTCATGTTTTGAAGTTCTTGAGAAGAAAAAGATTTGAAAAACAGAATCAATATGTGAAGGGAGAACTTCCGTTTCCTCCATCATAACAATACTCCTGACCACAGTGCCTCCACTGAATGAGATGTTTGGCAAAAAATGGTGACAACAACTAATGACTAATCTCCCTCTACCCATCAGATCGCATTTTTTGAGACTTTTTATGTTTCTCAAAAACAAAAGTGGAAAAATTTCAAATGAGGAACACTGTGGAAGAATTTCAAAATTTAAACATTACCCAACATCCTCGAGACAATTATGGAAGATCACTTCAGAATCTGTAATGAAGGTTGAAAAAAAATGGTGAAGTGTATTAAGATAGAGGGGGATTAAGTACATTAGAGGGTAAATGTTTTGTCACACTTTGTACGTACAACTAAAGGATATAAGCACTGGAGTGCATAAGGTTATAATTCGATACAAAGTAATATGTGTGGGGACTTCCTCCTTACCACTCCTTATGGACCTGGCCCATTTAGTCGATAGAGTATTTCGAACCATTTCTGCAACCATACGGAAGTGCTTTGCACGTTAAATGAATGGTACATTGTCTGTGTGCTCTCACACAGATGATACGTCTCCTACATATGATGTAGAGCCACCTTAGGGAAGCCGAGTACCTATGTATTTAGGTACTTGCTGATAATATAGAGTGGGTCAAGCTGACTTATAGTCACCACTAACCAATGTCTAATCACCAGAGCTTCTTGCTACTTGTGACATAGCTTTGTAAGTGGGTTTGCTCCCTACACATAGAAAAAATTAAGTTGCCAAACAAGCAGATAAAAATAATAGTTGTAGGTAGCAAATACCAAAAATACGTATTTATAGCAGCTACCGCACATATTGGCTAAGTAGTGTATCTCTCTCATTCACCATCAGCCGGCGCTGTGGGTGAGTGAGTATGGTTCTGTATTTTGGATGGTGATGAGATGGGGAAGTTGGGAATTTGATCGGTATGGGTTTGAATCTCCGTACCACCCAAATACCTGAAGTGGTGACCTCGATGCGATGTGAAAGATGGGGAGTGGCACCCTCTCTTGGACATGTTTGCAGTGTCAGTAGTACATCACCTCACCACCTGCCAAATGTGAAAGCGATATAGATTTTGTGTATTGTTGCAGAGATGAGGGGGCATCTGATGCTCCAGTATACACATCTACTCGTCAGTGGCACCTCCATCAGGTTGTATTACACTCTATTTTACTGGAGTAGAG